>VXBJ01005627.1:20017-167410 GCA_013400055.1 Nycticryphes semicollaris
CACTTGCCTAAGATCTTTGTTTTTCTATCAGGGACAACAAGTACCTCTTCATTTTGCAGTGAGATGGGCATGCAGCTACACTTTTTGGACTTGTGTTGTATTCAGGAGGGCTCTGATTTTGATCATCAGAGGCTCAAGACCATATCTGTCAGTGTAGACTTTTATCTAACTGTTAGCCCTATATTGGCTTGCAGAGATCAAGTGGAGAATACTATGCACCACCAGCAGAGGGAAAGAATATCAGTGAGACCCCTGCTCGGTCAGTGATGTTACAAAAGGGTGAATCTGGATTTAAGTCTGCTTTGGCTTTTTTATGGTCACTGATTCTCTCTAAAAAACCTAAACAACACATACTTATGTACGCACAAACACATATTAAAAGAATTAATGTGGAAATTAGCTAATTAGGTTGTGTTGCGAACCAAGATTCTTGTCAAGTGGAAATTTGCCACATGCTCTCCAACACTAGACACAAAGAGGAGCCATTCTACTAACTTAAACCTCAGTTTTGCTGTAGGAGTGGAGTGTACATTGCTGTCAATAGGCTCATTTAGTTTAAAATATTAATGTTTATTTTGAGGAATGAATACTATGGTTACTTTGAAGAGGTTTTTGGAAAATCTTTTTCCTTCATTCTGCTAGCTTTTATTGGTACGAGAAAGTAATACAAATGTGGAGGTGCCAGTGGGCTTAGTGTAAAGAAGACTTGGAGGTTTATATGTCTTCTTTTTATTTCTTTTTAAACAGTCCAATTATGTACTACATAGCAGCAACTGGGCTAACAACAGACATATGATGGAATAGCTTGTAATCCGGTTGTGGGTCTAGCTCCATGAGACAGACTCCAAGTAGATGAGTTTTAAATCTTCTTAGAATTAAGAAGGGTTTGGCAACCAAATTAATTGTTGTGGAAAAATCCTGCTTTATGGATCACGAAGAGGATAAAAAGGGAAAAAAAAATGTCATCTGTAGTGGTTAGTCAGATGTTCTTTTGGAGTTACAACAAATTCCTCTCTAATTCCTCTTCTTGTTGACATTCCCGTCAAAAGAATAATGAGTACTATATTCGTTGCCTTAGTGCTACTCATCCCTGTGTATATTACAAAACCTTGCATTAAGCTACCCGAATGGATTGAATCATATTGTAAGGCAGACATTAAAAACAATGGCACTCAGCTGTAAGCATGCATAAAAGCAAAGTATAAACTGATAAACTACAATACAAGTGGTAATAATCCCTGATATCCTGTAGAGTAGTTTATTTCAAAGAGGTGGTGGGGCCCAGCCAGCCAAGAGCAAGCATCAATCTGGTTTTGCAGACCTGAATTATTTTAGTCTTTGGATTTTGAATATCTATGTAATTACTCTATTACCAGTGAGGTTATGATGCTTTGGAAAAATATGTAATAAATATTGTTAATGCCATGTTTAAATAATGGGAGACAATTAAACAATCACTGGGTAACAGTTTCCCAGGTGTAATTCTATTTTATATATTTTGCAGTTATGTGATGTATTCTCCCAGAGGCTACATTAATTTATTACCCAATGCTTTTAAAGTATTTTGGTAAAAATAGGTGTTCAAAAAGAAGTATTATTATTTTACAAGTGGCGTAAAAGCTGCTTCGTTAAGGGGGCTGGTACTAATACAGAAAACCAGGAGATGGTTCTTCACATGGTACATTAAGCAGTGAAATATGCCAATTTTGACTTGTTTTCTATGCTGCTAAACTACCCCACATTCATTTGGTTGAGCTTTAAGCCCTTCCATTCTAGTGTTCTCTAGCCCCGGTTACAGAATTGCAGTTTGCTTTTCACCTATCTTCTAACAGTTTAACATAGATGTCTGGGTCCAGTCCATTGTTCCAATTGTATATAGTTTAAAAAGCTCTGCAGTATTTTACTCTTTCCATTATATCTTGGCTTCCCTGAGCGCTCTGCTCGCTGCATTTTGCTTGTACTGGCTCTGTTTTCTAAACCCATTTATGGCTTTTTTTTTCTGTATACACTTGTTCATTGGGGAGCTTAAATTGACTTCTCTCCATTCTGTTTCCTTAACTGAAAACGCACCATTAAGGTTGATTGAAGTCTTTTGAAAACACTTCATAAAAAATGAAAGGCTATAAGAAATTAGGCTGCCAGTGTTTGCAAATACCTGTTTTCAGCCAAATTGATGGGAAGGAATAAGAACTGAAATTTAAAAAACGCTACTGATATATATTTGTTTGCTACTTATTTTTATGAGTCTAGAAAAAGCATGTGTAAACATTTTGAGGAATAAAATATTGAGACATCAACAAAATATGCCATGCAGTAGTGTTTTTGTTGCAGAAAGCCTTTCCCAAAAAACATCAGGCACAGTTATGAAGAAAGTGGCAGAATGAACAGAATGAAATTGGATCAGTTATTTCCATTATTTTCTTTCTAAAAATATTTTTTATACTCTTAAATACTTACCTTCAGAGAATATGAAAATACTTTCTCAGAGTAACATTTGAACCACGGACTAACATATTTATCAGGAATAGGAGGGATTCTTAAGAAATTGCTTAACAAATGGGAGAAAAAGAAAGATTAATTGAATCTGCAAAACTTTGAGGCTCTTTTCAGCATGAAAACATCTGTGCAGTAGTTGAGGATATGAAGTGTTTTACGTTATGTGCGTGTACACTTAATAAACAAAGCAGTCTCATTTCACAAATCACCCAACAGGACTAAGGAAAGCAATTGTGAACAGCATACTGAACTGTCAATGAAACTTTTAGGGACATAAGGAAATGCATCTACTTTAAACAGAAAATATGAAGAGGGATTTGCAAAAACTTAAAAGCAAAGCAAGTGTTTTAGAATCAAAAGTGATTTCATGGAAAATGGCAGCTTGCTTGTCAGAGCACCTGAGACGGCTCCCTCACCAGACAAAATAGTAGTAATTCCAGATGCTTCCAGGCTTTCCTAATACTGCTGCTTATAATTAGAAAATACATGCTTTAGAAATGTGGAAAGCTCTGAAAGTAAAATTATTTGATTTTTGTTTATTTTTAGAGTTTTAGATTTTCAGGCGACTGCCAAACATATTTTATTTATGAGATATATTATTTCTATGGCATTTTCTTTTTTCAGAAATGGAGATATTCATTCTGACAGTCATCCCACTAAATGCAGACATCTAAAATGCAAAGAATTTCAGAATTACAAAACTTGAGTTATGGAACAGTAGCAAAAAATTTTGCATAGTGTTAGTTTTACTTAATACTTTTCCCCCCCCAACTTAANGAAAAGAGCAGCGAGATCAACAAGACAAGTAGCTGAGTACAAGGAGGTCACTCAGTAACACTGAGTCTGTAGCAGAGGTATGAGGAAACCCTGTCAGTTTCCATCCCATTAAACAAGCTATGAGCAATGTGTTGGACTCACTGGGATTACCAGCAAGCTGCGTGCTAGCTCTTGCTCTTGCTCTATCAATTATTCAGTTCCTTTTATGCAAATAATGTTTCATAGAAGCAATGGAGATCCATAATGGGGAAAAAACTAACAATCATTTAGAAGAATTAAATGGTAGATGGAAAGCTTTCACACTTGCAGGCACTTTGCAGGCAGAAGCTATTGAAATGGTGCAGCACCAATACTTTTTAAACGTCCGCATGCATGTATAGATGGGGAGATTCAAAGTTTTGTTTGCTTTTTTTTTTACAATCAACTTTATACAAAATTAAATAAGAAGGCACTAGACAAATACTGCATTCACAGTTCTGCCTGAGAGACTGTTGCAGAAGTGAAGACTCTGTGGCAGATCTGCCTTTGCCCTTCAGGCTCTAAGCTTTCATTTTTTAATTTACTGCGACTGTGTGCAATAACCCTGGATACAAATGTGTGTATACTAAAGAGAAGCTTCACTGTTCTTAGGAGCCAGAAAAAAACTGAAGGCCACTCCTGCATCCTTTGATCGGGCAAAGCATTCCAACGATTTAGATGTATATAAGGGATCAAAACTCCCCTGCTGTAGCACCACTACAGTTCACTGCACCAAATTCAGTAATGGTGTATGCAGAGGCAATGCCGTTCCTGTCAGTGGAGTAAACCTGCCAAAGAACTGATCATGTCTCTATTGCAAGCCTTGAAATCCTTGTCTGGGATTTTACTTGAAGGTTTATCCCTTTTCTTGTCAGTAAACTTATTATAGTCTTCCTGCTGAACTGTCTGTGGGCTGTTTGACCATTTACGCCTGGGTCTGCATGGACAAGTGTGGGAGTGCGGATACCCCATTAATGCCCCTCCACTGCAAAGGCTGTGGTGGAGCTGCTTGTCATGAATATAAAGAGGTCATTGGGGGTGAGAAGACCACCATCATCCTGTCCGCTCCAAAATCAATTAGAGAATCAAAAAATAACCTTGAATTTTATACCAGAAAACCAGTGTTTAACAAGGCAGAAGCACAGAAAGAGGACCACAGCTTCAAGGTTTCTGTCTCTGTCCTGCTGCAGCCCTTTTGTCACACTTCACTCATGCTACTGTTTGTGTGCAAGGAATGGGAATCAAAAGCAAAACAACTGTTATTAAATCTTTCAACTTAATTTTGGGAGAACACCTAAACATTAATAAACTTCTTGTGGCTTGAATCTGGTGTTTCCTGGAACTTACACACGTGCTCCGGTGTTTTAACTACATCTTCTAGATGCAAAGACATCTCTTCTAAAAGCTTTGTAATGTCAGATCCCTGTATATTTATGTGCTTCTGCATTTAAATATTTTTAATTCTACTGTTATTCGCAAAGGAAATTCTTTGCTAAACCAGGAGAGACTGAAAGTGTGTTTAAATGGAGTGCAACTGCTCCCCAAAAGAGAAATATACCTCCATTATAAAATTCTACACTCAAAAACGCCCTGGCAATAGGCCAAGGTGGAACTTAAAATTCCTGAAAGAGGTGGAAACAGCCCAGACTATTATGCACAAGCAAAGATAAATTCAGAGGATTAAAAAGAAGCAAATCTATAGAGGGTACACACATATTTCTAATTTCTTGTTTACTCCATTGCGCTTTTAAAGCCTACAGAAATGAAAGCTATTCACCTGTAACAGGCTGGCAAAGCAATGCTCTCCATCTCATAGAGGTAGCAGGCTGCAGGAGCTCCAGGTGCGTTAGTAAACTTTGGCTTCTTTAAGGCACAGGATATTTCTGCTCAGGATTATACAAGGGGCTTTCTGTAGGGTTGAAAATCACATGTGGAGCACAAGCGCAAAGAGCTGCACTGAGGAATCTCTGCAGAGAGCTGTATGTGCTCACTCTCATCTCTCTCCTCTCCCTTTCTCCCTAGTTAAGGCCATTTGTTAAGTCTTGCCTTAAAATTGAGTTGTTACCTGTGGAGGGCTGGGACTGACCTTGTACAGTGATCAATAACACAAGGCCATGAGTACCACACGCTGCATGAGCAGTCCTACTCTTCTTTTCCTCTGCATAGTACTTTTACAACCGGTTCACTCATCTTCTGTTTTATTTTGTTCCTCTGTCTCCATTAGCTACACACGTGCTCCTCTCTCTCCTTTGGGCTCACCTTAGAGGTACAAACCATTTTCCCTGACATTACTGTGTTCTTTTTCAGGTCCCTCTAGCTCTCCTGCAATGCACAAACCTAACTGCTAGCAGGTGACAACCAGGCAGTGAACTTTAGATGCAAAGTGATCCAAGTTGTCTGTACAAAACCCAAAAATCGTGCTCACATCAATTTTGTAGCAAGTCAGGGCAACAAATTAATCAGAAAGCAAAGCGAATCTGACTGAAAGGCTGTGCTGGTCTCACAGACCCACACTGAGCTCTGCAACACTGCAAGCAGTCTTCCCTTGCCTTAAAGCTTCAAGAGTGGGATTTAAATCTTCAATTTTTTCTGGTGCAGATCTGCCATAACCCAGCTGAAGTGAGGGGGGTCTCTGTCACCCGATGTACTCAAGGCATATTTCAGGAGGTCTGATGTAGGAAATCAGCAGTACAACAAAGACACCTCGTGGCTGTCCTGCAAACCGCACACTGGGCAGAGATTCAGCAGCCAGAAAGGGGATCTGACCATAACCTGAGCGTCTCTGGTCTGGTAACAATCTTCGCAGTTACTGCCTACCATCTATTTCTAAGTATAATTAACACTAATCCCTCATTCAAATCACCTATGAGAACGAAGTAAAGTATAAAATGAGTATAATAATATCTTAATTGTAAAAATTATATCTTGCATAAAAATTTGATGATGGCTTCTAAATTAAGCAGAGAAATGCAAATTATTAAATAAAAAAAAACCCCCACAATAAATCTAGTAGTAACTTAATTTGACCTGGTATATAGTCCCTCACTACAAAAAAAGACATCAAGGTGTTACTGTAAAATCTGGCTATGAACAAACCCTCTAAAAATCTTTGAAGTTTTAGAAGGCAGGCACAGCGCTGGATGCACAGGGAATCGCTCTGCCTAGTGCATACCGTGATACAAAACACAGCTTTTATCACATACATATTGTTATACATATTAATTTAAATTATTTGAATTAATTTACATAGTCCCCTTCTATAAAACGCATGTGTAGTTGAGTCTTGGTGGTCTCTCTGGTGGTCTTCAGTGGGCACAGACCCCAAAATCTGCGGTGACTGCTTGGTGATCTCTGTCTAGCCATATAAGGTTCTTTGGCTTGCAGTAGGCTTTGGTTCCTGTTCTTAAGCTCCTATTTCTAAGTTCCTGTCTTGCCCTATTACCTTTATTGAACAATGCTTTAATTTTGTTGATTCAGCACCAGAGATCCTGGAGTATGTCCAGAGACGTGCAATGAAGCTGGTGAGGGGTCTGGAGCACAAGTCTTATGAGGAGAGGCTGAGGGAGCTGGGATTGTTTTGCCTGTAGAAAAGGAGACTGAGGGGAGCCCTTATTGCTCTCTACAACTACCTGAAAGGAGGGTGTAGAGAGCTGGGGGGGTGTCTCTCTTCTCTAAATTAACAGGTGATGGGACAGGAGGAAACAGCCCCAAGTTATGCCAGGGGAGGTTAAAATTGGATATTAGGAAAAATTTCTTCACTAAAAGGGTTGACAAGCATTGGAATGGGCTGCTGGAGGAAGCGGTTGAGTCACCATCCCTGGAGGTATTTAAATGACAGGTAGTGCTTGGAGATACAACTTGGTGACAGTTTTTGTCAGTGTTAGGTTAATGACTGGACTTGGATGACCTGAAAGGACCTCTTCCAACCTAGACAATTCTATGATTCTATGATATGGAAGGGAATACTATGAAAAATTTATTAAAGTTTAGAAGTAAACTCTTACATTAGAGAGAGTACTCTAAAGTTTTCTAAGAATTATAATTTAATAGTGACACGGTAAGTTATTGTTTTGCTTTGGTTTCAGATGGCAACGAAGAACCACGAGGCCACTTTCTCACACGCACACCCCCCTCCCCCAGCCATGGGGTAGAATCAGAAGAAAAAAAGCACAACTTGTGGGTTGAAACAAAGGCAGTTTAACAGAGCAGCAAAGGAAACAGCACCACCGCTCACCCACCAGACCTGGGACGCCTCGGCCCCCTACCCCAGCAGCTCCTGATAAGAGACTGGGCATGGGGCACTTGGTATGGAATAGCTGTGTCTCTGCCAAACCTGGGGAAATTAACCCTGTCCCTGTCAGAACCAGGACTGTTATCAACATTTACTTATAATTAATCAGCAGATATATATAATCTTTATAGCTTTGTGTATTGGTATATTTTTTAAACCCTATATATTCCTATGCACTATATCCCAAACCCTGTATTAAAAAAAATATAATATGAAAAATGAAATGTATTTTTTTAAAAATAGATGGAATAATGAAGTCCATAAAGACACTTAGATGTAGTTTCATTGCTAGTCCTTGCATCAGTTCACACACACATATGTATGTGAGAGGCTCTATACAGTAAGCACATCTATTATGGGAAGTGGCAATTTTTGTGGTTATCTAAAACTGTTTCTGAACAGAAAAACAAAAATAATGCACAGATAATTTACCAGCATAAAACCTCGATCTGAGCCTTACTTAATTCATTATAATATAACCCATGATATTTTCCCAGTTTAGTAAAAAGGAAGAGTAATTAATTCAGATCACAAATCTCATGGAAAAAAGATTGGCCCACTATGTAGTAAAAGTGGAGAGATAAGACTCTACTCTCTGTTTTTTCAGTGCTAATCTGAATAAATTATAATTAATTTGGAATTCTTGCCAATGAAATCCTGAGTTCTTATTGCTGATTTATACCAGGGTGAGTGAAAACAGAACAAGTCAAAGGGTTCTCTGATTCCCACAGGATCTAGATATTCTGCATGTGTGTAAATGGTTGCTTCACCGAATTAAATAATTTCATGACATAACTGATGCTGCATATTCATTATATATTCACAGTCACTATATTAAAATGAAAGTGCAAATAGCCAAATTCTCCCTTCAGCAATACCACTTAAGTCTATGAAGCCATTCTCAGGAAGACTTTTTTCCCCCCAGAATTTCTCTGATTTTCGCAGCTCTTTCGAGTCTTACGGTTGACTAAAAAGGCAAGAAAAAATTCCAAGTCAAACCACAGAGACTTTGTTTGAAAAAATAGCCTTTAATTTAGAGAAGTAATAATCATAATAATATATATGTAATACATTAATAACATTATATTCAGAACTGCAATGCACTTCCTTGACAATAACTTCGTTATGTACCATTCAGGGATGAAAGGGACTTTGCTAAGTAACTTGGGAGATCTACTGCTAATACATGCCAGCCAAGATTTTACCATATACTTCAGTATATCCCTCTACAAGCATTTTCAGAACTTTTTTTGTCTTATGAAGAAGAGAATATTTACAAAGATGAAATACTGAATTCCCTTAGGATGAGATTTGTGAACATACCCTAGGTAGTGCTCTGTTAGCCCTGTGATGCCTAAATATTTCACTAGTTTTAATCCTACTGAAAATCAGCTATTATATTCCCCATATTAACAGATGGTTCACAATCACAAGCAGAGAAATATGCCATTAGTGTTTCATAAAATCCTGTTGCATCTTTGAACTCCAATCTAATCTAACTTGCTGATTTCTCTGCATAAAGAGAAAGCTTTTAAACCTGTTCAGTTGTGATGAGAACAGTACTAACCAGTGCTAGAGATCATGTGTCCCAGAATGTGACCTGAAAGAACCCATAAGATAGGAATGTATTATCTTATCACTGTCATCTACATAACAGGATTCTTGTTTCATTTATATTTTAGGATTGTGCGCAGAATTTCTCATTATTAATAAAAGTATAAATTAATAGGTCAGTATCAGTAACAACTGATGCTAAGAGATGCTACAAATATCATCTAAGTTAAGAAATTTAGGGAAGATAATACTTTAAAGACATCTAACCATAGTAGGGTAAGAATTAGGCTGTTAAGACACCTTAATAGCTTTAACCCTGCCTGAAGAGATGCCATGAGGGGAAGTGTTAAAAAAACGTGCTGATTTGTCCTAAACATTACTTCATCTAATCTGGGATACTGTGACTAGTGTTGCTTAATCAGAGGCAAACTTTTTTTTTTTTTAATTATTTGTGGGTGCCTTTGTGGCAGTAGCCTAACTTTTGCCTGTTGGATTTAATAAAAAGTAAGAGTAAACTGGAAACACCGAGACACTATGCATAATTTTGTAACATTACAACAAGCTGAGAGAAAGGGGAAAAGATCAAAGAACACATGTGGCACGTGAGGCATTGCAGATATAGCTACTCATAGAGGATGCTTATTACAGCATCTCTCCCACATAATTTAAAAATACATGGTCTCTTTTGTTGGTTTTTTAATCTATGAGAATCAATCTATAACATGGGGAAGGAGTCGTATGTGGCTTTAATCCACTTTTTAAGTGAAAGAGAAGTACCTGTAAAAGGATTTTTAGTACGCAAGTTAAGTATGCGGTTAAAGTAGAATCCAGTTCTGTGAAGAAGACAAGATCGAGGCTACGGAGAATTTAGTTCTGTATAAATCACTCATGCCGAGTAGTCACTTCCTCTGAACACTGCCCTCCCATCTGTAACATCTGATTCAGCATGGGACTATCTGGTTTAAAGAAGGTTTAATTAAAATGTTTCCTCTCTAAAAGTTTGGTGATACTAGTCATCAAAAATAGATGTTTCTGTGGAAACTACACCTATCATCCCTGTGGATAAGTAAATACCAGTTGAAAATTGATGTGCAGAAGCATCTTTGGGTACAAGACTCTCTTTTTCATTGGCAAATATGGCCTAAAACTTTTAAACCCATGTTTTCCTGGCAAGATAAAAACCATAGCTTATACCATGGTCTATAGGTATAATACTACATGAAGTATACATAAGAAAAATGCTTGTTTGAGGCCAATCTTACGTGAAAAGCAACTATGCATACTGATTCCAGCAAAAAAAACTTACATAACTGATTGTGAGGGAATCACTTTAAGTGGTAAATATTAGTAATGAAGATGGAAATTTGAAAGAGCCAGTACCTGATCATTTTCCTGCTGTGGAGAAATATTTGATACAGTAAGAAACATTGTTGTAACATTCAGTCTCAGACTGGCTTGTTCCAGCTGCTGGCAGTCAGTAATAGCAAGATACGGCTGTTTGCATCACAACTATTAGATCTCTAACCACAGTAAAAGCTTTACTCGTGCATTTCTGCTTCCATACTTAGTGGATTTAATTCCTAAAAAACCCGAGACAAACAAAAACTAAATCAGAAATTCTTGATTTAGTGACAGAACAGGATTAACCATGGATTTGGCAGATACCAACTTATTTCTATTAAACAGCTGGCTCCATTTTATAGTGTAGTCATTGTTATAATTGCAAAATTTTATATTGTCAAGATGTTTTCTTAGACACATTGCAAGTTTTATCAGGAGAAAGAGAATAAACACATTTTTTTTTGTGAATCTGGAAACTGAGGTTAAGAAAATATGGCAGCATTCAGAGAAAGAAAAGCAATTGTTTGCAGAAGCAGCGGTGGTCAGGGGCGGTAAGAGCCTCACCTGCCCGGATTTCCTGTGTTGCCCTGATGCAACTGGCTGGTTGGAGGAGTAACACTGTGATGCACTAAATGCTTTAGAAGATCAGTTGCTTTGGCTTGCCTAAGAGCTCTTTCTGCATGGATGCTTCAAAGACTGTAATTCCTGGGTTCTTAGACTTACCTGTAACACAAAATGTACACGGATATTCTCCCCGCACAGCCTCACCCCAGCTGCCAATCATCAAGTGCTGCATGCCTTCTTCCTTTCTTCTTAATTTTCCTCACCAGAACAATGTTACATGATTTCCTTTCAGTTCCTGGCATAGTTAAAACTTTAATTTACAGACTGAAATTGGTTAATAAATTAAAAAACAAACAAACAACTGAAAGCTTTTGAAAGGACTAAAAAGCTAATTCTTTTGTCAATGATTCAGACTGAATCTGAAGATATATCCTGGGGTGAAGAACTGATAAAGATATGCATTATCAAAAAAATCCCACATTTCTCAGTGCTAGGAAGGTTGTGAGAAACTTACAGACTTGTAATATACCTAGGAAAGATAAAAATGTCCATCTTAAAAATGCTTAATATGACCATGTAATATGGAGCACGAAGGAGCATAGCTATGTTACATATTCAGGAATACATAATCCCGTTTGTTTATGCTTACTTTCATTTGACTTATTCAGTAGAGGCTCTTCAAGTTCATGACCTAAGATCAGAGCCGAATAAATGGTTAATGTTTTCATTCAGATTCCCATTTGTTATTCTGAGAGGATTATGTCTTGTAAAGTTTGCTGGCAGTGCAGGAAATACGTAGTCCTTTGGAGAGTTTGCAACTGGAAAAGCCTTCATAAGAAAAGTGAAAACAAAAATAAAGATTATATATCTTGGTCTTTATGATAGAAATGTCTTTTTGGTTTTCCAGTAATATAAACTGTAATCATCTACTTTTTGTGAGTAAAGAACTGTAGGATCAGTTCTTCAACTCACTGTTGTGAGCTTAAGATTTGACCACTGCAGTCAAACACAGAAGCTGTGCAAGATGTGTACATTAAAAGCACTAGTAGCTACAAAACTCAAATGCTCAAAATGACATTGTAACCACTTCAAGAACAAAGCTACTGTAATGCACAGGAGCTGTCTTTACCAAGAAAGATGGAAAACAATATATTTTCAATTGCAAACCCTTACATTACAAGGGATGGCTGGCAGGGTGCTGATAGAAATTCAGATTTGGAAGGATCTTTATAATGTTTTTAAATACTTAATAGTTCCTAAGCCTCACTTTGTGACCACCAATTCTTGTAACAACTGATTTAAGGTTGTGTGCCAGTCTGTGCAGAGTTGTTAATTTTGTTAAAACTGGATACAGTACAATGACAGTGGTGACTGCCTTCTGTAAATCATCTCTAATTCAGCAGTAGCAACATTAAAATATCTAGCCAATAGCATAAAAAAAGAAAATATATTTACATACAGAGTGTTCTAGTGTCCACCTGAAACATTACTAAATAAAGTGCTAGCCTACTTTCTATTGGGAACATCTCTTTTGAAGCTTAAGATCCAAAGCACTTTTTAAGCTTAAACACCACCCTACAGTTTCATTCTTACTTTCTAACAAGCACTTTAAAAAGCACAACGAAAATGCAACTGACAAACTTGAAAAATCCTTTGTGTTGTTCCACTTGAATGATCTAATGAGAAAATGGCTCAATTCTGTTGTAGCTAATGAGGTATAACATCTTCACTGAACCTGAATATGAAACAGAGATTTCTCTAAAGATATAGCCTTAACGTATTTCTGATGCTTTATGGCTTTTATGCATTCTGCCATGTTTTTATTTAAGTGATGTCCAACGAATAAAAGCACAGAACAGTTTTGGAATAAAACATTTACACATGAAATTACTCAATCCCAAAGTGTTTTGAACTCTGTGTACAAGCATTGTGGCTTCAAGTGGGAAAAGGTGTTTCACTAATTTACTAAGGTCTCGGGTCTGCAAACAGAGATATTAACATAGCCAGACAGAGACCTGTGATAACACATATTTGACAGATGAAGTTCTGAGAACCCAAGTGCACATGTATTTTAACCTATCTGTATCACTATCAATGTGAAGATTTGGCAAAACAGTGAAGATACCACTCATATCAGTATCAAAAAATAGCATTTATTCTGGTAGTACCTAGAAGCTATTATCCTGCTAAAGTGATTTATTTATACAATAATATACTTATGCCAAGAAATTTATACAAGAATACAGTAAGGACATAACCCATAGGTGTGGGCAATATAAGATAACAGCACAGGGGTTAGATTCAGTGCATCAGGTAGTATTTGCAGTTCAGCAACAGTTTAGACGTGGTTGGGCATGGTGACAACATCATGGCAACAAAAAATTTAAGGAGACAATTGGAGTAGAATAACGTTGTGGTGTAGGTGTCTACTGGTAGTTCTTATCTATAAAGCAAAGAGGTTTGAGGAAAAGCTGGACAGGTTGAAGAGGACAGGAGAATAAAACTGATCATATTGATGCTTCTCATCCTTAGTACTTATGTTTCAGATGTGTAAAAGAACTGTTTCTGTGCTCTGTAAATATGAAACCAAAACATGAACAGAGAACTGGCTTGAAGAAAACAGAGAGGGAACAGATTGTAGATCTTCTAATTTCTTTATTGATCCTTCTGGGGAAACCGAAGGTTAGAATGCATACTGCAGTCTTTTGAGCTGGAAGGAAAGAATTCTGTCTATCAATAAAATCTCCAGAGCAGTTTCATGCTGTGATACAGAAAACACAGGTCTGCTGTGGGACAACAAATTCTTTCAGTGAGTAGGGTCTCAGTGATGAACAGAACCACAGAGACAATAAGCCTGCTGTTTATAGGAGATACATGCTGGACTAGCCTGCTCTCTGACTCCTTGAGTTCTTACTGTTATTCTTGTATTTAGGAAACCTAACAGAGAATCCTACTAAAAATCTCTGTTTCCATGAATTTATACTGTAAAATGAGATGAGGCACACCCAATTAATGCAGACAGACTGACAGATGGATGAGCACAAGAAATTAATGAGCAATAAAATTGGTCAATGTGACAGACAATGCTCACAGCAGATGCCCAACTGTTGTGAAGCTTTTAGTTTCCTAGTGAGAATTTCAGAGCAAGGTTTAGAGTAAAACAACAAGATTGCTTGTACAGGGAGCCCCTTCTCGACCAAAGGAAGAAATATGGCAGCGAAAAGGGGTGTTGATGACCAGTACCAGTGGTCAGCTCATGGTATGCAATTGCATCTCAAAGCATTAGGATATGACCTAACTCTCAACAAGAAGCATGGGGATAGGCAAGATTGAAACATAACAATGGAGACAAGTACTCCGATGAGGAGGGACAGTTAGAATTAACATTAAGCAAGAGGCTTATGGGCAAAGCAATAAATGTAGAGTATCACCCATGTTAAAGTATTTCCAATGGATATAGAGGGGACAAGATAGTATCTTTCAAGACAAGATAATATGATATTGCATTATCAAATTACAGTTGAAAATATTTATGAAGGTAACTATCAGCAAGAAGAGAAATTGGAATCCGGTATGTAAAGAATCCTCTTTATCAAGAGAAGATGAACAGAGAAGTTATAATGGTGAATATTTCACTTTGCAATTACAGTTTAAAACACTGACGCAGCATTGCTGTGATACTGCATTATGTAGTAATGTTATAAGAGAACTGGGTTCCTCTGAAACTTTTATAAAAAATTATCAGACACAGATACCCTGTGAAAGTAGGGGTACTTCCTTACCTTCTGTTCTTGTTCTGCATGGATGTACCTGCATGACACTGGTAGTGCATCTGCTTAACATATCTATGACGATTTGGTTCATCAGATGTGCAGATTTAATTTGTCCCAATGACCTCATTCTACCTGTAATCTAGACTATCCAAAATCTGTGTTAGTGCACAGGAGTATGAACTGAGGATGAACCCTGCTGGAAGAAATGAGTGGATTTGCTGCAGCATGGAACCTCAGGGTAAGTATTAAGTTACTGGAAGGAAATTTCACATTTTTGAACAATAAAATCTATGGTGCTATCTATGCCTATACATAGATGAGCCTGAGGCTCTAATGGATCTTTTGTAGTTTTGAGACACAGAAATACAGGCTGGGTGGAGAATGGATTGAGAGCAGCCCTGAGGAGAACTTGGCATCGCTGGTAGATGAGAAGCTCAACATAAGCCAGCAATATGTGCTTGTAGCCCAGAAAGCCCTCCTGGGATGCATCAAAAGAAGCATGACCTAGGGTACTGTGTCCATCTCTGAAGTCCTCAGCACATGAAGGACATGGACCTGTTGGAATGGGTCGAGAGGAGGGCCACAAAGATGATCAGAGGGCTGGAGCACCTCTGCTATGAAGACAGGCTGAGAGAGTTAGAGTTGTTCAGCCTGGAGAAGAGGAGGCTCTAGAACCTCTCCGTTAGAGCGGTTTTCCAGTTCTTAAAGGGAGCCCATAGGAAAGCTGGGGGGGGACTCTTTATCAGGGAATGTAGTGATAGGACAGGGGGTAGTGGTTTCAAATTGAAAAAGGGGAGATTTAGGTTAGATACTAGAAAGAAATTCTTTACTGTGAGCGTGCTGAGGCACTGGAACAGGTTGCCCAGAGAACTTGTGGATGCCCCATCCCTGGAAGTCTTCAAGGCCAGGCTGGATGGGGCTTTGAGCAACCTGGTCTAGTAGGAAGTGTCCCTGCCCATGGCAGCAGGGTTGGAACTTGAAGAACTTTAAGGTTGCTTCCAACCTGAACTGTTCTATGATTCTATGAAATGTTTGGTTTGTATTGCAATTATCTGTCACAGGCACTTCAATGAAGGTATCACAACACCCAAATCCTGGCAAGATTAGAGAAGGAACGTGTTACAGGGTCTCACACTTACAGTACTGTGGTGAAGAAAGGGAGCAGATAGTATCTATATTATTTTGCTGATTTTCCAAAACCTGACATTGCTTCAGAGGATCCTCTGAAAACCTGACATTGCTTCAGAGGATCTATTTAGAAGAAAATAGTAATAAAAATAATGCTATGATAGCCACATTAGATATACAGTATAAGTGACATGAATATTGCCCTTGGAATCTGAGTAACACTTGCTTTACTTGTTCCAGGGGCTTGTAGTTGTCTGTCATCCTCTCTTCTATTTACCAGCAGTCAAAACACAAGTGATGAAGAGTAGTTTTTCTTGAGAGAACCTTGTGCAAAGAAAATACAAATTAACCCCAAAATGTAGTCTTTGCCCGAGAGATCAATCTGGTAGTATTTTGTCTACATCAGTAAATGCCTGAACCAAACATTTTACCAGTGCTAATCTCCTAGAAACAGAGTCCTAATGGTGCATAAATGACTATATACCTTTGAGCAATGCTTTTCAGCTTTAAGTGCCCATGAATAACTGACCTTTTGTGGCATGCTCTGGGCAAATTTATAGCTTCCTGATCAAGTCAACCCAGACCACAGCAGCTCCTCATGGTCCTCAGCACATACAAGGATTCAAGTGTACCATGTGGCCTGCAGAGATGTGAATATGAAACAGTCTTACAGAAGGTCAAGTGTTGAGGTGCAGGCTGTGCTGCAGACAGAAAAGGCTAGCAATATTTTTCTATTTTAATAACATCGTTAATGAAAATGACAGGTGGTAAAGCATCTGAAGTGTCTAGCATACTGGCAGGTACTCACTGACATTTACTAATGTACTGCGAGATGTACTTCTTAATCCAACATTGTATGGGATACAGCTGAGTCCACCACCTTGATCCTTCAGGAGAAAGTCTAGGCCTGCAATTCTAAAGAAGGAAACCCTGGAATAGCAATATCCCAAGAGGGATCTCTTTGTCTTTTTTTTCTTTGTGAACAGTATGAGTGTTCTTGCCATTACTGGGTAACATTCAGTTTGCTTGACATTTTCCTGCCATTTCATCAACCATTTCAGAAGTCAGTTCATTTCCCACTCTGTAATAACCCTTTGAAAGTTGGTTTAAAAAAATGTCCTAAGTGCAAAGATATTCTTTTGAGTCAACCCCTGAAGTCAGAGTGTATGACTGCACCATATATACTACTGCTCCAACATGCCCAGTTGAAAGAAAGCCACTTTTTTTCTCAAAACTTACAATGAAAAATGTATTTTTGTCTCCGTTTATGTTTGATGCTACTTCAAAGCTCAGCAGAGATAAGATACTTAAATAAATGAATCTGAGATCCTACAGACTTTATGCAAACACTTGGCCCAACTGAGTTCCACTTGTCCTTTTATGGTTACCAGGAAAGCCTATTCTACTATGTGAAAGCGTTAGCTGTCTCCTGTCCCATAGCTACATATTCATAAAATACAAAGAGTCTTTTTTACTCTGTTCTAATAGTTTGTTCCCAGGGATAAAAAATGCAAACTAGCAGTACTATACTGCAAAACAGAAGTATGTGTGGAAAAAATAAGAAACCCGAAATTTCCTTTTGGGACTTTTTTCAAGGAGTGATGTGCAAAACAACAAAGATTGCTATTGAGCCATTTTAAAAACAAAATCAAGTATGTCAGAAATCCCTTAACATTCTTTGATCTGTCTTAACAGATCTGATCTGTTTGGAATATTGAAAGGACAGCCCATGACTGCAACAAACTCATGCAAACACATACATTTTAAATTTATCTTACTTAGCTATGAAGAACAGAATGCTGAAGAATGAGTCCCTTCTGATCACAGTATGGCACTGAGACAGGAACAGTGAAACAATGTGATCATCACACATGCTGTGAAGCTGTCAGCCTTAAAACAATAGCAGATACTTAGGAATGACCTGGTTATGGAGAAATTCTTAACAGTTTTAATGATTGTAAAGAGTAAATATTCAGTGTATAGAATGAAATACACATCTAGCTTATTTAACAATTCAAACAAATATACTTGCTGGATTTCGGTGTTTTGAGATCACCTTAACACTGGGAATAACATGAAGTTTTTCTAGTTCAGATGATTTCTGTCCAAAAGTTTAAAAATACACCATATGTCAGGAGTTCTCAAAATCTTGCAACTGGTATGCATTCGTTTTGAGGGAAATACTGGTGATTTTACTCAGGGAAATCCATAGAAGAAAATGGAAGTTTTGTATGAAAACAGTCCACCATATTTAGGCCCACTGATTCTACAGCATTAACAAAAATACACTATACTTGAATTCTGTTGAAGTCCAGAAAGAGTTTCTGTAATTTTACCAAAGGTTGTAAACTGTTCAGTTCTCATATTCAGTTTTGCTCCTGGTGAAGAGTCAAAAGACCATTCTGTTTAGCAATGAAACCTTGTGAAATGAATTTAATATGCTTATAGTCCAGTACCAACTCCCGCAGAAACAAGGTACCTTCAAGTCTTTAAATTTGGCTGGCGTAGTTTCCTAATCTGGCAAAAGTTAATACAAGGAATCATCTTTACTGAATTTGGATTTCTTTCCAGCAAAAAATTATCTTAAGCAAAAGCAACTCACAGACTTTCTGAAGTACTTGTATGTTGCTTTGGACCACTTGACAGTGTGTTTGATTTTGTCTATCATTCATCTATCCACCATCTCTATTTAAAGCAAAATATCTTCCTAAATAAAATATGGGCATATTGAGGACTTAGGTCAATCATTATTGTCAGTATTGCTTATAGTGAGGAGGAAATTTCCTCAGTGTGGAACTTACTGTTGGCCATGAGCTGACAAATAGATTTTCTACATGCTGATTGTCCTGTTCTGTAACAGACAAATGATGCACAGTGGTGCAGTATGGAAGAATGAAAGTAAATGTTCAATACCTGAAGGATCTTGGAGACAGGGCAAGGATTAAAGCCCTTTTCGGGGTCAAGACTACAGAAGACTGTCCCCTACAAATCCAAGGCACAGAGTGAGGACTGGACATAAGGAAAGTACTGTAAAATGATTGAATGCATGTGCAGAAAAGCTGTTACCATCTACCCTGCAAAACCAGAAATTTCAAGTTTTTTAGCCTGCTATAGCTGGGCCACATTAGTAGTACCATAATAGGCCAGATGAAAATCTTCCAAACCCTGCATTATCAGGGTCAGGTTTTCTCCAAATTCTGTATCCCTAAACCAATAAAGCAAACAGGAGTATGATGCCACAATTTTCCTTTGAACAAGGAACTTCAGCATTTCCCATCACCCCACAAAAGAAAATAATTATGAAAAGTATATATGGATGACTGAAATTTCACTAAGCACTGGAACACCTCTATCTGAAAAAAAAAAACCTAATGAAAAATGAAACAAATCTATCACTTGGAAATGGAAAAATGGAAATATTACATATCTAGACTTCTGCTCAGTGGAAGCCATGTGAAGTTTTCTGGATCTGGACCATGAAAATCAAACAAATAAGTAAACCCCCTCCTCTGCTTACGGAAGTCTGAGGACATGAAAACAAAACAGCTGTAAACCAGTGTTTGATTCAATAAAATACTTATGGCAACCTTTGTGTGTATTCTCACAAGAGCTGAATGAGAATAGGGCAAAATAAAACAACAGGCACTGTTCCACTAATTTGCTTGTTGAAGCTTCATTTCTGTTATGTCTGACCTGCAATTAGTTAGCATGACATAATAGATTAAGAAAGAGAACGGACAAAAGAGTTCTAATTTTAGCTTTGCTTCTTCCTTATGGCCTCTATTTCTATAAAACCATTAAATATTGGTGATTGTTGAGCAGGCAGTGGACTTGAATTGATTACAATCATAAATCACAAACAGAACAACATCCAAACTTCATGTTAATATGTAATATTAATTAATAAATTAATAAATTTGTGTTAAAATGTGTAAATATGTACTATGCCTATTTTATGCTTTACTCAGGCTTATTTCACAAGGCCACAAAAATTAAGAGCTAAATCAGCTTCTGGAGAAAGTGTCAAGAGGATCTAGGGAAGATTTAAGAATGTTTTTGTTCCTAGAATACCTCACAATTGATAAAGGCGGCAGCATTCATAAAGAAGATAGTATTCACTTAGTGGGAAATTAAAAGCAGCTATAATAATTGGAAAAATAAAGAAATTGACAGTAAGAAACAAAAACTTCCAAAAAACTGATGAAAAGAGCAAATGCACCTCAGGGGACATTGAAAAATAGTTTGGAAGTATATCAATAACAAAAGTAATCGTGACAATGGTACTGGATCATTACTAGTAGAAGTATCAATAAACCTCAAATGAAGCATAGTTGTTTACTAAACACTTTTGTGCTGCATTTGTGGGGAAAAAAGGGGCAATGTTATTCATATCATACAATAATAATGAAATAGTTTCCATTCCAGTATTCACTTACAGGTTATTATGTAGCAACTGCTGAGCTAGAATATGACATGTTCAAATGAGTATCTCTGAGTAAGTCACATTCAAAAGAGTTGGCTGAGAAACACCATGGAGTATTTATGTTGACTTACGCTAAGTTTGGGAATATCAGCCAAATTTCAGTGGCCTATAAAAAAGCTAAAATTTGTCATTATTTAAAAAGTGAAAGGGGAGGAAGCTGGAAGGCCTTAGTGTAAAATATTCCTCTCATGCTCCCTGTCAGGGACATTCCTACAGTTACTGATCAATTATTTCAAGTCCTTTTTGAGCCCCCAGTCTGTGTAAAGAATGTTCATCTCTCACAAGGAAGCAGGTAAACAAAACGAGCACAGAAATTTGTCACACTATGATGGAAGCCCAGACATGTATCCATGTGTGCTTCTGTCAATGTCCCTTTTCCTCAGAAAATCTGAAAACAAACTCATAATTTGCCAACACTCTGAGCATACGCACAGAATGAAAACAAGAAGGGCTGGGTGAATTCTTAAGAAGTATGCACACAACAACTAGATTTTGCAAGATTCTCTGATGCTCTGTCACTGTTACTTCTAAAAATCTGTATCACTGTATAGACGGAATTCTGCATGGTGACTTTGCAAAACTTCTCTGATACAATAAAACTAAATTTTACCATGGATGTTGCCTTATCTATGCAGAAATAAGTAAATGAATCCTGAGATGTCCTGAAAGTTTCAGTCCTGAAAGAGTGCACAGATGAGAAATGCAAACTGAAAGGCAATTTGAAAATGCGCTTTAGGGCATGGGCTGATCTAACTTTGATAGCAAAAGGAAAAGGAAAGATGTATGACCATCTCCTTCACAGGATGACAAAAAGAATAACACTTATGAAATGAGCAAAGGAAAGAAGGCTAATGGCAGAGTGAATGACTGCTTAGACTAAACAAAACATTGCAGAAGAAATTTGGATGAATATACAAAAGCCTTCTTTACATTCATAAAAGGTACTGCAGTACTGGCTGAACTCACTGATTGTAACAAGGGTTTGTGATTGCCATCAGAATACTATAACGTGTAAGGTAGCTGAATTTTCACAGGCCAGGCTCAAGGGACTGAAATACCTTCTGAATATATCCTCACTATCTGAATACATTCCTAAACTTTTGCAGTATAATGTACAAATTAAAGTAATGAATGAAACCAGAATATGAATGGTCAATCTGATCAGAGATAGAAGTACACACTCTCCCAGATAAAACCAGCAGCCAGAGATGGGTAGCTGGTTCCCTTATTCAAGATTAAATCCTTTGTAGGAAGGTGAAAAAACTTCAATATATGCCTAACCACCTATGTAATAGGATCAAAAGAACAAATGACAGCAGGCTGGTATAATTACTTTGATGAAGAAACGGCCTAACAGGTTGTTTACAAAGAACTCGGGGAAAAAAAGACAACTAGATGATGCCAAACATAGCATATGTGTGCAAAACAAACAAACAAAACCCCTAATGTAATGGGTTTCTTCAAGCTAGGGGGTAAAAAAGAGGGAAACCCAAAGGTACTGATACTGAAGATAACTCTTTCCTCCTCTGTGCAGTAAAAGAGAGATAAAAGTGTAATTTAAAAGCTGATGGTACTAGCTTTTTTTGGCAAGTCCGTGTTGTCCATAGCCACAAAAGCCCACCTTTCAGTACAGCCACTAGCTATTTGTTACCTGATTTGGGAGCTTTTGTCCAGACAGTATTGATTCAATGTGCTTATAATTCAGATACAGTACCTGAAAAAAGAAACATAATTAAACTAACAGAACGTTCCTCTGCTAACACATTATCAAAACTGCCAATTACGTTTTTCTGATTCAGAAATTTGATCTTTAGAAAGATGACTGATCCGTTTACAGAGCTTAAACAGGTTTTTTTGGTGCAATTAATTGATTTTGGATCAGATTACAGCAACAATACTGTAAAATTGAAAGAGTGATTACAATCAGCTTTGTGTTGATTGATTGTTGTTCGTTCGAAAAACTACAAACAACAGGGTATTAAATTAGATTAAAGACTATTTTTAATCAAAGGAAATTAGTTTATTATTAATATTATTATAAAAATAAAGAAAAACTGTGTTATGAATCACCTTGGCATTAGGAAGGAAGATGAAACCACTGAAGGACATGAGATTATTGTTCTGTAAATTCACCCTGCAGACACTTCTAAACTGGTCTGCTAGCACCAGCTCTACAGCTCAGAATTAAGTAAAAAAAGACAAATATGGATTGAGAATAAGAGTAACATGAAAAAAACAAGATTGAAATAAGATATATAGCATGAGCTATGTAATGTGCTGTCTCTGGGGTTAAGAAATGCAACATGCTCCTATGAAAGAAGCAAGCATCCAAATGAAAATCTCGCAACAAATTAAAAATTTTTTTCCCAGTAGCAAACCACTTATTTGATTCTGACACCAAAGGCAAGTGTTCTCTGTTTGCTTCTATCTCACATTACTGAAATTCCAGTTCCATAGCTCTTAGGCTGTTTCATTGCTTTCCAGCAGCGCTGGAACTGCAATTACTCAGATGGAGTAATCCATTCTCTGCTTACCTTAAGGCCTGCCATAGCACCACACAGACTAATTGTGTGCCTCAGCTGCATCAAAGCTTGCCTACAAGGTTCTTGTTACTGCTCAATGGTAGAAGCAGGTGAGGAGGAACATTCTCAAGTATTTTTCAGGAATTCATAACTGTGCTGTTGATAGCTCTCCTTAAGAAATTCAGGGCTTGCAACTGTAAGACCTTAAAAGGCACATAGTCATTGCTCTACAACCTTCTACAACAAAGTGTCCAAGGAATGAATGTCCTTGCAGAAAAAAATCCTGACAAAAATATTTAAATACTTGTATGTAAAAATATTTAAATACTCACATCTTAAAACAGTCTCTTGAAACCAAGAGTCGAGCTAAAAAGGAGTTACAATTTCTTTATGAACAACTAGACTGTTAACACTGATATTCCTGGCTATTTGAGATCAAAAGAAGAAGATCGGGGACTATGCCATGAAAATTGTCTTCACATTTTATATCAGATAGGGAATTTCACTGACAGATGAACAGTACTGGAAAAGAATAAAATATAAATATGTCTCTAAGATGACAAAAAACCCACATACAACCCACAGAAATACTTCCCTAAAGATTAATTTCAGGGTGACGTCTGAAAACAAATGTGATTAGTGCCATGGAAAATACTTTTGTTGCATAACAGTGACTGCCTCACTGGGTGCACATACTAGTGTTCAGTTAAGGATGCATTTAATGCACCCAGTCACAGATCTTTGTTGCTCTGAATTCCTCTAGATCTACAAAGGACAAGGCAGGTTTTCATGAAGTCAGAAGATTTGAGAAGCAGCATGGCACATGTACACATGTCTGTTCTCACTTTGGCCAAATTTGTTCTGAAAGGAATCAGATTTTTGATCAAATAAAATCTCTCTCCTAGATATACTTGGTCTGGAGCCAGTACCCTATCTCTCCTGGACACTTTCTGTGAAACTGTGTGCATGCAGCATCACTCCCAAGAGGAAATCTAGAGAAAGAACATTTCTTCAACAAAACAGCAGAAAATAACACTTTGTGATGAAAAGTTACACTATGGATCAGTCACGGGGATTTAGCCTACAAACACTAGGGAATTATCGGGCATATTTGCTAAATACAGATTCTAGCTTTACATTTTCACGTTCTAATTACATGCTACTTTTAATCCATAATGCCTTTCTGAAAATCAGTGCACCTGATATTAGAGGTTGTCCAATTTAATTCTTGCATTTCTGTGAAGTCTGAGCGTGTCCTATCTGTAACCATGTCAGAAGTGAATTTGTCTCCAACCAAATCTTTTGCAGTTTTCAGTTCTGTTTGTTCCTATTAAATGCATTTAAGGTGATGACTGCTATATTAATGCAGGTCTAGAACTATCACAATAATATATGCAAGAAACATTTTAAAATTTAATTAAAAACGTTTAAAATCAAAGTAACTTTAAAAGTGCTATTTTGTCTTCATATGAGCAGATCTGGATTACTTTTATTATGAAAAAAATTAATGGAGATAGACTGTTCTCTGTTTACAATACAGATTTGTAACTAATGTACAGTAATTTAATTAGAAAATTATCATTAGGTGTTAGAAATGATAAAGCTCCAAGTTAAAGCATTGGGAACCCTAGCAACATGCCAAGACATTATTGTCCTAGGTATTATTTAAATAAAAAGGCAATTTCTACCCCAAAATGACTGAAGAGAGACAGAAACAGACAATGGAGTATTATGGAGTATATGAAACAATTACACACATATTAACAAGTCTGATCAGCTGGGTCCTGATTTGTTAAAGAACTATTTTTTAAAAAGTTATAGTAATAATCTGCACACAAAATAACTTACTACTGCAATGCCATCTAAGCTTCAAGAGAGAGAAGATGGAATAATACAAATAGTTGGTAGTGGTATTGTTTCCAGACTACTGAATTTCTACTCATGTCCAAAATTATCAGATTAATTAAATCCCACACAGAAAAAAAACATGGGTTTATTAATATAACTTCAAAACATCCATATATATGTGCATTCAGAATACTTTGTTTTCAGCCCCTTCTTCAGCTGGAATCTGCATGATTCAAAATTGAGAAATCACTTAACCAAATCCAGATATCTTAATTTAGAATTACAGCACTTTTCAACACGCAAGCCACAAAGAAGGCCCTTAAAGTGAGTGAAAACTGTATCAACATTGCCCTAAAAGCCTTTGTGCTCACACAGTTTTATAGAGTCTGAACATAAATAAGAATCGTGGCCTCAGTCTCCAACTAATGTCTGAATCCAGACAACAAAGTTTATAATTTTTACATTATCATTCCAGGTAAGCTGAAAAGAACTGGAACTGCTGCAGGTGTAATTATTTGTTATTTGACATGAGTTGCAGAATCATTCCATGGACTGTAAACCTTAATTTAGCCTACCTAGTACATGATGTTTATCTCTGCAAAACATTTTGAACCCAATCCGCCTGGAGGGTTCCGTACCTCCTTCTCGGGAGTGAGTATCAATCCCAAAATGTCAGACTGGGGTTCTCATCACTTCAGGTTTCACTGTAAAGTTGGATGGATGAAATACCACAGGCAGAACCTCCAACAATGTATCCTCTATACTTAAACAAGTTGGGAAACACCGTATTTCTAATGTAATAAAGAACAAATTAATTTTGAAATAGTTATTATTTACCTTTAAATGATGTATCTCTTAGTTGGTACAAACAAAGTTATTACTTATTTATAGCCCTATTAGGGAGCAAGTTTTCTTTAAACAAACTAAAGACATAATTCTGTTGCTCTCAGTGGAAATGTAACAAGCATAAAATATGCTTAAATATAAAAGAAGTAGCAGCTTGCTAAAGTTGATGCAGCTGAGCGAAATGGCTTTAGGCTGAATCTCCAATCTCGTGGAGCAAGACTACAAAGACTATCCAGGTACGGTGACGACCCTAGACATCGCAACACACATGTAAAGAGGGCTGAATACCTATGATGATGAGTTCTTGGAAAGATAACAAATATGTTAAACAGCTATGAGAAGTATGAATATGCATGTACTGCTGAAACATAAGCCTGAACCCCTTGACCATCGGTACATGTATTTGAAGGAAATATCCCTGATGTATCCGGTGCTGCAAATAAAGAATGCTTGCTTAATAACTCTGGTTATTGAGTCTTTCACTGCATCAGTTTGGTGAGCTTTGAAATTCCTTGAAAAATAAACAAGAAGCAATTACTATAAAGTGAGCTGTAATAGAAAAATGTGGCTGATACCTAAGGTAAAACTAGTTCCAAGTGACATGGTGTTACTGGGGCCAACTGTAACCAGATCAATCATTAGTAGATGAACTACATCATTAAACATAGAAAAATATGAATATTTAATAAGAAATAATTATTTCACTGGTACAAAACTTGTCTGCCTCACTCCTTTTCTTCAGTTCTGCTAAAGATACACTCAGATTTTTTAATATTTGAAAAACTCACTCTGTTGGCAGCAAGTAAAAACTCATCCTTTAAAATATTTCACTACAAAGAAATATTTTTGCTGTGTCCCAGCTCAACAGCCTGCATTATCACTATTACAGTAAATATAGTATCATCTAATCCTGAAATATAGTTTTAATCTAAAGTGAATTCTTAGCGATTAAGACAAGACTCTATTTCTTCTATTTGTGAGATTGTTGTTGCTAAACGACACCAATCTTAAATGCTCCATTTTTACAAAGTTGGAAAATTTGAAGATTGAAGACAGTGATCTGTAATAAAACTCAGTATTAGAATTGAAAGAAACTGACCAGTCAATTAATCTGTAAATTAATTCCATCTATTTATTCTGTGCTCAGTTTCTATGTGTACATTGCCTACTATCATCTATGGAAATTTCTTGAAAGCAGGATGTGATATTTCCCTATTATACAACAGAGCTACTTATTATTAATAATTTCAGAAACGTTCAGCTTCTCCAAAAACAAGAGCTCTAAAACACGTGTGCCAGTTCCCAAATGTACCTTTGCAGTTGAAGCTATCTGAACATAGAAAATTTTTTCTTGTCTGCATTAGATCTTAGATTGTTTTGTTCAATTTAAATCCTTCTACAAGACATGAGTATTTTATTGGCTAGTCTGCTTTACACATCCTTCTTCTACAACAGGACTTTAATGGAAACGTGATTTCAGCCTAACACCAAGGGCTGGTTATTTAGTCTAGAGGAGGCTGAGTGCAAAGTCAGAGCAGAGTTTATCCTAACTTTACAGTTCTTCATGCTTTTTATATACAAACTAAGTACTCTTTTCTCTATATCATAGATTTTAAAAATAAAAAATTTTCTTGTTTGAACTATTCTTGAACAGAAACAAATAAATGTTGATATCAAACATATTTTGCTGCCTGCCCAGGTTGTGAAACAACATTCTTATACAGGATTTGACTTTAGACACCTGGCAGACAAGGCTGTCAGTGGCCCACTCTATTATCTATTTGTATAACTACTACTCCCCCTTTCTGATAATACTACAGTATGTTAGCCAATCATTACACAATAGAGAAAAGATCATAGAGTCACTGTCAAAAAATTCAAATTGTACTGTAGGGGCCCAGAACATCCCGTATTATTGTATTGAGATTGTATCAAAGACAAATAATCGCTGAAATATTCAGTGCTGGGTTTGGTGATGACTAAACAACATATTTTACTATTTTATTTTCCAGAGTATTTATCTTATTCTTTATTAATCCCTTCTCTCTGATGTCACAAAACTTATACGATATATGCTAAAACATTAATTTTCCTGGCAATTTTTCTAAACATTAATTCCTTAAGGCACACAGAATGAAGTGCTATACTTTCAACAGAAATGTGTTTTCCTTTAGCTATTCCATATTATAATAACAAATTTAACTGACAGAGGAACTTCGAACCTTTTATGCTGGGTAGATTAACATTCTTTCAGCTGATGGATCCAAACAGGTTAAGATGACCTTGGATTGTCCTCCACTGACTTTTTATTAGGCTTTTTATTAGCTCAGTCTCCTAAGGAAACAAGGCTAATGTGACTTTGCTGTCTGTATATCCATCTGCTAGCCTTACCACTAATTTTTAAACCAATTGGTGAGTTTCGGCCCTATCAGACTCAACTTCCTACAAATCCCATGAAAACAAGCAGCTAATTAGTTATAAACTGATGATTCCAGTGAAAGAAAGGCTGCCATATTGGCTCAGCTAGAATGCCAGACACTAGAGAATCCAGGAGAGACCTGTTCTGAATGATCTGAGAAACTCTGAGAGCTCACACCTGATTAGGCACTGGAGAACACAGTAAGATAGGGCTTTTTCTTAAGGCAAAGCAATGTCATTCAGTCCTTCTGCTCATCAACTGCCTGCTTAATTAGTTTATAATTTTAGGTAGTCTTTCAAGGGGAGAGATACTGTTCAAAGGGTTATTCTCAATGTTTGTTGGTTTGAAATTAGACTTACTTGCTCTCTTTTTGCAATCTGTTTTTCATATTGACATTTAGTATTTAGTTACAAAATTTTAATGTAGTTAAGAACAGAGAAATTCATACTCACACAATGAAAGACTATCTCAGGAACACTGAAAAGGACTAGAACTAATGATAGAAAACCAGATGTAGATGAGCTTGTGCTGTTGCCACAAGGACACGCTTGTTAGATAACATTTAACCATTGAACTAGTGAGTCGGATTAGGAGAGTGGAATTATTTCTGGGTATGTCATTATCAGTCCAGTGCTGGAAGTTTTTGTACATACATTTTGCCATACATAAAAAAAAGCATATGGACAGAATGAAAAATGTTCAGGAAGGAACAAGAATACTGTCATGAGAAATAAAAAAACCCCCACTTTATATGAGACACTTAAGAAGCTCAACCTAACTTAGTTTTTTTAAGATAAGAGAATGTGGGATTTGACTAAATAAGGAAATTACTTTTGGTCCTTTAGAAAATCTGGTTGTGCTCCTTTAGAAGACTAGAAAGAGACAATATAAGACCTAGTGGATGAAATCTGATGGTGGCCAAATTTTTTATAGAAATAAGATAGATATGGTAAAGAGATGGGAGAGACCTGGTAGATTCACTGTTACTTGAAATCTTTAAACAAACACTAAGACTGGTTTCATACCAGCAAAACAGAATCAACAACAGAGATGTCTCCATCTGTAGTGACTCTTTGGGCTGTCTGGTAGGATGTGATTCCCTTCAGCCTACACTAACCCTCTAAACTGTTGGGTGACTCATATCCCCAGACTATTTTTTTTCTACACTGTTTATAAATGGAATGTAGGGTGAGTAGTTCAAATGTGGCTATCTACATGGTAGATAAGCAAAGTTAGATGAAATTAATCATAATCTGAATGGTTTACTGTAAAATCTGCTGTATCTCAAAGAGATGGTAAAAATCATAGAACGGTTTGGGTTGGAAGGGGCCTTAAAGATCACTTTGTTCCAATCCCCTGCCATGGGCAGGGACACCTGCCACCAGACCTCTCAAAGCCCCATCCAGTCCCATCCAGGAGGCCTTGAATACCTCCAGGGAAGGAGCATCCGCAACTTCTCTGGGCAACCTGCTCCAGTGTCTCACCACCATCCTCACAGTAAAGAATTTCTTCCCAATATCTAATATAAATCTCCCCTCTTTCAGTTGAAAACCATTACCCTTCACCCTATCGCTATACTCCCTGATAATGCGTCCTTCCCCATCTCTCCAATAGGCCCACTTTAGGTACTGTAAGGCTGCTATGAAATTGATGTAGAAATTACCACCTAATGCTTTCTTGCCTGCTTTATGCATAAAGTCAATCTAGAAAATCTTTTTGTACCCCTTGGATTTAAAAATCTATTAATGCTAAAAAGACAGTTGCACTGCAAAACAGGTAACTTAAATAGCATCTTCAGGATATCCTGGACCTTCTATGAGGCATCTGGAAATGGCAATTCTCAGAGCTCAGGGACAAGGTTAGACTTGAATATGTTCAGAAATATTTTTTAACCAAAAAGCATTAAATCTTTAACCTAAGACAACAGAAGAAAACTTTTTACAGAGATTAATCTAAATGTTAAACTAATCAGCCCTAGCACTGAATACCAGTTATTATGATGCATCTGGAATCTACCTTGTTCTTGCAAATTTGAGACAGAATTTTAGTGCAAGGAAGTACATTGAGAAATAGAGTTTTTTCTTCATCAATCCTAGAATATTCTAAAAGAGACATTTGACGGGAAAAAAAAAAGAAAACACTGTATTAAGTATATAATATAACTAGAAATACCATACATACTTCACAACTTACCATATAGTAAATGGCATAGAAATCCTGATATTCTTGGATGGGGAAGGTGATATATTGGTATACAAAATAATACACAGTTCTAATAGGTTTAATAATTTGCAAGACTCCTATAGATCTTGCACATATCAAATTTTTAGAGTTTTCAGTACCTAAGAGAATGCAGACCTCATTAAAATGCTCTATAGTCCGTTTTTTGTGAAGATATTTATCCATTTTTTTCCAGAAAGGTATGATCTTACTCAGCATGTGAGCAATATAGTTTCACTGTGACTGTGCTGTGATCATGATTTATGACCTAGATGGTATATCATACTCTGAGAGGCAATAAGGATTTTCTGCATGGCTGTGAACTGAACTAACTAGATATTGTGGTCAGATGCCTAAAACACTCTGGAGAGGCACAAGTTTAGTGATATGCGATCCCAACAGTTACCATGACGACACAGAGAGCTGATGGCAAAGAACATGACAAAGTTAAAATTTTAATCTGATAAAAACCTAAGTAATAAAAACAAAGAGCCAGAGACTGGAACTAGTAGCTCTTATTATTTCTTTTGATATCTTAGCATGTATTGAAAAGATTCATTGAAACTTAATTGAGAGGCCAAACAGACAAGGCACCATCTTTTCATGCTTCTGGGGTACCCTAATGGAGTTTTGTTTTCTGTATTGGTTTGTTGTTCAAGTTATTTGATTCAGATAGTACTCTGTTTGCCTGACTTTGATTTGTATAAAATATTAAAGTTAGTTGTTAAACGATCGTAAAAACCTTATTTAAGAGACTTTCAATGTCTCAAATTTGTAAGGTTTAACTCTGATGATTCTGAGTGAGCACTTTAAATAATATTAAAATGTATTGACTCAAAGGGAATAAAGAACAGAGAGAAAGATTTGTTCCAGAAGTTGGTTGAGCAATAGGAATGAACTGAGAGCCAGTAAAAGGGATAAGTACTGGCTTTCTCACCAAAGCTCCAGCCAACACAGCCGTGCTGCTGCAAACGAATACCTGCAGTAACAGTGTCTGTGCACTGCCCCAAGGCTAGGAACTCTCTCTGCTCCCACCCCTTATTCACTGCAGCTGAGACAGCAGAATTAAAGCCAGGGCTTGGGTTTTAGTATCTGGCAGAAGCCACCAGTAAATTTGTTAAGGGAAGCAAAAAAGAAATTAATTATGCCTCAGAGATGTCTTTGAGTAAAAATGCCACAGAGTTTATTCACTTAGTGAGGCTGTGTCTACAAAGAGAAGTGAAGGCCCCGTGAGAACAAATATGATCATAAGGCTTCTTACATTGCAAGGGCCTTAGAATTCATAAAGTGCAGAACCAGATTTTAAGCCTTTATAACTGTAGCCACAGTTAGGATGCTTTCCCAGGAATTTCAAGTGTACCTTATGCCATGGGTTATATGTGATATCAAGACTGAGTATGTTGGGAATGGGTTTATGTAAGATTTTTTAGTCTTCCCTAGACCTTTTCAGCTGGTTCCAGCTCCAATTGAAGAACTGCAGTTTGCTTAAGCCTCTAACACCTTCAAAAGTGAGCACAGTGTCATGGTTTAGGCTGAATTGGCCAATTACAGGCTTTCCTCTCACTTCTCGCTCTGAGGAGAAGAGGACAGATAAAGATGTTTACAAGTTTAGAAAGAACTAAGCTACTTTAATGAAATAGAAATAATAAAATGAAAATAACGAAAATAGATACAGTATATACAGAATAGTATCAAGCTCCCAGGATGATGTCACCAGAAGGCACTGGGGAAGTCCCAGCCAGATTTGACTCAGTGATGGTGGGAACTGGATTCCAGCTCTGGAGTCAAGAATGCCTGTCTGTTCACCAAAGACAAATGAACAGACAGGGTCCTCTTCAGACATAAGCCATGGAAGAAAAAGGGCTGACCCTTTGATCCTTCAGATTTTATACTAAGCATGGAGATGAAATACCCTCTTGGTCCATTTTGGGTCATTTGTCCTGTCTGCTCTTCCCTGCAGGTGGGACTCCTCTACGCTTTTCCGTTTCCAACTCTCCAATGGGGCAAATAAAAAAATTAGCTGGCCTTGGTTGTTATAGCAGTAAGTTCAAGCAAGAACTTCTCTGCATACCGTTCCTTGGCTTGAACTATAAACATTGGTCTTACCGCACTGAGAATGAACAGTTTTCTGCACAATTTGCTGTTAATTTCACAGAATTATAAGAAGCCCAGCTAAAAAGTAAAATCAGTGAACAGAAAAGTTGAATCCATTTTACCTCAAACCAGGACACAGAGTTATAGTTCAGATCAAAATATTTCCTGTTGGGCTGCAAGACAACACAGGTTTGAATATAGTTGCATGGCCAAAAGTGTTGCAAAAGAAACTTTGGTTAAAGTAATTAGACACATTTAATCTTTAAATAAAATTAATTGGATCCAGTACCTGGGACTCCCCTTGCTCAGTACTGGTTCTGTTGAAGGAGACCTCTTGTGCTCCAGACATGTTTACTTGTTAAAATGAAATTATCATTATAAATATTAGCTGGGTGAAAAAGTGATACAATGATAATATTGCAATTCAAATTTAAGACAATATCAACAGGTACCAAAACTGTTGGCTGCTAATAATATCATAGTATTCATGATCCTATTTTACTCCCCCATTCTGTTCCCCTGTGCCCATCCTGGCCCAATCCTTGTAAGCACATCTCACAATGCAAGAATATTTATGCTAGTAAATGTTCCTTAAAAAGAAAGGTACGCTCAATTTCTTACCAAGTCATAAATACTATTTAAAGAAATATACTCATTAAAGCTGACGATAAGCTTTTAAAGTGTTTTGAAGTCAAGAGATGTCCTGCAGGATGCTCACGCTGTTCCATTTCACATTCAAAACCTAGGCCAAAAGTAGATCAGAAATGGCAATTTTACCAGACACACAAACAAATTTTTTAATACTCCACGGGTGCCTTTAAAATGAAAAAGCTTCAAGTGGAGTGCAAATCCAAATACCATCCTACTCGTAAACCACTATAAAATGTGATTCCAAACTAACACGAAATAGTGAAAAGACACAAATGGCTACGATAACCCCTTTTCACTTATTTGAAAAAGACTATTTATTCTCCAACTTCTCCATGAAATAGAAGTGACCTTGGTAAGATGGAGAGTCACCCAATCAGTTCACAGGAGAAGGGAACAGATGTTGCCATCACTAAGGAACTGGCAGTTTTTTCCATTATGAGAAAGCAGTATGGGAAGAGTGGAGCTGAGCACATAGGCAACAGAACCTTAGGAAAAGGCAAAGTGAGAGGAGGCAATTGCTAGTATCTCACAGCAAACATAGATCACTGGAAAAACAGCAGTTTGGTAAAATAAGAAGGGAATTGTTATTCTCCTCGTTCTTAACATTGCCTCTAAATAAGCTTTAGAAAAGAAAAAGGTTATTTGAAACTGTTGAAAAAAAAGGGATTGAAAACATCAAGTTTAAGAAACCATCAAGCGTAAGAAAAAACCATTCACAAGCTAGAGTTGAAAATGGGATTGCTCAGAAATTATTTCAGTTTTATGTATCAGATAGTTAGCAGGACAACTTCATCAGAAAAGGCAGCTACTGAAGTTGCCACACAATACTTACACATCTGAATGCCATGTTGGAATTATGCAAATAAATGTCCACATGAAGAAGCATTTTTCTTTGCAGCTATTATAACAACATGTATTTCTGAAGCTAAAATCTGTACCCTGCTACAATTTTGATGGTTTTTTTCTTCCCCAGGCTATGTTCTTGTGATGTCAAAACTGACAAAGCCAGGCTTGATATACTTCAAAGATCATCAAGTTCCAACCCCCTGCCACGAGCAGTGACACCTCCCAGTACAGCAGGTTGCTCAAAACCCCATCCAGCCTAGCCTTAAACACCTCCAGGAATGGGGCATCCACAGCTTCTCTGGGCAACCTGTTTCAGTGCCTCACCAACCTCACAGGAAAGAGCTTCTCTCTGGTATTGTCCTGGTTCCGGGAGGGACAGGGTTAATTCCCCCTGGCTCTAGCAGAGGCGCCAGTATGCCATCCCACCTGCGCCATGCCCGGAGGGTAGCTGGGAGCTGGCCGGAAAGGGGAGTGGGACAGGAAGTAGGTGGTGGTGCGCGGTCGGATGACGGTGGGTGTCGTAATAGTGTTTTTATACTCCTGTATCCGTGTTACTGTTTTGTTGTTCTGTTAAACTGCCTTTGCCCCAGTCCACGAGTTTTGCCTTTTTCCTCCGGTTTTCCCCTCCCAGCTGTGGAGGGGCTCGAGAGCGCGGCTGCCACTTGGTTCTTTGTTGTCGTCTGAGGCTAAACCACGGCAGGTATCTAATCCAAATCTCCCCTCNGCTGAGCAACACTGCAGGCCCTCCCGGGGCCGACCAGATCACCCCCTTCATCCCTCTTTCAATTTAAAGCTGTCACCCCTTGTCCTGTCACTACACTTCCTGACAAAGAGTCCCTCTCCAGCTCTCCTGTAGGCTCCCTTCAGATACTGGAAGGCTGCTGTAAGGTCGTCCCAGAGCCTTCTCCAGGCTGAACAACCCCAGCTCTCTCAGCCAGTCTTTGTCGGAGAGGTGCTCCAGCCTTCTGTCCGAACATTTCTGTAGCCCTCCACTAGACCCGTTCCAACAGGCCCATGAGTGATTTAGTTAACTCTGCATATACAGAAAACCTTGACAGATAATCAGTTCCGAGTAATGTTTTGGCCTTAATTCTTATATATTGAAGTTTAAAGTTGTCCTTTCTGTTGTTCAAAAATTGTTCAATGTTAGCCCTAATTAGACGCATTTATTTACCGTACTATTACAATACTATAGACAAATTAGAAGAAAAGTCACCAGACTCACTGCTATATTCTTGATTGGGTTATTATGCAGTCAAATACATTAAACTCTGTTATGGCTTCCCAATTTTCAGTCCTGGAAATTTAATTGCAATACAGATAAAAGCGTTTGCAAATTTCCACATTGTTATAGACCGTCTATTTTCTTCAATAGAAGAAGAGCCATTACTTTGCAGTACTGAACGATGAAATACCACTCTTTCATCAAGATGCCCTTAACTTGCACAGAAAATTGTTAGGTAGTTCCAAATAGTTTAAGACCACACCCTCTGCACAGAATTATGGTGATTTAGAAAACGATTCAATTAAGTCAACAATGAAAAAAGTAGCAGCTAAACGGTTCATGATGAATTATTATATGTCTCTAAATACACTGTTATTTCCATTAAAATGTCTGCAGTCTAACCAGTTTCCTAGAAAAGGTTTCTATGCAGTTACTCCAGTTTTAAAAAATACATTTCTAACAAGAAAAATGCTCAACAATAGGTTCTAAATTACAAGAAACTAATATGTATCAGACATAATTTGATCCATATCTAAAATGGCATTTTTGGATATTCTAGTAAAGAAGCGCCTTGAACAGGCGAATGAAATGTTTGTGAAATAATAGAATAATTATTGTAAGGGACTGGAAATTGGTTAAAGTTGGCTAGAAAGAAAACTCATAGTTAACTTACCTATAAACTGCATTCAGCATTCTGCAGCTCTGAGCAACAGGTATCATAGGTGTGAAATATTTTGAATACTCTGTCCAATGAGAATGTCAGTAGTTACAATTGGGAAATATTTCATGCCTACAATTCTGGGATAACCTGAGAAAAACACCTCCAGTGTTGTTTTCAGTCCCTCTTGATCAATGTTCTCCTAAGACAATCCATTACATGTGTACTGGAAATGAAAAGCAACTATTATGCTCTTTCTGTCCATGCTGTAAAAAATACATTATACAGTAAAATGGCTTACTGCCATTACAGTAAACTAAAGCTGCTTAACACCAGCTGTGTCCTTTAAAACTTCCTTTGCTGTAAAATGTGTTTGTAATTTTGGTCACGTTCAGTATATAGAGCCTAAGTGACTTTCTTCTGCTCCTAAATCACATATGCAAAGTATTACATGAGTGCTTCATATCCCACCTCAGAATACATCTTCAATTTAAAACAAAGTAATTTCAAATTACCCTAATTTTAATGAAAACTAAAATTGGGAAGCCCATAACTTTATCTATAAGCTAATACACGTATGTGTATCCATGCACACACATACATATACATACATATACGTATGAGGATAGACGGTGTGCTTTGTCAGTCTCATAGTTTTCCACTTCTGGAGTGGCTGTATCAAGTAAAAATTATAACCAAATCTTTTGGCCAGGAAAAATTAAAAAGTTTACATGGAATTTCACTAAGGGTGAGATTTAGTTTCGGATGAAGATGCCAAGTAACGGGTACCCACACATGTGCCTCTTGACTCAGTTTTCATGCTAGTCAAGAGATTCAACCAGACAGAGATTCAACCAGACAGATGACCAGACAGGAGATGTTTATGTTACACTAAATTGACATTCTATAGGATCTCTTGACTATATTGATTAAAAATAGGATTCAGAATATCTATTGGTATTTCAGAGACCTTAAAAGTATCCTGCAGCAGCTGTTCCAGTAGGGTGCAGTTTCCTCTACCTCCTCATAGATACGTATGGTGCCTTTGTCATGAAGACTTGCAAGAAATTAAATGCAGGAGGTGATACTAAAAATAAACTTTATTCTATCCAAAACTGTCTAAGATTCTGACACACATTAATAATCTACAAGTTCAAGATGTAAATTTGAATTAATACTACACAGCTGAGTTAAGAATTTTTAAGCTTTAGAACCAGGATCCAAAATATGCAATCACTCAACCAGTACAGTGAGGGCTCTCAGCCTGCAGGAGTTAGGATGGGTAGTGACCTAAACCATGAAGAGAATCCTCAACTACAAACCCACCGCTCTGAGTAAGACTGACTCAATTTGCCCTCTGGAGGTGCTCCATTTATACTCTAGTTGAATCTGATCCGTGGTCTTATATGGTTATGTTAGTCCTCACTGGCTGAGGGCCTTAACTTCCTTGTCTTTACTGCCAGGTGGATTGGCAGCCTGAACCCCAGACTGAAGCTTGTAGATTTTCAAGAAATTTTGGTCCTGCCCATGGGTGAGGTGCAGCTGCCACAGTCTTAGATACCTTGAGGCAAGTAAAATGGCACCAGGCAGTTATATATCTATGCAACTGAATCCTATAATTGATTTCCACTGACTGTAATGAGAGTCATGAGATTTCCAAGAAATTTGGAAAGATCTAAATTCCTAACAGAGTTCCAGAATCTGTATTTCTAATGGAATCACAAATGAGTTTACAATAGAAGAAAGCTGAAATTGCCTGGAATACTTTATTACTCTTTTAATTAACTTTTTTTTTAGCGTCTAAAGGTCCAGTAATATAGTATTAGCTATTCTGATCATCTTCATAAGGAAGGGCAAGGAATTGCACCCACTTATCCTTGTATGGGACTCAATATATTGTATTTGCACAAAGCATAAAGATGTGGTAAAAAAACAACTAGCCAGAGCTCATAATTCACTAAAAACTTCAATAAAATCCCTTGTTCATGCATGAAAAAACATATTGAATGGAATTGATAGCATAAAAACCTCTATTACAATTTTTTTTTAAGTAATCACAGGGCTGCTACAATTTATCTCTAGAATTATCACTTAGTAAGAGTATGGTTGTTGCGGCAGCTCTTTTTTTCTCCTTTTCAAAGCACTTACACAGTATATTAACCACAGTATGCATAAACTACAGCCTTAGTAGTTTACTACTTACTACATCCCTGCTGCTTTTGAATTTCTGCCACGGTACTTGCTGACACACAGCCCCACTAGTAAGCAATTTAGTACAAGAAAAAAAGACTATATTTTTCAATTTACAACAGCTAAGGAAATTACATTAGGCCTGAATTAGTTTTGGGTGGATGTCAGCTCCTCTAGGCTCCATAGGGGAGCTCAGGGAATTGTTCTACCTTGCCTAGGAGGGGCACGGCCTCCACAGAGTGCTTCCATATAATACGTTCCCACAGAGTAATACCACCTATTTGCCTGCCCTTCAGGGGTGAGCCCTCAGGACTGCCACTGATCCGGTACCTAGGCCTAGAGTGCTGCCGGCTGTGTCTGAAAGCACCTCGCCCCGCCCAGAAGCGGGCTGAGAGCCAATCGGAGGCTAATGACACCCTGCTCGTGACCAGGGCGGGCAGAGCTGCAGCCAATCGGAGGCGTGTCAGTGACAGGATGGAGCTCGCAAGTGGCGGGGGCCGGTGCCATGGCGGTTACCTCGGTGAGGGGAGTGTAGCGGGGGTCCTGACGCATCGCAGAGGGCTCAGTACCAGTAAGCACAGTGAAAGGGGCCTGTGGAAGCTGGGTTCTTGCGTTCCTCAGCTGTGCCAGGCCAGGGGTCTGATAGGGTGTGACAGCAACACACTAGAGATCATCACTTTGCTAGGCACATGGCCCACTGCTGGTGATAAAGGTGGATGACTTTTCCCCTTGCTTTGTTAGTGTGTGGGGTGGTGGACTGTTGGTGATAAGCTGTTTTGTGAAATGTCGAAAAAATAAGTGTTTTATGCTGGCTTGTGTTTCGCCTTTGGTGAGGGAGGGTGTCATGTCTGTGCAGCAGTTTATCTTCAAGGAGCAATGTAAGCTGACTACCAAACTGCAACACAGAAGCTTACTGTCACTTTGCTAAAATCTATTAGAAACGTGAGTGTGAGATAAAATTGGCCATTCTTAAACCAAAAGGACCACGTTCAGTGAGTGATTTGCACCCAATTAGGTTTGTCAGTTTAAGAACAACTATAATTAAATCACTATGTTTATTTTTTTGCAGTGAGACCAGCTGAACATTTTCCAGTGGTAGAATTACTCAGCAAAAAAGGGGATCTTCACTGAAACAAATGTTATCAGTCGACTGACTTGTGAGTAAAGAGGTTACATTTATTGAAAATTGCAAAGATTTCTGTTAAATTATTTGCGTTAATGTTTCTTAACATTTTTAATGGAGAGGGAGAAAATTGTTAAAGCAGCTTCTGCAGTTCTGCCAATGCAGATCAATTGTTCTGTAGCTTGTTACGTACATTGCTTTTTTGTGTCACCAGATGTCACTCCAAGTCCATGTAAGACGGAGAGCTTCCATTTATTTCTACAAAGTAAAAGATGGTCTGGCTTGTTCTTAGACTTCCCTACCCATTGGTGCTGAATTTCACTTACCCAAAGACAAATATATACACCACTTCTTTTAACAGAAGTCTGTAACAAGGTTAAGTCTATGACTCCAAATATGCTGGCCTGAATTAACATACCACAAGAAGTACATAATGGAGCAATCTGAAATTGAAAAGGGGATGTTAATTGGCTAAAAGCTGCACACTTTCTAATTTGAGTAAAAAACTAAAACAATCATCTACACTGAGCCTTCCTCAGAGAAATTTTTACGTAATTTTGAATCAAGGGAGTGTGTTTTCTTCCCTTAAAGAAGAGGGACTTCTTTAGCCAGTGACTCCTTTCCTTTCTCATTGACAAAGAATTAGGGGCAACCTTCGCACTAAATTAATTTAGGTAGCTGGTACCATTTTGTGACGTGTTTGATATGTTTTGAACAGTAGATGAATGAGCAAACATCAAAACTGGACATTGCATCCAAATTTAGATATTAATTGGTACTATCAGTAACAGAATGCAACTGCTTTTGTTTCTGAGTGCCTAATGGAATGACACATTATTGACAGTGAGGAAAGCCAAATGATCTAATTTGGGTATAGGGACTTCTGTTTGACCGGAAAACATTCCTCTCTTAACAGAAGGGAATTATTGTAAAAATCAACATTTTTGTGAAACAGTTTGGTAATTTTAGGAAAGTCTGTGTGCGTAATACCCCTAATGTCTTCAGCTGCAGCAAACATGCAGGGTAGCATTACAATCATTAAGTCAGCTCATTAAGGACTAGCTAATTTTACTGCCAGATAACATTATGTTGGTTTATAAAGCTGGTACAATGTATATTTTCATGTACACTATTTTAAAAATGTCTGGCAGCAGTTGCTAGGTTTCTCTTTTAATGTATTTTCAAACCCATCACTTAATTCAAAGTGATAAATTATAAGACAATGGGTAATAGGTACAAGCTGGAACACAGGAGGTTCCACTTAAATATGAGGAAAAACCTCTTCAAAGGGAGGGTAATACAACACCGAAACAGGCTGCCCAGAGAGGTTGTGGAGTCTCCTTCTCTGGAGATATTCAGAACGTGCCTGGACGGATTCCTGTGTGATCTGATCTAGGTGTTCATGCTCTGGCAGGGGATTGGACTAGATGATCTTTCAAGGTCCCTTCCAGTCCCTGATATTCTTGTGATTCTGTAATTCTGTGAATTAATAATTTCAAGTGTGTTATCTTTCACTTTCTGCTGTGGCACATTCTTCTCTAATTTTGCGAAAACCTTTTAGTATAATTTAAAATCATTTCATAGCATAGTCAAAACAACTGTTGAAGGGCTGCTTTACTGCTTTTGGAATTGTTCTTGCAGTTCTGTTGACTTCTGTAGGAACTTTTCAAACTGTTGTTCTTCAGTTCCTTGTAGATCACTGTGCGGCAGAAAGCACGTGTTCTGCCTCTGCCTTCTACTGATGTTGATCTTTTTATAGGCTAGTAGATTATTTGGTTTCACTGGCATTGCTAAATAGTCATTGTATTTGTAGAAGAGTCTCCTCCTTAAAAAAATACTGTTTGTATTCTATGTGCAGCTTTTGGTCTGCTGCTGCTTTGTATCACAGGAATATTTCTGACTTCCCCTGTGGCATTAATTAATCCAAGTGCTTCTGGTATCATCTCTGCAGACCTGTGCATATGTAGATGAAATGTCAGAATATGTGGCAAGAGGCAGTGATGAGAGACGTCATGTAAAGGTTTGACATATTACATTTTAGAAATTAGGCTCTGTTTGTCTTTTCATTAATTAAACACTTTGGCTAGCTTTTACTGTCAGGTGAGATAGATGAGATTTTGGCATGTTTTTTCTAACAATTTTAGGAGTATAAATATTTTGATGTGAGACACGCCTATGTCTTTGAAGTATTTAAAATAGTAGGTTTCTCATTAAGCACCTGGGAAATGTCACTCCTTCAGCTGTGATTGGAAGCAGTTAGGTTAGCAACATAAGCAAGGACAGTAGTTGGAAAGATGATCTGGTTATATTGATGTCTCCACTTAATAATGCAGAGTCCATACTCCCACTGAGGTCAAGAAAAATATTTCTGAAACAAGACTGGAGAAGGCTTCTAAGGTTTGGTCCAGCACTGGTGATGCATAAAGTGTGTTCACATGAGTCCCATAAGCACAAATGTGGCAAGGGGAGAAGAACACTTGCCTGCTGTTGGCACTGCCAAAAATAGATATTATTCAGGGAGCATTCTGGCATCTGTCCCAAGCTGGTTGTAACTTGGACCTTCAGGATCGAATGAGAGAAAACTGTGTTGTCTCAAGTATGTTACTAGCAACAGACAGTTGCTAAATCTAGTTTAGATTTATCTAAAATACCTCCTGACTATCTAAGCTCTGGGTGGAAGAGGGCATTCCCAGCAGCTCTGGCTGCATCCTCTTGCCACAGAGTACATGGTGCAGAATGAATGTCAGAGGTATGGTGTGCTGCTGTCTCTGCAGCTCACCTGATTTGACAGACAACTGTTTACCATTTTTCTAAAGTAAATGAACTAAACAGAAGCATATAGATGGATATGTATGTCAGTGCTTTGTATTTTGTATGTTTTTAGATCATCTAAATTGCTGTATTTTTTGTTGCTTTTGATGACAGGCCATAAAAACTGAGGAGTGAACTCAGGTGGGCAATGGGCACCTACATGAAATTCCTGTGGAACAGGACAAATGACTTATTACGTATGTGTTAATAACCTGTAGGAAGTAAAACTGTTTTATCTCAGATGATTTTGTCTTGGGGATAGCTGCTGAAAAGTCTCCTGCAAGGAGATTAAAAAACAAAAACAAAAAACCCCAAACCAAATAGAAATTCACTAGTTCTTTTAGAAACAGTAGATAAGTTATTACTTATAGAATATTTTGTTATTGTGGTAATGTCTTCCGCCAGCTCTGGGCTGGATGACTTGCTAACAGACAGAAATGAGCTCAGCATTGATCTATAAATTAGCAGTTGTCTAGTGACTCATGCTCCTGGCACACTTGCTTTATGCAAACAAAAAATAGCTCTATGCAGTAATGGATATATGCCATTTTTTGTTAGGGTCTCTGTCCCGGAGCTTACAGCAATTTTTGACATAACTTTTGTCAGGGAGTTTAACTTGAAAATGGAAAATGTCAGTGAAAGCAAGGAATTGTTCAGAAACCATCAGCAAGGTACTGACAAATGAATGTTGCTATAAAAACAGTACAAAGAAATAAAAGCACAGCAAAAAAAAAAAAAAAAAGGCCCAAAAATATGAAAATAACTAATGCAGCATAAAATAGAATTTGCAGACTGCATATTAAATGCATTAGAAGTTGGCTTAAAAGCAGATCTCAAAATAGGAAAAAAATCATTGTCATGATTATTAATCAGTTTAATGAAGCTGTCTAATAATTTTAGGCATTTATCGAACATGACCAAAATTTTTACCCTTGCTGTTGAAGAGATCAAAGCACAGCAGAAAACTCTGCCTGCCAGAACCCTTCAAATACAGGCCAGAACAGCAAGCGTGAGCGCTCTCGCTGTCATACTCCCTTGCTAATAAGGACTCTCTCTTGCTCCGTAGTGCCTGCATCTCCTGCTTGCATGTCTCTGCCTGGGTGCTGCTTCAGAGATTCCCCAATCCATGAGGCATTGAGATTAAATTTGTGCTTTGCCTTTAATTCATGGTTTTGTGGTTGTTGCTGTGTCCTGCCTGCATTGGCTCATGCATTTTGTCATAGCCAGCAGTTCCAGGAACACCCATGCCATGGTTGATAAGAGTTGGTGAGCGGGGAGTCCACTATGGTGTCTCCCCCTATTCTCGGATGGCCCAGTACTGAGCACTTGACCCCCATGGCCAGTTTTCTGGCTAAATTGTCTCTGCCAGAGGCATGCTGTGAAGTGGATGATGGGATGGTGATTAGCCCCCCAGAGCATTGATATGGCCACGCGTGGGTTGCTGTGGAAAGCAGCATTGGATTCTTCTCACAAACTAGCGGATAGGTTGGGATGGCTGTTAGCTACTGGACTCAGACCTCTTGACTGTGAAATTGTTGCATTATGTAGTAAAGTGAGAGAATTGGAAAACAAAAACAGGAGTTTACAAAATGCAAAGGTGGTTGCGCAAGAAGTAATTACTGTTCAAGCAGAGCTGTGCTATGAGCTGCAAGATAATGTGAACTGGTTGGTAGCGTGTATAATAATTATAAGAATGTTAATAAACAAAGGGACAAGTATGGGGAAAGTAAGCTTTTGATTTCTCAAGTTCATGCTCTCACTACAAAACGGTCATGGGATTCAGAGGAATGGGATGAAAATATTTGGAGTGAATCCTCAGACTCTGAGACTGAGTTTGAATTTGATCCAGACTTAAAAAGCACTGAAGTGGTGGAAGCATAACCACTCATAGAAATGAGGGGGAGCAGGAACAATCAGACAGAAGTGCAGATCACTAGTACTTACACTCTGAAAGAGTTAAGGAAATTTTTAGAGATCTATCAGCAAGGGTGGGGAAGGCATACTGTCATGGATTTTGTGAACACGGGATAGTGGAACTACTTCTATCGATTTATCAGTGAGTGAAAAAGATTTTTTTAATCCCTATAGCCATTGATGATCAGATACAACAAGAATATGCTCAGCTGCAAAATGTCAAAGGTCCTGACAGGAGAGACATTATTGCACCTATATTGTATCGGTGGTAGTGTTGAGCAATTTAGCAGCATATACAGAACCTGTTGAATTAGTGTCATCCCTCGGAAACTGGTGTATAATGGAGGAAGGTATTAGTTTGGTGCAGCAGATGAGGATGGCTCATGTGTTGGTTCATGATCCAATCCTGACAGTGCAACAGTGACAAAAGGTATCAAAATACAGATTTTGAGAGGAGCACCTGCCTCACTAAACCCTGTGATCATACTAGCAGTGACAAATGCTATGGGTAATGTAGGTGCCCTAGCAAATACCTTGAGGGAAATTGGGGCTCTGATTTTGGGACCCTCTGTGTTGGTGGTGAATAAAGAAGAGGTGGCAAAATGGAAAGGAATTCCTGGATAGGTGGCAAGGAAACAAATGTGGAGTGATTTTGTACAAGCTGGTATCCCACAACCATAGATGGGATCACAACATCAGAAATGTTTCCCTGGTGGCAAAAATTAGTGTTTATGCAAAAAATCCAACGACCCCCAGCTCCACCACCAAGTCTGCGTCCCCCTTGATCCCACCTGACACCTCAGTGCAAGATGTTACCCACCAACAAAAGCAATATACTTTACAAGTATTGCTGCAGGGATACAAACTCAGACCCTCCATTTGCCATCTAATTATAGCAGCTGATTTAGCAGTGTGGTCAGGTACCGTTACTGTTTACCATTATATTGATGATCTATTAATTATGGCAGAGTCACAACAAGAAAGTGAAACAGCTGTCGAATTGCTAAAAATACATTTGCAGGACTGAGATTGGGCAAATAATCCAAAGAAAATACAGGGTTCTAGTACTACTGTACAATTTTTGGGCAGAGTTTGTCATGGATAGATCGGAAAAACCAGGTATAGCAAACAGTGCAGTGGTTTCCTGTACCAATCGCAGTAAAATAGTTACAGACCTTTGGATGACGTTTAGGGTATTGGAGAACTTTTATACCATATTTTGTCATATTAATGTGCCTTTGGCAGAAATTAACTAGGAAGAAAGTTGTCTGGCAGGGGGACAAGAACAAGAAGAAGCCTTTGATACCTACAAAAATGCTTTGATTGAGCATGCACGATTATATACTTCTAAGCAAGATACTAATTTGAATTAGTAACAATTCCAAATTACATGGTCTCAGAATGGTGGCAGATGACTTGCATGAAAAATCAGAAGCAACCCATAGGGTTTTGGTCCAAGGCATTACAAGGTTCCTCTATACATCATAACCCAACTTATTTTACATCCTTTGTTAATATCAGATTATCAAGTTTTTGTATTTCAGGTGTCTTCAATGAATACCTGTGCCTTATCTAGAGGAGATAGCACTGGAATGGTGTTATTGGTGTTGCAAACCCAACATTGAATTGAAGTTCAATCTGANTTGAAGTGAAGTGCAAGCTGAAAAACCACAAGCCATAGCTCTACAGTCTGTGTGGGCGATTACCCCTCGTCAGGTTATCAAACCCAGAGTAATATTAGCAGAAAGAGCTGGAGCAACACGGATGTATTACTGGAAGGAGGTGTCACTGCTGTTTTCCTCCTCTGTCACAGGTTGGCTCATCATGCTTGTCTGTGTGGGCGATTACCCCTCGTCAGGTTATCAAACCCAGAGTAATATTAGCAGAAAGAGCTGGAGCAACACGGATGTATTACTGGAAGGAGGTGTCACTGCTGTTTTCCTCCTCTGTCACAGGTTGGCTCATCATGCTTTGTAGTCAAGTACTACAAGCACATTCCCTGGATACATCTTTGCAAAATCAACATGTAAACGCTTAAATTGGGTTACCCTCTACTGCAACTAACTCATCTGCCTTTTATGCTAAGGGAAGATTAACAGCTGCATATTTGTAGACAGCTTGTTTCAGTGGTGCATCAACACCAGCAGCTGTATTACAGAATTATACTGTGCTAAGTGACTTGGATATTAATGTCTCATTGCTTTCTTTTCTGAGTAGGAATGGCTATATGCCAATGAATATTACAAATGACTCATGGTGGACTATTTCCTCCCTGGACACCAGAAATACTGCTTTGACTTTGAAAACATGTTGCTTCAATGTAACTGACGAAGCAGCCAACCTAGAGCACGACATTCAACATTCTCCAGGACTGAATGCATCAAGCGGAACAACCTACTGGTGGTGCTTGTCTGGATGAGGGATTTAATTCCTTGACAGGAGGAACAGGACACCTGATGCAAAGCATTATTGTAGAGATATGGTTATTCCTTTTTCTATATACGATTATTGCATGCCTCTGTAAGTTAGTCTGTACCAATCCCTGCAAACCTATATGAACATCTCTAGCTTTGTCAACCCCAGCAGGAGCGGTCTCTTGAGCGAGGGGGTGGAATGTGAGAAAGTAATAGAGTATTGGCAGGGAGGACTGTAAACACGCTCAAGTGACTCACATGTGGGGTGCTGGAAAACACATGTATCACACTAATTGTTGTTTAGTTTTGTGTGCTCAACAAGTAGAACATCTGCACTTAGATAATGTAGGCCTGGGATGGACTCAGGGGCACCTTATCAAACGTGTCCGAGATTCTTACCCTGCTGTTGAAGAGATCAAAACACAGCAGAAAACTCTGCCTGCCGGAATCCTTGAAATACAGGCCAGAACAGCAAGTGAGAGCGCCCTCACTCTCTTACTCCCTTGCTAGTAAGGACTTCCTTATTAACAAGGACTCTTACTATTAAGGACTCTCACTCTGCAGTGCCTGCATTCCCTGCTTGCATGCCTCTACCTGGGTGCTGCTTCAGAGATTCCCTGATCAATGAGGTACTGAGATTAAATTTGTGCTTTGCCTTTAATCCATGGTTTTGTGGTTGTTCCTGCATCCTGCCTGCATCGGCTCACACAGATACTAAAAAGTTTGCTGACTCATGACATCAATGAATAAAGCCACAGAGGAAGTGTATGGTAGCACCACTATATTAGTGGTAGCATGTAGTGAATAAAGCCTCAAAGACTGTCTTAGCATGTTTGAAAGACAAGCTCTGAGCCCCAAGACTACAAAAATAGAAGAGGTTAATTAATTTCTTATTGCTACTTGGATTTTTTTACAGGTCAACCACAATGAATGCATTAAAAAAGGCCACTCCACACCTCAGCAGCTTCTCACATTGTGACAGACCTACAACTTTGCCGCCACAGAGGTAATAAAGACAGGCTCAGGCAGCAACTTTTCTCTTCCAAAACTACCTCACATTCCTAGTAAATACTGAACAAAAGATAGGGGAAAGAATGAGAAAGATGTTAAATTTGGTGATGATAATGAGACTCTGAATATTGGATTAACATCAGATTAGACTGATTCTCTCTCGCAAGCCAGATTTAATTATTTATTAGAATTATAAAATAAAATATAATGCAAAGAGGGAATCCAAAATCTGCCTTGTATTTGATGGAATGTGTATTTGAAAAAGATACCTCTCAAAACTTAATTCAATGGGATTTAGTTGAAGGGGGGGTGTCTGTCACTGTCAGAGTAGTAACACCTGTACAAGATTGTATCATGAAACTGGCCATTGATAAAGTGAAGTCTTCAGCTTTCCAATAAAACAAAAAAAATCTGTTTACTGTTTTGACAGGTATTACTGAAAGTATAATATAATACTGCCTAAGTCAAATTGGTTACAGAAAGCACAGGAGTATGCAGATGAATGTTGCTTCTGCTGCAGGGAAAGGAAAGGACATGCTGATTTTCCTACCCAGATAAATCATGTGAGAGGAAACTTCAAGCACAGTCCACATTGTCTTGATCTGTTCCACTGAAAGTTACGGCAAAATTAATCTGCCTACATGACATGTGTCCCTGAGGATTATTTATGGTGTGAGAGACAAATTGGTGATGCGTGGATGGGGAAGCAGCAGTGTGCAACATGCTCCTAACTTCTGGTTCAGTGGTTAAAAAATTCACTACTTACTGACTGCAGTGAGCTTTGGTACTGGCAATACACTTGGCAAAACCAGTTTCTCCTTTCTGATCCTTTCTAATGCCTCTAGACTTTCAGTCACCAAAGGAGATGTCAGAGGTCCAAGCTGAGTGGAAGCCAGGCAGAAAGCAACAGCTTCTTTTAGCATTAGTTTACATGCTGTTCTTAGTCTCTATTCTTCTGGGATTGCATCTGGATGCAAAAGATGGTTTAGATCCTGTTGCCCTTCTGCCTACTGTTTCACCAGAAGAGAAGGAGATGGGCCAAAATTCTGTTAAGAAAGTTGTAAAAAATCAAGGCAGTCTGTCCTGCTGTTGGGACCTGCCTGCAAAGCTGCAAACCCTAACTTCCAGCCTCTCTCACAGTACCAAGTATCACTAGACAGAATCAGCAAGAGGTGATCTTCACTCTTCTGTGCAAAAGGAGTTCTGTCACTCACCATGCCACCAGAGAAAGATGAATGTAGCAAGGGTCAAGTTAGCAGACATGGAGATGCTTCATGCATGCCTAGGTTTAGGGTTCTTGTGATGTGTATCCTTGTTTGCTGTGCATGTGTGATGTGGTCTCTCCTCACAGTATGTAGTCCAGGCAACATGGCAGTCCTTGCTGTGCAGGAGCAATGGCTGCAGCATATACAGAGAGATATTTCTATTGCTGGGAAGTCAAGATCTGAAGCAGGCTGATGCCACCCTGCTTCGTAAAGGCAGAGTTTCTAAAACCAGAGGACACAAATGCCAAAAATTATCTCTGTCACAGCAAAGTTCTAGAGCATAGATTTTAGTGTCATGAGAAAAATTAGCAAGCTGGGCATGAGGGAGGGAAATGGGGTGTAGGCTTAATGAGCTGAGGGGCAGGAGAGTGGGAAATGGTGGCTGAAAAGAGGGGGCACAGTGGACTTAGGGTTCAATGCTTGTGCCTTTCCAGAAATGCTCAGGGACAATGTACTGCTACTCATAAATGATATGGAAAACAGAGAACCGTGATGTGAAAAGGATTACAAATGATGCAGAATCAGTCAGGTTAGTAAAAACAAAAGCTGTCTGCAAGGAGTTGCAAAAAGGACCTCATAAAGCTTGAGCAACTGGATGGTGAAACAGTAGACGAAACTCCATAGCAATAACTGCAAATTGCTGCACGTGAGGAGAAACAGCTGTGACTACAGATATGCAACACTGAGCTCTAAATTAGCTATCTCATCTCAAAAAAAAAGATCTTGGAGTCAATGAAAATATGTTTCATGTTTGGGAGCAATGAAAAAAGCAGGCAAAAAGTTAGAAACCATTGAAGGGGAGACAATAAAACATCACACCGAAGCAGCAAATCCCCAGTGTACCGACACTTTGTATCATACAAACAGTTTGGCCTCTTCCCTGTTCCTCATTCGTTTGCTTTTTTTTTTAAATATAAGTAGAAAATGCTCAGCAAAGAGTACGTAACGACGAGCACTATGGAATAATTCCCATACGAGGAAAGTCTAAATAGAAGTGCTCCCCCTGCAGAGCAGATGGTATATGAATCATAGACGTATATGAAATGTACATAAAATACATATTTTTTTACAAGAAAACAAAAAATACACCACACAGATGTCATGAAGATGTAAACATGGAACAATAGCCATGATTTCTTACTACACAAGCACATAATGAAATTGTCAGGCAGGTTCAGAACAAACAAAAGGAAGCATTTCTTTGAGCAAACTATAATTAAATGGTGTAACTCATTGCTACAGGATGTCATGAAAGCTGAAAGCATAAATGAATTAAAAATGCAGTTACACAAATTTATGGATATACCTCCACGAATGGTAGTTAAACAGGAGGATGTCATTTCAGTATCTGACTCAGGAAATCTTTCAGCAAAGATTGTAGGAAATTTGCAAGGATGTATTGAGGAAGGATGGTTTCACTCCTGGTTACCGTCTCTGTGTACACCTTCTCTAATCAGCTGCAACTGGGCCCTCTCAGAGACAGGATCCTGATCAATCTTTGGCTTCAACCAAGCCATTGTATCAGCTAAGACTCCTGGTAGCATAGCTCCTGGCTGACCAGACTTTACAACCGTTTTTGACTCCTGGGAGTGTTGGACAGTTTAGCCATTTCTTGTCTTAATGAGTGGCACCTGGCAAAACAGGAAGGATTTTTAATTAGCTCCTGGGTACAAGAGCCGTATCATGCTCCATGATACATCCTTGTAAAGTTTTTGAAGACACTGCTAGGCCAGTGTGGGCAGTTGTCCGAGGCACACAACCAACTAGAGTTACAGTTCTAATTAATGGTGATGTGCTTCTGGAGTGACTGTGATAGTGCACAGTGACAATAGTTAGTCAGTTGAACTAGTCTGAAAAAAATCTGTATTAGAGCTATCCTTCATGAATGAATTTCCATTATCTAAAAGAGAACTTAAAGGCACAATTCTAAAATATGTAAACAATCCAGCTCAGGAACAGGATGCACACACCAATTGAGGAAATAAAAGAGCAGCCAGGAAATGAAATTTGGAAATTAGCTCTTAAAAATGAGCACTCTCTTGTAAGCTGATACATCTTGGAATTGCCCTGCCCCTCCTACTCCCCATATTTCTGTTTAGAGTGGCAGGTAGAAATGTTGGTGGGTACACAGAAAAGCAGAGATTAAGTGAACAGTAGCAGGAAAATGAAATTACAGTGGTATATTGAAATGGAAATGGGGATGGTCAATTTGATCTGCATATACAGAGCATTACATTATGAAGTCTCTTTTGATATAACCATAGTAAAATTACATCTACAACACTGCAGCCAGTATCAGAAGACTGTTGATAAAAAAAGCATAATACTGTACACAGAGTTTAAAACCTGCAGCAAAATGAAAATAGGCAGTGACTTTTGGGAAGCTATGAATACATCATCAAAGAAAATACCAGGGAGGAGGACAAGTTGCTTAAGCTAAAGTGCACTGTTGGCACAAGAGCAAATGGCTGTAAACCTTGAATAAATTTAGGCTGGAAATTAGAAGAATTTGTCTAGTCCGCAGATAAGTGAATTTTTGGAACAACTTTCCCATAGAAAGTAGAGGAACAGAACATTCCACCTTATTTTTAAATGACAGTGAACAGTTTATATGATGTTGTTGCCTGAAATAGAAAAGGACTGTCTCTGGCAAGCCAGGAAGTCCCTTATATTTTTGTATTTTAAGGAATTCTGTATTACAAGATGAAGCTAGATTTGAAAACATAAACATTTGAAGGACAGAGAAAGAAGAAATTCTTTCTTGAGAAAATTCAAAAGAATGAAGTAGTTATGCAATATTTACTCAAAGGAACTCACGGATGACTCATCCTTTTGGGTTGTCTAAAATAAAGCAGTAATCCAGGTACCTTCAAGATGCCCTGCACTGACTAGTGTAATCACCAAGGCAATCTTAATTAGTTCATCTTCATCATGAGTCATGTCACAGGGCCTTGAAGGTTCAAACCCTGTTGAAGATATGATATACAGGGAGATGGATACTCTTTGGTAGGTGCTGAATAGGAGGAAATAATGACCAAAAGTCAGGGATGTTGGACTGGGGACTCCCACTACCTCGAAAGTGGTGTCAGCTTTCAACATGGTTGGTTTGAGCAGGGTCTACATTTTAGAAAGAAGCCCGCAGGGAGGTATACATTTCAAGAGGACCTTCAGAACCAATGTTTCCAGCTATGTTGTTTAAAGTATTATGAAAGAACCTCAGATTCTGAGATCAGGTGGCTTCAGGAAAGTTCACATAATTAAGATACTAACCATGGAAGTTAGCATGTAAAAGATGAGACCTCAGGTATAAGGATTGGCCACTGCAGACTACAAAATGAGCTTCTAATTTCAGATTTATCCTTAAACAGCTTACTTTTTTCTCTCTGAAGATGGATTTTTTTGAATATTAAGCTGCCATCTAATCTTGTGTTTCACTTTGGGAAAATACACTGTTAGAAACATTCAATGATCCTCTCTCTCTCAGGCACATAGGAGGGTATTGTGTCATCTGAAGGACAAACATATCACTGGGTTTTCTGCTTAGAGCTGGTGGAACATTATTTTCCAGATTAATGGCGAAAGTGATCATATGGATACTGGAACATGGAAGATACAGTAGGACAGAAGAACAGGTCAAAATGCTTTTCTCTTACAAGAACAGTCAGTGATGCTCAGCTTTAGTGCGTTTTTGAAATAATAGACTTCATCCTTTGTAGTGTAACACTGTGGCAAACACTAGGCAAAATACATGTTTTAGTGCCATTATTACACCAACGCAGTCATGGTTTTAGTGAACTAGAACAGTTCTTTAACAGAGAATGAAGCAATTCTAACTTAATTGATTGTCTATTTTAATGGAAAATAAGCCATAGTAAAATGTATTTGGGAAATTAATCTCTCCAAATTAGTTTTCTGATTTTAATTCAAACTAAAGTTTTGATTCTGTCCATTTTGATATTTAGTACAAGGCAATTGCATTGTTCTCCGAGAGATGTTTTAATCTACCCCCTTGACATTTGCATTCTTTGATTAAATAAACATGCACTAGGGTATTTGCAATCTGACCACTCCCACTTACACAACAGATGTCAAGCAGTTACCCTTTATTCTTAATATATAATCAAATTGCTAAAAGCATTGAAATTCCAGGCTTTGTTCAAGACTGGTGGATCAATAATTAAAGTTAAAAAGACTTCAAGTTCTCACATTTTTTTTCATTAACTCACTTGATGTAACTTTCAATACTGAGAATACTAGTGCTGGACAGAACCCTATCAGTAGTACTTTCACCAATAAATTACAGGTTCAGAATCATGAATTATCTCCTATTGATTCCCATGAACTGCTTCAGCTGGGAGATGGAAATGCAAAGCCAGGCTCCAAACCACTATTTTGACATAGTATAGTTTAAAAAAATTAACTTTCACAGAAGTTATTGCATTAGCTAAAACTATTTCAAAACATTTTTTATAAAATGGTCAACATTTAAACATGCAGAAAAAACCCCCATGTATCCATCATTAATAAGCACAAAGGCAATTACACTCAGTACAGCTGCAAGTAGGAGACGCTGAGAAAGTTCTAAGAAACCAGAAAATAAATGGAATCACAAATGATTCCTCCCAGTTTCCACAATGAAAACCTCCGGCAGCCTCTTCATATCTTTTATGTTTTCAGCTATTTGTTGAATCACATGGTCACTTACTATGTGTTTGTCTCATTTTGATTTCTCACCTCTGGCTGGAAAGTCAAAGTTGTCAAGACTCCCCCCTTTTCAGAACCCTCTTTAGGAATACACAATAATTGTGTATATGTCAGAGAGGAAAAATTTCTGTTTTCCAGGTTAATTTTGTCCAGCTCTTGTGAACGCTGTTCTACTAACAGTTGAACAGAGGCAATGCTGACCAGAAATGCTTTTATTAGCATTACAGTCCTCCTTCCTCTTGGAGTTCGATTTTCTTATGCTGCCCTGGATGCCTAGTTATCTTACCTTTTTTGTTTTTCCTTCCTTCCTCCTAGCACATATATCCAGTTTGCTGAGTTGATTGAGGTCCTAGAGCTCAGAAAACTCCTGCTGCCTGGTGCATAGGACACGATTATATCAACATACAGTCTTTCTACCACTTAAAGGTAGGACACTCCTTAGGAAGGATTGATAAGACTTCCAGGTGTAAAGCATAGAAAATATTCAACTTATTTCACTTGCTTTAATTTTTCTCCCCAACTCCCCAAGCTGTGTGAAGGGTAAAAGCTCACTTCTTCTTAGAGCATATTTTACTGGTTCCTATCTATTTCTGTTTTCTTATCTATTTTTCTACCATGTTTACCTGGAATGAGTTGATAAGAATTCAGATAAGGAGACATTGAATGGGACACTGCATTTTTGTTCTTGGGCATGATAAGGACAGATCATTTATGCCTTACTTTGGAAAACCATCCCTGTAATGTTGTTTGTGAGTGGCAAAACCCACTGTGTTGTCACAGACATGAGTCATAAACCTGTAGTTCTGTTTTCATAAACGTAACATTTATGGTCAATAGCTGTATGTTGATGCTTACTATGAACTTTCCAAGGCAGTGATTCATCTCAGCATTTTGAGGAAGGTAACATTTTCTTCACAATTTTTTTTTTTTTTTTTTTGGCAGAAGATTATACAATGGGGCTGTTCACAGGAAACTAGTGGAGTCCTGTTTTCAGTTCAGGTTTTGATTTTTGCAAAAATTAAGTTACATTGGAAAAAAACATGCCACAAGTTCTAAAACCAAGTAATCAGACTTATTTGCTATCTACCATCTCCACTGCAAAATGCAGAATAAAAATGATGATTTTAGTGGTTATTTATATCAGGGATTAATCCTGCATGGTTTTGCTTTTTCAGCACTGACATCAGCTGGAGTTTGGGGAATGTAGTTTGTGTTCATGACAAACATTTAGTTCACAAAAGAAAGCCACAGATTAGTAGAGCTGGTAAGAATTTGCAGGTTTGTCTCTCCAATTTGAGTAGTATGACATACAGAATGCTCTACAAAGTAATTTTGAAATGTAAAGCAATAATGTTCCCTTTGAAGTGCTGATATCAAGTGCTAAATGATGTATCAATTAAATGCAAAAACAAATCCCAATCCTGCAAATATTATACAAAACCAGCTTCTTTGAAGTCAATGGGACTAATTGCAAGTATAAAATTGAGCCTGATTCTGCAGCACTTCTGTTAACTGGAGTTTACTTTCATTAATTTAATAAAAAATAGATTAAAGGTCTCGCAACAACTCTAGCTTGGCTTCACATTGGCAAAATACAATCCCTGCCTGACTCAGCCATCTGTGGGTCCCTAGCACCCAGACACCTCAGAATTGTGTTTAACTTTGCACTGCAGACTCTTACAGTTTTCACATTGTAAATGAGGTGTGTGGGCGCTGACTGGCAAAGGGTTAAATTCAGTAACTATTTAGTATTATAATGCTTAACCTTTAGGCAGGTAAAGCCAGCTCAAGAGGGCAATTAGACCCATCCATTATTTGCTGTTTATTTTGAAATAGAGTACCCATGCTCAGGCCTAACTAGGTATGAGCCAGCTGATGAACAGGCAATGGCCTCTTTCTCAGATAACATCTTCTCATAAGAAATATTTAAATTAATATTTAGAAATGGGGACTTCTGAGCCTGATTTTAATTTATGGATTTGCCCCAGTGGCTGCTGTAAAGGTGTTCTTGGTTCTCATTTGTATACAAAGCAAGAAAATTGGGTCTGTGCTATAAAAAATGAAAGACGAGTACGTCGCTCATTAGGGGAATGTAAGTCCTAGCTACCAAGGTTACACTGAGTCAGCTGTTGCAATGTCCCCTTTTATCATATGCAGACTTATTTCTCCTCAGATCTCTTACATTAAACTTGATCTCTCAGGTTACCTATTAGCACCGTGTCTTTAGATGAACCAATAGCACACATGCAGATATCCTCATAGCAACTATTAGGAGCATGGCTGATTTACCTCCATGTGACAATTGCTTAGAGGTATCTCTAAGCATGAAGTATTGTGTCTTTCAATAATGTGTTCCCTTTCACTTCAATTTTGTCAATTTGCATATTGCAGCAGGGATGGTGGATGTGCCTCTTAGTTACACTAAAAGGTGTAACCTCTTGTGTGTTTCAGAAGTGATTGCAGATCTTATCTCTATAGGATGATTCTTTGATACTCTCTGTGCCATGCTAAACCCTAAATGAAAGCATATCAGCCCATTTCTGTTTCCTCCAGCATGCAAGCTGCAACATTTAGCATCTGTGAGTTTCTAGAGACGTGCAGATGGTACATAATGCACTCTCATGATAAATACATGTACTATATCAGCATAAATCAGGGCTCAAATGCTGATCTCTAATGGAATTGCTGTGGAGCTGTGTAAGTGCACAGTGCACAATTACCTTCTGATGTAATGCAAGGGAATGATGATTCGTAAAGAAAATTGTTTCTCTTTCTCTGGAAGCTGGCTGTAAGTTTTAGGTACCAACCAAACTGAATTATGGTGGAAGCAGTTCTGCTTAGACCTTTGTCTCAGTTTCTTCAGGTTCTCCCAAAAGCAAATTTGTCGATACCTTTACTGCAGTTATTTTTTATTTACTTTTGCTTTTTTACCAGTATCAACACCATTGCCTATATAAACTACTGGCCACTGTATGATCTGTTCAGAGCTCACTCACATAGACTGTCTTGGCTGATACTTTCTCTTCAGCTGGATCATTAGCAGTGGAATTAAATAGCACCAGACCCATTGGTATCGATCTGATTTTTTTTTTTTCTCAGTGATGACTGGCCTCTGAAACTTCTCTGCCAGGGCTTGAAGAAAGAAGTCCTGTTCTGTGCAGCTGGGAATCTCTGATAGACAAATTCTAATGCTTCTTTTTTTAATAACCCTGGACTGGTCTCCCAGGATGAGCACTGTAAAAAGAGAAAAACATTACTATTCTGAAGATGCTTGTGAACAACACTTTCAAAAGCGCACGGAGATCCTGCTGCTGCATGGAGGATGTATGGGCAAATAATATCACCAACTAAGATCATGCAGTCAGATGCAGACTCCCAGTCCCGTGTCTTTCAGGACAGGCAGTCATTTCAAGAGATGTATATTCTAGAAGCAAATGCAGAGCCTTTCAAATATAGCACTAAGATGGTAATTCGGCTACCAAGCACTGCTGAAACTAGGCCACTACTGAATGTACCTTGCATATGCAGAGCTTCCACCTACTCACCTGTCTATTCTGCTCAGCTCTCCTTCTCTACAAAGAGGTTGAAGCTGGGAAGAAGAGAGAAACAGGCTGTGTTCAGTCTGGTGGGTTATCTCCTCTCTGACACCTCATACATGTACATCCCATGGCTGTGCTTGCTCATGTGGTCATTTTGCTGTTTAAGCTCCTGTCACGGGATTTCCTTGTAAAACTCCCGCTTCAGAGAGACAGAGCTAATTGTCACTGCTCCTAGAGTGGCTGTTAATGTGGAGGGGATGAAGCACAGAGCAGTCAGCCAGGCTTACCTTGGGGAGGAACCACCTGTAATCACACTTTATTACAACTGGAGGGCTAGAGAGGCTGAAAGCTCTCACATTTTGTAGGAATTAAAGGGCCAGGAAGGGACTTTACTTACTGCTGTAGCATGGCTATAGCCAGGCAGGACTTAGAGCAAGTCTGCTAAAGACTGTGGATGTGAGCTTTGAAAGTGAAGGAAATTTAAATTACATAATATGCAGTAAAAATGCTAGTATTTAGACACTACTATTTGAAATTGTACTTACTACAGGCCCCAGTTGAACCATTCTCCTGGTTCTTACAGCATGTAGTATGAGATGGCCCTGTTCAGGAGATGGCTTTCAGAGCTGCAGTTTGGACTATAGTACCTGTCTCATCTCTGTAGCCGTTCATTACAAAGGACAGCACACCCTACAGCTGTTTGGGGAGCACACAAACAGCTGTTTGTCTGGGAAGGCTATTACCACACCTGTACTCAAACTTCTGTCTTTTCTGGGCTTAATCAGTTGTGATGTTGCTTTTCTGTCACTGGAATCCTTGAGATTTCAGGGACAAAATTGGATCTAAGACCTGATCTTAGATCCAATAATAAGTAAGTCTGATGCAGCAACTTACTCCATGTTACAAAGCAGTGCTAGATAGGAGCATGTCTGGTGGGTCCCTGGAGTGCTCTGGAGGAAGCGGGGAGGTGGATGATGCCTTGAAGCTCTGCAGGAGGTTGGGGCACCTATTTCCAGACATGCCTGAAGCATTGGCCTTGGCAGTTGTAGCAGTGAGAGGAGTAGGTGAAAAGGACTTTAGAGAGGCTTTCTAGCCCTGCTTCATTGCTCGACCTTGTGGAGATGAAGAGGGGAAAGGTAAGAAGGACAAGGGGAAAGGTAAGAAGGACAGAGGTCCAGGCGGCTCCCTCAGAAGGACCACTGTGCAAGAGCTCTTTGGTGCAGAAGGACCACTGTGTAAGAGCTCTTTGGTGGACTGAAAGAGGACAGATGGCCTTTGCTGTGGGGAGGGCTACCACCATGTGTCTCATGTTTTCTATGTTTTCTCTCAGGCTATTTGCCTCTGTGTAGTGACAGTTTTGAGCAGTTTGGCTTGCCCAGGAGGAGTTGTTATTCTTACCAGGAATCCAGCCTTGCCTTGGGAGTCACAATAGCTCTCTCTGTGCCTTGTAGAGCAGGCCTGTGCCAGGTTTAACCCACAGCATGGCTTCTCACGTTTCTGTCTGGCTGTGTCCAAATGAGATATGACTGCATGCTATGGAAGGAATTTAATGCATGCTGTCCAGGACAGTGCTGTCACGTACTCCCAGAGGTTTTCCTGTTTGGGGGAAAAGGTGTGAGACGTGTGGAAACTAGGTGGTTTCATCTGCAGTACAGATGTGGTGAACTGAAAACCAGACCGTAACTGCTACAGTGCTGGAGTCTTTGCTATGGGGTAAAGGGAGGTTGTTTTAATTTTCTTTGTTTTCCTGTTTATATCAGAAGCCACTTTTCTTTTTATGGTTTGCTTTTTCCTATTGCAGTTAATTTATTCTAAAACCTCAAGAATAAATCCTCAAGGAAGAGGAAATTATTTTCTTTTTCTATTGCTGAATCACTTGATATACCCTGCTGGGTCCTATGCATTTTGCTGGTAACATTACATCTGAGGCCAAAAATCCCCTTGAGGTTCAAAGTCACTTTGGCCCAGCAGCATACATCACCCCCAGAGCACAACGGGCTATAATGGAGAGAGAAGCAATTTGTGTATACGTTTTCGGACTTCATACATTCAGCTACTTAGAATATCCAAAGGGAAGAGAGAGAATTAAATACCAGTGGGCAAAGGGAGATGAGCTCTGTGTAAGTCAGTTTTCAACGCAAACTACCAGAAGCTTTTATAAATTCATTGAAAACAAAGGGAAATCATCATCTTTGGTCCTTTGTCCTATAACTTAAATTCATGCCTCCCTTAAACATGCCTTTGATTAAATCTTCATCCAGCCTGGTCTTCTTGCCTAAAAAACCCTGGAAAATCTCTAGTGTTTTAACCTGAAACATGTTCCAAGTTCAAAGATTCCTGTACAAGCTTGCAAAATGTATTGATCAAGCTTTCTGACTATCTCTCCTGCTGTCCCTTTGGATTATTTTTTTCATTCATTCTGACAAAACAAAGCTTTGCTATTAGAAATTTATGTACCACACCTGTGATGGTCACTGGGAGACCAGGATTTGCATCCAAAGTTTGAAATTGGACTTCTAGTTTCCCGCACATTATCATGTGGTGATGAGCAAGGCTGATTGAATTGCATGAGACTGTTCCAGGTCACCTGGGGACTGTTCAGGAACTGGTGAAATAAAGCCCTGGGTAGCACTACAATTGGGAATCCCTGAAGCAAAATCCACTTTTTTCTATATTTATATCCTTGTCCCTGATTGTCCTCATTTCTCTTCAATAAGGGGAACACACTCCTTCCTCTATGTCTTTTACTGTAGTATTGATGCCAGCAACCCTCAGATTATGATAACCTTTTCGGTCTGTAGAAATGAATCATTCCTAGTGTATGTGCACACATTCTGATGATGGTGCATTATTGGAAGACCTTTGTGATTACATATTGCTCACACAGCAAAGCTGTCAGGGGCTTGGTGGCATTCTCCTGGGCCCTTTAGTCCATTACTAACCCATATAAATAATGTCAGAGGGCTGCCTCAGAGGGGGATGGACACAAAGGAAAACTGGGGAGTCTGAACAAGGACCTGTATTAACATCTATGGGAAGACATATTTTTGAAAACATACTGTATATAATTAATATAATCAATAGTAACTTTGAAGTCATCAGAATCTTGCTGGAATCATAAGCAGAAAATACACAGTGCGTGACATGGTATATGTCAAAAGGGTAACCATGAATTAGGTAAATTAATCTCCTTTGCCCATGGTGTGAGCTTTAGGTGGGGGATTTGGCAATACAAACATGATGACTAAAATCATATGCTGCTGAACTATGGCAAACACCTTCCTATCTTGACATAAACAAATAAAGGAAATCTTATATGCTGTGCATATAAGGCAGGTTGAGCACACCGGAGGGGTGTATTTTCACCATCTTTCCATGAAGATGTTAAATAATACTTAATTTATAAATGCTTTATGTGTGAGTTACAGGAGAGTTAGTGTTCACAACAAGTGGTTCAGTGGAGCTGCATGATTCAGGCAGCTTTTTCCACAATCCTCAATCAAAAAACCTGATGTTGGTATCAAAGATATATTTTCTGTCTGTTATCTCAGGTGTCTTTGGAATATGGGTTACGTGGAAGCAACTCACAAGTACAGCTGAATTTGGTAGACGATATTGTGTGACACTTAAATCTGTAACTGTTTTAACAAAGTGGTGGCTAAATAGGAGATTTGCTGGTATTTTTTACCCTCTGGATAACCATATTTCAGCCAAGTCGTCTGGAGTAGGTTCTTGGTTCTAGCCCAGATAACCTTGCATGCTGTGTCAGAGCATATGTTACCCTGAAAGTAAAATGACCTGTAGAATAATTACTGACCTTTAAATAGGGCACAAAGCATAGAAGTGGGTTTGATGTCACTGTTTTTCAGTCATCAATCACACTAGGGAGCTCAAAACAAGAAAGAAGTTATTGGTGGTTAAGTGCACACTGTTGAGATCTGCCTCAAGTACTAACTCAGCAGCCTATACCATGAGTTTTCAAGCGTGGCTATCAGGACAGGCAGAACCTCCAGAGTCCATGGGACCTTGTGCGTACAAGTGCAGTTGATGATGATATGTCATGAATCATGTTTGCAGAAGCTGTCCCACAAGACATCCGAGCTTACAGGGCAGACGGAAGACAGTACACTCGGTTTATAGCTACTTCTGAAGTGTTTTTTTCATGACAATATAGAAACTGTCACGTGATTGCCCCTTTTAAAGCCAAATCTTGATGGTCTTAGCCTGCAGTATCTTCACAATAGAATTGTACCATGCAACTCAACCAAAATAACTTACTATTCTTTAAAATCACCCTTGCTACTTAGAGCTTGAGATTTTATCTGAATTCACAGAACACACTTCACAAATCCAATGTGATTTGGCAAATCTTGAGTGTGTTGCTCACACTAGCAGCTTTGGCTGCAAACCTCCAAAGGGACACCCTGTCCCGGCTCCACCTCACCATGCTGGGGAGACCGTCTCTGAAGGGCCATGGGGCAGCAGCACAATGATTCCAAGAAAAAGATCCCAGACTGGAGTGAGGATAAGCATGGCAATTGTCAGCCTTATCTCTGTGCCTGGGAAGCTCATGGAACAGATCCTTCAAGATGCCATGCTTGGGCACATGGAGGACAGGGAGGTGACTCAGGATAGCTTTACTAGGGACAGGTCCTGCCTAACCTAGTGGCCTTCTATGACAGGGTGACTATGTTGGTAGATAAGGGACAACCTATGGATGTGATCTATCTGGACTTCTGTAAGGCCTTTGACACGGTCCCCCACAACATCCCGCTCGCCAAATTGGAGGGATACAGATTTGATGGGTGGACTGTTCAGTGGATGAAGAACTGGCTGGATGGTTGCATCCAGAGATTGGTACTCAGTGGCTTGAGGTCCAGATGGAGAGCAGTGACAAGTGGTGTGCCTCAGGGGTCTGTGCTGGGACCGGTACTCTTTAACATTTTTATCAACGATATAGACAGAGTACACCATCAGCAAATTTGCAGATGACACCAAGCTGTGTGGTGGTGTCAATACACCAGAGGGATGGGATGTCATCCAAAGGGACCTGAACAGGCTGGAGAGGTGGGCCCAGGTGAACCTCATGAGGTTCAACAAGAGCAAGGGCAGGGTTCTGCACCTGGGCTGGAACAATCCTCACTATCAATACAGACTGCTGCTCTGACAGCAAGGATCTCTGAGAGTTTGCACCACTTGTATAAGCAAGCAAATTCAATGGCACACCAAAAAAAAGGAAAGAAAAAAAAGGGACACAGACACCTGCTATGAGTTTATTTTGACAAGTGTCATTTAGATGCAATATGCTCTGATCATCTCTGTGGTGTGGCTGCAAACAGAATGAATCCAACTGGGTGAACAAACACAGGTGTTCAGGAGCAGACTGGTACTTCTGCTGGGTCAGGGGGCTGACAGAACGAGGGGGGAATAGGAAGCTTTCAGAATGCACTTCACCACGGGCTGTCTTTCCCTCTCTACCAAGCCTGGGGGCGCAGGAGGAACCAGTGGCATTCCTGCCGTGGGTGCATTGCTGTGCCTGGGATGCAGCACTCTGTGGAATGCTTTAAAGAGAGGATGCAGAGGAGGGGGATGTGCGCTGTGTGGGGGATCGCGGGAGAGGAGAGGGAGGCGTGTGCCTGCCTCTAAGGGGGCATTCTTCCCTTATACACACAAGCTGATGTCTCCCCCGCTGAAGCAGTTAAATGGGGGAGAGCAGCAGCCAGGCTGGCAGATTCCTGCCCTGTGATATGCCAGCCACAGGGTGACGCAAGGGCTGGAAGGCACCAACTAACAAGCCATTTTCACCTGCGTAATAAGCGCTACTGGAGATACAGCAGCAGCAGCGGCTCTGAGTCCCTGCAGCCAGCCAGACCCCAGTGCCGCCACAGCACCATCCAGCCTTCAGTGGCCACTGCAGCTTTTTCGGTGGCTCCCGCTGCAGCCTGAGAGACGGGGACCAGCAGCCACTTTGCAGACAGCATGTCAGCCCCGCCGGAACCCCAGGACCTGCTGCTGACAGGCAATGGAATACACTGGGCTGCAGACAGGGTGGACCTGTATGCAGCTGGGGCTCCACTGCAGGATGGAGAAGGGGCTCAGCAGCAAGAACAGCTGGTTTTTGGCTCCGCCAGGGAACACCCTCCTGTCACCATGGCAACTGCATCCCCAGGTAAAAGGCGAGGGGTACCTCGAAATGCTCAACAAAGGGGCCCTGGCAGAAGCCTCTTCTGTTTGTCTCATCCCTCTCCCTTCCTGGGTTCTTCTCCTAGCTTGGCTGCTTGGAAACATTACTAACAAGTTAGTGAGTGCATAGAGGAAATCAGAAAATAAGCAGTTGTGGTCTTTGCAAATAATAATTTTGCTGATGGGGGGGGGTGGAGGGGTGGGGAGGCAGGTCCCAGCCAAGTTCCCTAAAGCCCTGTGCAGTTTGCTAGGCACAGGACACCCATATTTCAGTGAAGTGTTGGAGGATGCCTGACTTGATGGGACTCCATCCTCATTTGTTGTACACCTGTACACACGTGGAGTGACAGATCTCAAAGCATGCACCTTGAATTCCTGCATTGCTCCCTATGTTATTTCGACATGTAGCTTTTAATGTAGTGGCTATTCTGAAGTGTTTGTATATTTTCTGCATGCTTTTGAGAAAGTCCGTTTAATTGTGGACTCTTGCTTTTTTATGTGTATTTGACTTAACATGCATTTAGCTTAGCTAGGATCTGCAGGTTCATTGATTTTTCAGTTTACTATGTATTTTATTTTCTTTGGTTTAGGGATCCTTTCTTTTAATGGGAGTATTATTAGCAGATATATATCTATGAATAAATCCCAGAAGGTTTCAGCGCCTAGGAGAAATGTTTGGGGAAAAATTACTCTTATTTCCTTCTTGGTGACACTTCCCTTCTTTCTTTGCCATTGCTGCACATCAGAGAACCCAAATAACAAAATAACCCAACCCTGGGGAAGCTGGTATATCTCATCCTATCTAGATTCCGCTTCACTGGGAAGTAGATGTTTCCATTATGCAGCCTGACAGCATTAAACTTGTTTTGAGTAAGTTGAGAGTCAAGGTTCAGGATGGGAATTGGTCTCCATTATGCAATAGCTGCAGGAGAATTAGGAGCTGTGTAAAAACACAGCTGAGTTCTTTCTAATCCCTTCCAATCATTCAGAACAAAGAGTAACTGGCCAGAGACAACACAGTCTGTGTGACTGTGTATTATTCCACTTACACTAATCTGTATGTTTTTTTCAGGGTCTCAGTGTGCATCTGTGCATGTGTGTGCTCTTAACATGGGTGTTTCCCTGGTGCTTTTCTGTCTGCTTGATGCTACTGAGTTCAGTAGTAAAATGCCTATTGGCTAATGTGTGAAATGTTTTGCTGTTTTGTAGCTTTGGGCAGGCAGCTAATCTGCTGATGTGCTGCTCATACACTGATCTGAGTGGTCGGTTGTGAAACATGACTTTTTACTGGGGAGAGAGGCACATGGCTTGTAATGTTAGGCTGTTCTGGGTGTGGGGGGAGTATGTGTGAAGAGGGGCAGGACTGTGACTCCAGGTAGGACTTCCTCAACAGTATAACAACATGAAGGAGGCGCAAAGAATCTTGTGAGGTTTTGTTTTTCACTGATGGATAAAAACATGGCCACGCCAAATCTTAGTATACAGAACAAAGAGGGATGGTCTCTTAAATTGCATAAATCATTAAGCTGAATGGCTGTAATACTGCTAGCTTTTAATGAATGCTTCTTCAGGCTTAACCTGATTTGTAGATTCAGGCTTATAGAATGCAGAATAGAAAAAAAAAAAAAAAAGAATGAAAGCAAAGGGAAAAGAAAAGCAATTAAAATAATTTTTTTGCTTTTGGAATCCTCCGCAAAGGGGCTTTAGACATATTTGTTTGCATGTGTCAAACTGTGGCAAGGTGGAGATAAAGTAAGACCTTTCTGGGTGTTTGCTAGCTGTGTATTGACAGACTGTCAAATTAGCAATATGAGAAGAGTAGTAATGTGTTTTAAACATTTCTCATTTTGTTCTCCCTGTTTAATAAAGGAACTGGTATGTGGTTGCGTATGTGTCTAACTGACCATGGCAGACAGAGCAGCATCCCAACCAGTGCAGTTGTGTGCACACAGCCTCCTTTTCTGTTTATCACTGCAGCATCTATATTTCTGTTCCATATTACTTAGCTACAGCTCCTGCTCCCTTTACTGGGGGTAGTAAATAATTTCTCTGTTCTCTCTGTGTGATTAAATATTCTTAAGTTGCTGAAGAAAAGGTCTGTCATATTGCTCAATATCTAAAACTGTCAAGTATTTCAGAAAACTCTTCAATTCTCCTGCTCAGAGGGGTCATTCCTAGGCTGTAGGAATGGGCCCAGTGGAACATACCTAGCTCCAGCAACTTACAACACTGCTATAAACTTACCACACTCCTTGTACAGTGGGGCACTGGGAGACACTTTAGACAAGGAACAATTCATCCAAATAAGAGTGAAATGGATGGAATGTTTTCCAGGTAGTTTCCTGACATGTCCCGTGTCTTCCTCCACACCTCTCAGGCAAGTCCTTTCTGTGAAAAACTTGGTTATACTCTTTGAGACAAGAGCAGGGTTTGGATATTTATTCTCCCAGCATGAAAATAAAATAAATGGTGGGAATTTATCTCAAGTAGTTCAGAAGTTTTCTTATACAACCCAAAAATTTACAAACTTTCCCTGAACTTGGCTTTTGGTTTAAGTTTGAAAACCAGCCAGGGACTGTTCAGGAATACTTTCAAGCTGGCCGTGGGCCCAGCTTTGAGCCAAACTGACCTTGTGTCAAAATCTTGTGAGTGGTTTCTGAATTATGAAAAGTAATGGATTTCAGTCCTTGTTCTTCAGATCAACCAAAATCGGCAATGATTTAGACTGTAGGAGAGAAATTGCATGAGTAGAAAGCTCAGAAATATCTCAAGCAAAGTCAGGCCAATAAGGTGCTGCAGGTCCCACATCTGCTTCTCCTCCTTCAGAGCTGCAATGAAGATTGACTCCAGTAGCTTCTGGGCAGGGCAGAGCAATTTCTTTTTCTGTTATACTTGGCCCCAGGGTTTTGCTGAAAATGTTTCTCTCCCTCAAATGGAGAGTTTCTCTTCTTCCCAAAGATGATTTTGGTTCAGGCTGAGAGGATCTTGCAGGCAGCTCTTGCAAGGACTGGAGACTAAAGGAGTCCTGAAATGCTGGTGAGCAGTAACATGTTGGTGAAGAGAGACCCATGTCACCCAACACACCATCTGGTCACAGATTGTGTTATTTATTTTTATACATCAACCATGATTAAAATTAATTGAAAATAATTATTTAAAAAAATATTACACAGGCTACCAGGCATTCCCCAAGATAAATACATATGATTTCCTTTGGAGAAATGGCAAAATGTAAGAATGGACTGTACCTCTGGCGTAGGTGTGTTTAGGGGGAAAAGGAGGAGGAAAAGGGCAGGAGCTCATTCAAATGGTGATTCCTGTTTTAGGATCTGGGAAGTTTTATCCAGCCTTGTGTATTGTTGGATTTCTACAGGGTAATTTACAGGGAGCAGTGGTATGTCCCTACATCCACATAGCTGAGGTTGAGAGAACTGCCAGTGAGCCCTGGCTGCTGATACCCATGCCAGAATGCTCTTTGCCTTCAGACTGGCAGAGCAGTAAGGACATCCCTGGCAGTCCTAGCCCATTTCCAGCTGTTTCCAGAAACAGGTCACAGATGGGGTCCAGCTGCCCAAAGGAGAGGTGGACAGTTCCACAGGAGATGGCATTACAATTGGGACCTGTCTAGGGGGACACCATGGGATGGCAAATATGGCCTATAGGAATCCTTCTGGAACAGCAGCCAGGAGCTCGTTGAGATCCCCTGGGGTGGCTCAGTGGCATGAAAGTCCTATGATCATGGGACTGAATGGCACTCCATGTAGTATTTAGCAGCAAGGCAAGGTGGGAAGGAAGGACTAGAATCTGCTTGGACAAGGCAGGTAAATTGAGGAGCAGCCTCTGCCTGCCAAGGAGCAGTGAGATGTCAGATCCTGGGAGCACTTCATGCTCTAATCAGTGTAGATGTAGTGCACAAAACTAAGTGGTGCTGGCTCTGGCTGCTCCGTGATGAAGACAGACCATCTAGGTTCAGTGCTTTTAGTAAAGATATTTTAAAAATCATTATCACATGATTTGTAGGGGTTGAGTTTGAAAATGTCCTATGTACCCACATGCTTTCACCATGAACTAGCCCACCAGCCCCCAGCAAGGGACTGCATTGAGGTGCTCCTAGAATAAGCCGGTATTTGTACTGATAAAGCTTCACCTGCAAATCTCAGTTTATTGTTTCTCTCCAGTTACCGGAGAGGGTGAGTTACTGGTAGCTCTGTATTTCAACATGAAGTTGAAGGTTTTGATGGTTTTTGAGGGTTTTCAGGCAGCTTGAGAGCCCTGTGGTTCACCTGGGTGGAGAGAAGTGGCTATGAATGTGTATGTCTGCACTGCTTGGGTTTGGCACTGATGCTTTTCGGAGATGTCAGAGCACAACCAAATGCAACAGGTTCCCCAAGGCAACTGGCTCAGTTATTCTTTGTGGCCTTCCAACCCCTTCCCAAGTATTGTTTAGTAAGAGCTCCCCTCCCTAAGCATCCATGACAATGTACTGCTCAAGGTCAACTTCCAAAACTCAATTTTTCAAGTTGCTTTAGAAAGAGTCTTGATAGGGTGGGTTCACTGACCTAAGCATATGTCACAGGGGAGCGTAAGCAGCCCTTTGGAAATACGTTCTCAAGTGCCAGGCAGTCTTCCTCAGATTTAGCCCACTGAGGTCAGATTTAGTCTTACTTTGGAAGAGCATATCTTTATGTCAGTTCTATTATTGACACATAGTTCTTCCTGATTTAAAGAATTTAATTTATTTTTTCTCTTCTCCTTGGGTTACTTTTTCAAAACCTCTGACGTACTGGTGTGAATTAAGGTGATGGAGATCATTTGGTTAAGGATCTCCCCATTCCCTCGGGTTTTGTGAGTGCAATCAGATTTTGCAGAGAGGGACAGAAACACGGCAGATTCCTCTTGGATCCTTCTGTTCCTGTAATTCGCATGAAGCTTGACAAAGTGGCCATTTCATCACAGCCCACAATGAGTAATTTAAAAAAAAAATCCTATTGAAATACCTTACTCTATTCCCACTTGGGGAAAGTAGGAGCAATGGCTCCTGTTGGGCTCCTCCAGCAATGCTCTGCATCTGGGGGTGAAAAGTGCTATTGGAGGTGTATGAAATCTTCTGGTTAAAATATGTGCAGCAATGCAGTTCTCAGCCCCGTATGGATCAAAATGTATCTGTGTTTGCCCTGTTCCCCACAGGGATGCAGGTAGCTCCATTCCCACTTCCATGCTGATCAATCTTCTTCAGCCTTCAGGGCTGCAAATGGGTTGAGGAAGAGGTGAGGTAGATGGAAGAATGGAATAGTACCAGGGAGGTGATTCACCTGCCTTATTTTAATCTTCATCAATTGGTAATGAAATGTTTTATTTATAGGGAAGGAGCTGAGGAGGGGAGGTTGGGGAGGAGGAGAATGGCAGGGAAAGGAGAGGCTTTGAATGTCCCAGTTACTGCAGCATGCAAAACACAATGCTTGCTGCACTTCCTGGGCTGCAAGTCTCCTTTGGGCTGTGTGGTTCACTATCTCACTGGTGTAAGGGTCCTGGGATGCACAGACAGGACTCAAAACAGAGGGGACCTTAATCACCTATTTCAGTCTTCCTTGTTTCAATAAAGTATTCAAGATTCTAATTATATGGAACATAAGCACATTCTTAACTGCTTAAAAAAATTAAGATGGTCTTAAGCATATGCATAAAGATGAGCATGTGTTTTACTGAATTTAGGGATAAATGAAGCTGAAGATATATCATGGACAAATTAGCTTTATTACATATTAGGTCAGACTGCTTCAGGTCACTTGAGTGTAAAATGGAGACACCAGGACTTACCTATCTCATTATAACACTGTGAAAATTAACATTTAAAGACATTGAAAACTTGGAATAAAATGATAATGATAAAAATCATTATAATGCTGTTTATTTTGATATTTGTGTTTCCAGGTGAGACTAAAAATTGTTGGAAATTACAGCCGTCATAAGCCCATCTCTTTCAAATATTCAGGTGTTATCTCATGAGCATTGGCTTTATACTTTAAACTGCCTTAAAAGTGGGCTTTTCCATATTTATTTAAATAACAGCTGTCAAAAGAGTCTTTGGATATTTCTTTCACTGCTGTAATGATGTGCCTGCCCTTGATACAGCCTCCAGTTACCACAAGATCTTCTATCAGAAAAGGTAGCTGTTTCTTCAGACATTATTATGATGCAATTGCCATTAACAGCTGCACCATTCCCAACATCTCCTTCACATAGCAGTGACTCCCATCCTGGACGCAGCACTGCAGCAGGGTGTTTCTTGGGTGCAGGTGAGAACAGAACACGGGAGGATGCTTGCTGAAGGGTGCTTTTTCTGCCAGGGTGACTCTGCAGACCCACAGAGTTATGTCAGCTTGAGGCTTTACTCTGCCATTCAGGACATGAATTGCATCTTATTTTTCATCGGTGCTGTATTTATTAACTCCAGCTGATGATTTAAAGTTTATAGATTTAAAGACACTGAAGGGTTTGTTAACTGTGCCCAGTAAAAAACACATGTATGGGGCAGCCTCGTCAGGCTGAAAACCTTCCTGCTCCCAACCCCTGGGAATCTTGAGCTTTTCTTCTCTCTGAGCCTTTTTTCTGTGCAAGTATCAGCCCACATCTCCGATCACATTGCCTCCAATATACTTGAAAAAACCCTTCCTGTTGACTTTGACATCCCTTCCCGTGTTTAACTGCAAGGAAGCCTCAGCTTTCCTTGTTTCATCCCTGCATACTCTAATGGCATTATTGTAATCTTCCTAAGTGCTTACTCCCTCTTCCCATTTAGTGTAAACTTCCTTCTTCCACTTGAGCTTTTTCAGGAGCTCCCTGCTCAACCATGCAGGTCTCCTGCTTCCCTTGCCTGATTTCTTGCTCTTAGGGATGCACCACTCCTGAGGTTGGGGAAAGCAATGTGTGAGTATCAACCAGTTCTCTTGAGCTCCCCTACCTTCCAGTGCCCTAGCCCATGGGATTTCTCCAAGCAATATCTTGAAGAGGTTGAAGTTAGCCCCCTTGAATTTCAAGGTTTCAATCCTATGTGTTGCTTTGCACATACTACCCATGATCCTGAACTCTATCTTTTCACTGTCACTACAGCCAAGATCTTAATGTCCTCTCCCAGTCCCTCTTTGTCAGAACTAAATCCAGTAGTACACCCGTCCTTGGTTCCTCCACCGCCTGTGTCAAAAAAAGTTATCATTAATACACTGGATGAAAATCCTGGACTGTACATGCCTGGCTGTGTAGCTTTCCCAGCAGATCTCGGGGTGATTGAAGTCCCCCATGAGAACCAAGGCCTGTGATTCCGAGGCTACTTTCAGCTGACTGTAAAAGGCCTCATCAGCTTCCCCATCCTGATCACGTGATCTGTAATAAACACTCATAACCACGGCTCTCATACTGGCCTGCCCCTTAATTCTCACCCACAAACTCTCAACTGCTCTTCATGTGCCCACAGGGAGATCTTTAGGGACATCTCTTCACACTGTATCCATTCCTTAACATGGAAGTCAACACCTCCGTCCCTCCTTTCTTGCCTGTCCCTTCTGAACAGTTTGTAGCCCTGTTTCTGAACAGCTTGCTCACCCGTATTGAGGTCAGTGGCATCCTCCTCCCCATGCAGGGAACATGCACCAAGACTGCAGTCCAGGCAGGAAGCGAACAACTGCAGCAGACAGACCCAGGGAGCATAGCATCTTGTCTCTGCTCTCATCTACCAAACAGCATCCCCATGTGCCTTGTGGGAAGGTTGTAATGAGATTTCTTGGGTACCATCTCTCCACTGACTACTGATGTTCAGGGGGGAGACTGATTTCCAATAAATCTTAATAAATCTTTTCCTTGATGTCCTTAATTTAGAGGCAAAATAGATGCACTTGCTGCTCATGTGCATAGGAAATGTTTTACCATTTAGGATATTTTCATTCCTCTTAACTTCAGCAATGAAATGCAGTGCAACATGCTGGAAATTAAATGTGCGCTTCAACCTAACTGGAGGCTTAACTGCTCTGTGTGCAGGTTTAGCTGTATGATATGCACAGTAATCATACGTTATTTGCAGACTGATTGTATTAAAAAGGGAAATGCCTCTTCCCACCCTTTATAAAAGTTATAAAAATGTGAATACCAATTTTGCTCACCATTTTTTTCATCTCCACATAGTGCTCTTAGGACATTCCACGTTTGCCAGTTTTTGGGGCTTTGTTTCTTTTATTACAAAGGTTTATATTTTCATTAACATCACTAACCAAATAGAAACTCTAAACTGTAGTATTTCTGTGCTCTAAACTTTAATTGAGAGAGTTGCCTGTCATGTGGGGCTGACTTAAAGCTGAGGCTGGTTCCTCTCGTTTGCAGCTTTTTCAGGTTCTGCAGTTCTTTAAAAAAGCCATAATGCAGCATTCATGTTGTTGCTGTTTTCTCTACTGCTCTAGCAAAAGCATCACTATGGCTGAATATAGAATTGGTTTCTCAGGACCTCCTGATTATCCTGAAATTCTATGTGTATAATCTGTGATTTCAGACCATAAATGTAGGAAAATACATGTAGGAAAGATGTTGAGCCCAAAGGCAAACCTCCAAGATAATGTATGAGAGTCAGGAGAAGTCCCAGAGGTCAACCTCCTATGAACATATTTATGTAAGAAAATAGGGTTTCTTGCTTTCACTGATCAGAAGTCTGTACGCCAAAGTGGCTGGTAAGTGGCATCTTGGCTTCATCATAGTGAAATCATAGAAAGCATTGTATATATTTTAAAATTATTCCCAAACCATTTCATCTATTTCACTTGATTAAGCTGACAGCAGTGTTAAGAAATGTAACTTTTATTTGGTTTCCTAGTAGGGCATTTATTCCAAATATGCATAAATTGCATTTTAAAAGTACTAATTCTGACCTGCAAAGTTCTCTAGTCTATTTTAGAATTGCCATGTCATGCATATTTTTTCTGGTTTGTTTGGTTTTTTTTTTCCTACCCTGAAAAATAGTGCTGGAGATAACAGTGGATCATTTGAGTAGCTATCACAGTAAAAGCCAGTTCCTGTTTTTCGGATTTTCTTTCTTCGAAGTTTTTCTGACATTAGCCTTTATAATCCAGTTTGTAGTAGAGGTTCGAGTCAGAGCTACGGAGACAGGCTTCGGGATTTATGCTGTGTAAAATATATGCAATCTGCTCTCAATTTGAACGTGGTAACAGACCATGTATAATCTCTGGAATATTTGGTGAATCTGCTAGTCCATGAAGATGGCATTTGTGTTATTCATCTAGCTGCATGTGCTTTTAGATTGTTGTCCATCCCTTTGCTATCCAAACTCTATTCAAAAGCAACCTGAATAGGGAGGGCTGAACAAAGAGTGAAAAGAAAATACATCATTCCCAGTAGGAGATCTCAGAGTTTAGGCTTCTTTTTTTTTTCCCGTAGCCACTGTTGCTTTTTAATGAATCGTTCTTCTAACCTTCAATCAAGCATCTAGTAAGCTAGATGTTTTACAGATTAATCATACTGTGTAATGCATTTATGCGTATCTGCTGTGTGAGTCCATTGTCAACTTGTATTTGATAACCTACCAGCAAACAAGATTTTTGTTCCAGAATCATGGGATACCAGCACCATTCCTCAAGTGAGAATAATACAACCACTGTTAATGAATCAACCTGGGTCTAAGGATGTTTCACCGCTTTCACTGCTTCCTTGATTGCTGTTACCCTCAGAGGTATAAATTAAAGAAGAAAATATATAATCTGGGAAGCTTTGCCGCATCATCTTTGAAAATGTGAGCTCACTGCTTTTCTGAGATTTCTTTGGTGGAGGAATGCTAGTTGCAATACTGAAGATGTGCTCTGATTGCACACTAAATAGTAGAAAGATGCTCGGAATAGCTTTGTTTCTTTTTCCTGTGCCATCAAGATACTCCTAATGTGATTTGCATAAGATGAATCTTGAACTGCTTCTACACAGTTCTGTGAACTGGTCCCAGGAGTGCAGCCTTTTCTACTACTTGTTCTCTTAGTCTGATGTTTGCATAAAATATGCTACATGTTTTCTCGACACAGCTTGCAGATAATTGATTGCAGCTCTTAGCAGTGAGTGGACACGGTCCCTCTGCTATATTGGTCAAATCCTGAGCTTCAGCAATAAGGATTTCAGGAATTTCTTCTGACTCTTCCTATGAGGTGTCTTCATATGGGTGGTAATTCCTGATGACTCCTTCCCTGACAAGGGAAGAAAAATGGGCCACAGAATGTGCCAATTTACAGAAAAAGTATTTAACAGGGAGAGTTTGATTTTAGCAAAGTTCCAACTTCCTAAATGGGCAGAAAAGGGATTTTTCAGCATATCGGCAACATCTCAGAAATGGAAATGTCACATCCTTGAGCTCATTCTTAGGAGTCAGTTTTTCACCTTCCCCGGCTCATAACCTATTTGGGTCTTTGGTATCTACTGGAACCAGGAGTTAGCGAGACTGTAGTACTCGGAGCCTTGCTTTATAACATGTTGGTGTTCCTATTTGCTTTCTCTTGGCCAGTTCTCTGCTAGCCTCATCTTTGCTTTCCAAGAGATGGTGAATAGCGCAGAATGTAAGACTAAGCTGGTGTTCTTTAGATTGCATTTTGGGAGGTGTAAGGAAGTAGATACTTTTATTTCTATTTTGCTGATGGGACAGCTGATGCATATATAGTGAAGGGTCTTAAAAATGGTCCCCAGCAGCTGCATTTGATGGGCTCACTAAGGCCCACACAGTGTCAGGCTTCTCCAGAGGGGACACAGCTTCATCATCAGTGACTCAGTTTGGGGGGCCTTTTAGGCTGAGACTCCAAGTAGTCATTCCTCTCTCTTGAAGAATGTAGGGCAGCTATTTTTACTTATGTGTATGAAGATTTTTTTTTTATCCACCCATTTTTCACTTCTAAACTCATATTAATGATCTTTAGTTATGTTTTGTGAAGGCATTCACCCTTGCTGCTGAACAACATAGAGGGAATACCGTGTATTATTTGCCATCTCTACTGACATTACTGACGTTGCTAAATTTGCTGAAGCAACGCGTTCCAGCGTTTCTAGACAGTTTTTCCTGTGGAGCTTTCTCTTCCATAGAAAGATTTTCTGCTTCCCCTTGGTTTGAGATGAAGGGAAAATTGCAAATAATATGACATTTTTCCATAGGACAGAATTTCTTTTGCAATGACTTCACTTTGAGCTAATGGCAGGAAAAACACAACCATGGTCAGTATTCTTAATTTCAATCCTACATTCCTGACTTACTCTTTGCCATTGCTGCCTGAAGAGCAACGACATCAACACAGTTCACTGTCAGCCTGAAAATATTTATTAAATCTGACTGCTAGTGCACTAGCAAGTAGGACTTACTAGCACCTATCTAATACACTCAACAGGAGTGTGGACTTGGTTCTCTGTCACTGGTGAAAATGAAAGTGCCTCCTGGTCCGGCCCATCCAAATGCTGCTGAACTATAATATCAAGCAGATTCTTCTCTCTTTATGGCAGATGACTTTGCCACCCACGTGGTAAAGAAGGCATGAAGCTATCAGTGTTCCCCAACCTAGCAGCTGCCCAGTGTCCTTGGGTTCAAATAATTACATAGCGCTCCCTCCCTTACTCACTTAAAACTATGACTGGCCTGTTCGTGACGAGCAAGGGAAGGAAAGCCAGTGAAGACAGCAAATCTGATGACTCTGTCTTCTTGGGTTCTATACAAGAACTTCTTTTTAAACACCTTCTCCTTCCCACTTTGTGTGTAGAAGTCTGTAAGGTGAGGGATGGCAGCAGGAAATGCACACATTTCTTTTATCTTAGTTTTGTACCTGTCCTGTTCCAGCTTCTTCTGTTACTCTCTGAAAGTGCACACGAACCATGATTCACAGACAACTAGAAATGGCTGATACTGTGTTTTGTTGTCTTTTATTGGTAATTTATTTTTTTAAAAGAAAACCAGCTTTTGGGTTGTTTTGCAGCATAAGCCCTGCTCTCTGTGGGGCATGAAATCACTCCTGCAAACAAACCTAAAGATAGCATTCAATGGCTTAAATTGGACAAACTTCAGCAACAATCAATGAATAATCTTCAGCGTAAAACAGTAATAACAAGGTTTTTTAATCAAAGCAGGCTTGGTAGGGAGAAATTATAGAAGATGAACTGTGCAGTGATAGTTGGAGACTCTTAGGCATACACTGAAGGAAGTAGGAAAGGCTTATTAATTTGATCTAATTAGTAGTGATATGAACATTAAGGTAACAGGAAAATTAAAAATTGCATCATAGTTTTATAAATGTGGCTTTAAAGACAAACCTGATAGTTTACTTCCATAAGGTAGTGATTGTATTCTGAGTGGGTTCCTGTGAAGTGTAAAACCCAGTACTATATGGAAAATTGCTGGCTGAGCTGAAGAAGGCGGAGGGCAATACAGCCATGACACACTGCATGGTACCTAAAGAGCAGACAGCTTATGCTGAAAGGGAAATAAATGCTCAGGCAGTGTGGGAGCTGCCAGTCCGGCTCCTCTGTCAGTCTTGAGACATATCTTATTTAATACCTTTGTAAAATGTTTGGCACCAAAAGCCAGAGCAGACGATGAGAGTATGTTGGAAGTCAAGGCGAGGGGCGGCTGGAACATCTTACAGGGGAAGCTGGTTGAACCCGTCAGTTATGAGCTGTAGAAATACATCCCAACACTCTGCAAGGGTGAAAAGATCTGTGTTTGTTGAGCTGTATCCTCTCTAGAGTGAGGGTGTAATGCACAAGTGTTGATTCAGCCTCTGCTTTGACCTTGGGATCACCACTTTCTCTCAGTGCTGTGGGTAACTGCGCTGGTTATGTACAGAGTCACTTATTGCCCTCTGATGACAACGTGAAAGCAAGAAGAATGTCATCAGAGAAAAAACATATTGAAATGTTAAATACTTGACACTTGGTTTTGATGTTTTCCAAAACAAAAATACATTTCCTTGGTAAGTTTTAATTTGAAAGAAAAAAAAAGAAAAAAACAAAGTCCGGTTTTACTACAGTGATCGGGAAAACCCAGCAGATTCTTCTACCTAAAATTTTCCGATCTCCTCAGAGAATGAGGAAATAATCAATGAAAGCAGTTTTGAAAAATGTAGCACCTCTTCCCATCTATGTTAATATCAGAGCAAACAGCGTTTCTTCAGACGAACTCGTGAGCCAATTTTGGAAATTATTTATTCTGTTTTTGAGGTCTGTGAACCAATCATGAATATTTGAAATGCAAGCTGTGCTGCTTAATTGTAGCCTCTTATATAAGTTACATGGTTATTTAACAAGGATCCTTGATTGGAGCAATGAGCGAACACATCTTTTATACATACTTCATATGTATCTTTTTATCGTACTTGATTTTACCACTTTCAGTGCTTATTTTATCTTGATACTGATATACACATATTTGTCATTGGCCTTGGCAGTCGTTTCTTTGCCAAAAAGATTACTTCTCAAGCATTGACAGAGAATGATAGATGGATTTAGCTAATATAAAAACATTTAAGTGCGTAGTAGCCACTGAAAAATGTTAGTATCATCCCCTCTGTACCAAAATCAAGAAAATAACACTAATTTGGGTAGCAGCACTTTATGTGTCCAGCTATGGAAATTTTATTAGATTGAGTCAGAACCAGCTTCAGGAAAGGCCTATTTGATTGCTTGCTTAGCTCTGCTGTAAGTTGGAGACTTTTCTAGCATTTCTTGTACATTTAGGTTTCTCCTGGGCATTGGGGTGGCTGTAATGTTCACCTCAGAACAAGAGTGGGTGTTGCAGCTCCAATATATCTGCTCCAATCCCACATCTTTTGTCCATCTCTGGATCTCATCCTGCATGCAACATTAATGGAGAATCACAGGATCCACAAAAGATCACTAAGGAGATGGGTAGTTTTACTATTTGTTCTTTGTTGCAACAATATTGCATAAAAGTTTGTTTATTAAATTTGGGAAAAAAGACTTTATCTTTCCTGAAGATCTCAGTTGTAGCAGGGTTCAGAAGAGCCTTCTCTGAAGTACCTTCTCGTTGGATTTAAAGCTGTTTCATGAATATCAACTACAACATACGTGATTTTCCTTCTCAACAGCAAAAGCTGCTGCTGATATAAAACAAAGTCAGTGAGCTGCCTGGATTGAAAACTAATCTGTTTTTCACACTGTGAAGGTCAATAGAGCTGCAACAGTCCAGGATACCTGACCTACTTGGTCCCCGAGATTACAGATTTTTTATATGCTACAAAGGTCAGAGTTTATCTGTTTGGATAATGACTCCACAGGTATATGGATATTTAAAATGTGAGCTGTACTGCTTAATTGTAGCCTCTTACACGAGTCATCCTTTACTGAGGATCTTTGCTTGGAAGAATGAGAAAACACATCTTTTGTACATACTTCATATGTATCTTTTATACATGCTTGATCGTGCCACTTTCAGAGCTCATTTTCTATCCCAGCAGAGATTCCACCCAACATTAACAATTATTTCCCAGTCCAAGTGACTTTTGTGAATTCATCTTGATGGCATGGATATTTCCAAAATTCCTTGGTCTATGTTTTGGCTTAAATTATTAACAAGCTTTCGAACGCTGCTGCCAAACCAGCCACAACCCCTTGAACCACAAACAGAATAAAAGGCAAATTATTTCCAAAACCACAATACTGTTTGTGGAATAGATGCCACTCCCTGACCAAAGAAATGACAGAGTAAGTAAGGAAAAAAAGACGGAAATAACAGGCTTGGAAATCTGAAGATGGATAAAAAAAGAGGGGATCGTGGCAGTCCTTTGAGTGCACAGAAAACACACATTTGGGAAGAAAAAATGGAGAATGTTTAGGAAAACATCTGGAAGGAGTAGTGCCAGATGGTTGTTTCCTTTTTGATCAGCCTAGTGTTTTTCTCATAAAATTCAAAGACCCAATTTTCATGTTTGGCAATATTTATAGATCTCAGTCTGTATGTAAGGAGGAAAATGAGGTCTCAAAGAGAACTCTGGATGCTTAAAATAAATTTGATATTCTTTGTTTTGCTGACTCAACCTAAATGGCCTGAGATTTTGAAGTACTGGGAATGCCTAACTCCTTTTCCAGTTGCTGTCATCTGAGAATGCTACACCCCTATAACAGAAAGGACTTTATTTAAAGGAGGAAACTCCAGGCACCCATGATTAGAAAAATTTAGCTTGTGTTCCCACCACAGCAAAATCTTGCTGAGCTGGTAGCAGAGGGACATTAACTGGAATCAGCTTTCTTAGTTTCTGTTTGTTGCTGGTGGTGCAGTTGTTGCTTGAGAAATGTGGTACCCTGACTAATACTACAGAGCAGGGAGAAGCTCAAAGAAAAATAAAAGGGGGCAAAGAAGAGAAAGAGTGTATGAAAATTGGCTTATGCTGAATATTTCATTATTAAATGTTTTCAACTGCAAACAAACACTTTCTCCCATCAAACACTATGATTAGCTGAGGGCAAAATCCATTTTTAAATAGCTCCCTACATTTTTCTTATATGGCTTCGAGGCAACATTGTTTTCCACAATTACAAAGGGACATATCCTTTTTGAGTAACCCTTGAATAGCTACAATGAACAATGAATATGTTTTCTACTGAAAGTTTGGGTTTTCTTTCACAAATCAATGGTATTAAACTTACATTTATAAGACATGCCATTGAATTCGTGTTGAACTGTGGGTGTTTTTTCATCTCATTGTATACAAAATTGAGAAGAACTTCCACTCAGTTTGGATTTCAAATGCTGCGGTTTGCATGGGACTGATATTGTCATTATCTCATGGGGCAATCCTATGATTTTGGAGGAATTTTGAGAATTTATTCTGCTGTTTTCTACATGGGATCTTTCCCTGGGGATCTCTGGAGGATATCTTTAGGATGCTCCAATCATCAGGTGATGCTCGTACCCAGCTGGGCATTACCTTTTCAACACAAGATGCTACCACATTTCAGAGACCCCCTCAACACCACCTGTTGAGAGGCTCATATTTCAGTGAGCTCATATTTCTGTGATTGTATGACTTTTAAGAATCAGCTATATCACCTGCTATGCTTTTATCTTCTATTCCTGACCACTTCCACCTCTTTTCCCCTTATAAATATAAAGGTAATTAGGACTATTTTAAAAGTTAGCTGTTGGCCCTTCAGGCACTTCTGCACCAATAAAGGGCTTGGGTTGCTTCTCAAGGCTAGCTGGGTGTCTTGTTGCCCTACTAAGTGTCTGTTGCTCTTCTATATTTCTGGTTCACAGACTGAAATAATGAATTAAAAATATATGTATTTCTGGAGGTCAGCTTGAGACAAAGAATCTTCAGTTTCCTCAGGAAAAACTAAAACACCAAACAACCCAAACAAAGTTGGTTTTATTAAATCCCAGGTGTTTAATTCTCTCCCTGCCAATTCCTTTCACTCCACTTATGTAACTATTTACTATTTTTATGAAAAATCAGCTTTGGCAAAAGACACCATTTGTACATAAATAAATTGCAGTGCAGTTTGCCACAACCACTGTCCAGTAAATGAAAACCTTTTCAAAAAAATCTTATTTTCTTACCTAAAATTATCGGCTGAATTTGCAGAATTAATTTTTTAACAGAGTAAATCATTATATTGGTGAAACTGATGCTGGTTTCAAGGAGGAATAAACTGGCATGGAGTGTTTTTTTCTTGTAATATAGGAGTGAAAAGCTGGACTGAAGCTAAGGAGAACGGTGAAAGTGCAGGGGTGAGTTTTCTGTGAAGCAATTTGACCAGACTACTGAAATGGCAACAGCCACCCATTTCCCAAACACTAATGTGTTCAAGTCTTTTCAGCGTGTCTTTTTTCCTGTTTTTCTCCCTCTTTTCCCTATCCTTAGAGATGAGCAACGGATGAGCTCTCGGAGCTGGCACTCTTTGCTGGCAGTATTTTGTACGGATTTGTGGTAACAGAATCACCATGATAATAGAACAGATAATAGATAATAAGGGCAAGGTAGTGACAAAAGTCCTGATGTTTACTCATGTGCTGTGCTATCAGCTCATGAGTGGAAAACTCGATTAACACTTCAGAAATCTTGGTTTCTCCAGAGGAAAAGGCATTTGGCCATGAATCTGCCTTCTCTGAGTGCTACTCCACTTGCACAGTGGTGAGACCCAACTTATGCCATCTGGTTTGGACCAAGGCAAAGGGAGGAGAGCAAGTTTTGAGGGCTGCCACATCTCTCCTGCTGTGGGTTGGCTTGTTTATTTTCTGGTTTAATTTTCATGAGCAATGTGCACTTCTCCTGCTGTTCTGCTCACTGTGTGGTTGTTACAACTTTTTACCAAGGCAGGAAAACAAAAAGAAGCACTGTTAGGTATCTCGGCTACTAGCTGCTTGTACAAGGGAACTACATGGCCATGCTGGACCCCAAAGTTGCTGTGTTTGAGATAGCATGATGCAGACTGTCCTTTCAGCATCGAGTATGGACTTTGCATTCCCTAGGCCTTGACTAGTTTAGGAGAAACTCCCTCTGGCAAGTGCTGTGATATGAGGACAAGGTGCAGAGTGTGATGTGGGGTGGGTATTGCCAGGGAGTCTGGCGCCAGCAGAAACACCACAGTGTGTGTGAGTGCTGCAGATGATGTAGAGACACAAGTAGGATCTCCAGACAGGGAGAGAATGGGAAATGGTAAGAGAGATGTTACTGAGATGTAGGGGCAGTTGAAACCAGGCAGTAGCAAGCAGTCCAACCCAAGCAACGTCACGCTCTGTGGAAGTGCCTTGTGAGCTGATCTTCTACATTTCTCTGCGTGTCTGGAAAAAATAAGTCCCTCATCAGGACTGAGTATCTGCGGCTCATTGCTGTGCTGCTGTGCTGGTGTAACGTGTTCTTGGGCAATGCAAATGTGCCTGAGGACAAAATGGACATTATCCACCATCCAGTTTGTAAAGTGTGAATGAGTTTGAGAAGACAGCCATCCTCCTACTTGTGATGGTAACTAGTCTGTAGAAGGTTTGGGAGATAAGAGGACGCTCATCAAGAGGTTCTGTTATGTAGGATTGCATGGAGAGTGTAGATCAAGTGGAGGATGGGAATGGCATGCAAAGGTTTTTAGGACAGAGCAATGAAAATATGCCAGAAACCTCTACGCTGGTTTGCTGTTGGTTTATGGAAGCCATGAGGTCTTCAGGCCTGCTGTATAATATTTCATTCTTTAGTGCAGTTTTCCAGAAGTCAAGCTGTGCTCCTGAGCCTTAATTTCCTAAGTACCCTAATACAGTCTGCCCCAAACATAATCTGCTGTGCCATTTTTCTGCACAAAATAGAGTGTTTTCTAATGGCAGAAACTCCAGCAACCCTTAATTGGTGGAATGGAAGAAAACATGTATTTGAATCCTGAACATAATATGAAGTCTATTCTTAAGCCCTAAATGTGTTTTGAAAGGATGTTTAAATAAAGCAGAAACATTTACCACATATATTTGCCATCTCTTTTTGCACAAGACTGCATCTCTCTTGTTTCTGTTAAGAATCTCTGCTGGAGTTCCTCCAGTAAGACCATAACATCTCTGCCAACCTGCCATGAGTCATGCCTTGCTGTAAGTACCAAGGGTGACATGTGGGGTGACAAGACAAGACAAGACCCTTGGCCACTGTAAACCAACAGAGCTCCACTGAGGTCTCTTCTCTGGTTCTTTGGGTTCAGGTGGGCCATGTATTCTGAAAGCTGCCCCTGCCCCTAGCCCATCCTTGGGAAGGGTAGATCTGATCCCTCACAGTTTCCACTGTTGACTTTTCCTTACTACATTCCTATCTTGATTTTTCCAAGGAAGTATTTGGCAATTACTTGGGAGGCTTTTGGTCCCCCCTTTCTGTTTTCTTTGGCTTGCAGGCATGGAAAACTGTGTTCACAATATGCTAAATACTTTTATTAATTTCACACTGTTTACAAACTACTCTGTTTCCTGACCTGTCACAGCAGCAGATTAAACAGGTGTTGACCTTTATCTAATCTGCAAATTGAGAAACTTGTTGGCTATATCTCTTAGTTATGAAACCAGGATTATTCCAGCAAGGATAAAATCTGAAGGCCATCAACTGCTCTTGCTGAGCTCCTCACCAGCTGGGAGCAGGAATACATTTCTTCTCCCTACTGTAAAATTAGCTGGGTGCATTGTGAGAGAGTGTGCGCCATCTCTTTTAAATGCTATGCTTAAAGCCAGGATGTACTTTGTTTATTTTCTGAGTTGGAAAATAAAGCCCCTGGCACCATGCTCTGTTACTGTAGGAGTTAACACATGTTTTTGTATCCAGGCCATTTCCAAGGAGATGTGATGTTTGCAGGTCATCCCTAGTATCCACATTTGTCCTACTTGCAAGCAGCCTTGCAATTCTGCTTCTTCTGGGGACTGTCACTTCATCAGGCTCGTTTTTTCCTCCCTCTCTCTCCTGAGCATCAGCTGGAGATCCCCTCATATGCTCCTGTAACTCCCCACATAGGGAATGAGTCACAGGGAATGAATCCCTGTTGGTGCCTTCCTGATGGCTGGTGAAGCCCTGGTGTCAGACAGTCCTTTTTTCCATCAGCTTGTCACTCCCAGTCCCTTGTAACACCATGACAGCATATCTGAGATGCCTCCCTCTTCTCTCTTTTCCGTCTGTCTCTTGAGGAAAAAGAGCATTGTTATCTGCCGTGACAGGAAGGGTTATACAGAGGAGAGCTTCTCCTGGAAGGCAGATGGGACAAACTTTGTCAGGAAGATGTACTAAACATTTTTCATGTTGTTTGCTCCCGGAAGCCCAAATCTCCAGGTATTTGTTGCTTAGAAAATGGAAATTCTTTGGTCTAGGGCTGTTGGTAATACACAGAGACACGGTGCAGGACAAGGAGAGGAAAGAGGTTGAGAAACCCCCGATGGGAAGGGGGACAGTCTTGACAATCAACTACAATGTTATTAGTTTGCCGCTTGTGTTTGGAAGGAAACCCAAAAGGCTTTGACCCAATAAAACTTAAAAATCCAGCCTAGAATGGCATCTTTTATTTTGTGTAGTTTTAGGTGCTTATCTCAATCCCTCTTAGACTGTGAGCACCTGGTAACAACCACTGTGTGTTTAACTGGCATTACATGTCTGGCTGCCTCTCCAGTACTGCATGCCCCAAGGAAGATACTGCAACAAGCAGACCTTGAAGGTCTGCTGGGGTTCAGCCCTTATTCCCCCAACATGCTCTAGAGCTGAAGGGTTATATCAGCCTGTACAAACCCCCCAGTTCTCTGTTTTCTGTCTCTCTCTATAAATAGCCAGGCACCTCAAGGCAGACAGTGAAACCCTGCTGGGATGTCGCTATTTTTGCAGTCCTCTGGATTTGAAACATTTGTTTTGCAGTTCACCATTAAAAGGACAAAAATGATGAGGAACCTGAGATAAGGCTAGCCCTTGGCCATCCTCAGGAGCCATGCCTGATGTCAGTCATGAAAATCTTGCAAGGACTAACATGGCCCAGGGCTGCTGCTCTCCCTGCAAATAGATCCAGTCGCCTGGCAGACCCCAGAGAAGCCATAGGTGCCTGCCTATGCAGATGAGCTTGCAGTGTTGGCCACTGCTCCTGTTTAGGTTAATGGGAAGCTGTTCTTAAGGAAATTTTTTAAATACCTTTTTAAAGGGAAACAAAGTTAGATTAACTGCTCTTCATTGTCTTTTCAGCTGGTATCCTGCTATTTAGTGTAAAGCCATGTAGATAGAAAGGGATTTATCCCTGTGGGTTTATAATCCTGCTAATTTTAAAACATGGCCATTGTAGAGTTTGATGCGGGGGTGAGTTATATGAGAGAAGGACTTCATCAAACACAAAATCAGAACAGCTGATCATGAAACAATGGGAGTTTTTTTTCCACTCTTTTCAGTTGAAAAAATGTATTTTCCAGCAGCAGTTCTGCCAGATACTCTGCAACTTGCAAGAAGCTGAACAACTGTAATGAAAGAGAGCAGTGAAAAGAAATCTTATATTTTTCTTGTGGTTTTTCCCTTATTGTAGTGTTTGACCGCCATTCTTGTTGTGGTGGGAGATTCATTGTAGCTTGGGGGACTGTGGAGCAGGACTAGGCTTTACAGTCCTGGCACTGCTTTCCTCCTCCATCCTCTTCATTACAAGTGCATTCTGCAGACCTTAACTGATGTCTCTGTATGGGGTGGGAGTTTCCAGAGATGCCTGAGAAATTTATCCAGCAGCTTTTCTAGGTAGCTGAGCATGCTAGGCACTTTGTTAACCTCCCTAGTGGCAAACACCCTCAGCTACTTTCCGGGGGAACCAGGAGGGAAGGCTTGGCAGGGAAATCTGAGGCCCCTCCCAACCCTAGTGAAGGATTGAGATAATAGGAATTTTCCTGTATTGTTCCGAGGCAGTGCCAGGAAGGGCCACAAAGGTTTTGGGGCTGTGCCACACAGGGCTCTTTCCGCTGTCAGGGGAGCATCCTCCATGGGCAACAGTGTGTGGAAGTGAAGCCTTCGTTTACCCATCAGGAAAGATGAGTCCAGTAAGCTTGCCTGCCTCAGCAAGATGCAGGGATGTCTTCTGTGTCTGCAGCTCATGCAATATTTATGCAGCTGCTCTGGCAAATGGCATAGTTTTTACTCTTAGTTAAGTGGATCAGTGCCTCTCAGTCCCACAACTGCCCCAGTCTCAGCTGTTCCAGTCCCAGCTGTCCTGTTTAACCACCAAGGAAAGAGGGATCCACAGTGAAGACCGAAAACCCTTCCCTAAATCAGAGGAAATACTGAAAAAAGAGGAAAGTATGGCAAGGAGGACAAAACCTGAGGCCTTTGCCTCCAAGCTGCGATCTGCAGTAGCCCCATATGGGCTCAGGACTGGAGTGTACCCTGGGAACCAGGCCACTACTGCCCCTGCCCTGCAGGGAGGAGGAGAAGTAGGAGGAAGAGGATGAAGAAATCTCCAAGGACTTCCCTGCAATGCAGTGGGAGGCGTGGGGAGCCCCTTCTCCTAGGGGATGTCACAAAAAAGTCTCCTTTCACCAATCCAATGTGCCTCTTGCAGTTCCCCTCAACCTTGCTGCATTGAAACCGTTTTCTGCATTGGCATCAGCAGGAAATTAATCTCCACCTCTCTGCCAAATGTGTGGGAGAGCCCCTGCCTTTACTCACTGGGCAGAGACTGAACTTCTAATTAGGAAGCCCAGGCTGAATCTGTCAGGACCACCCTGAAGGGAGATTTGGAGACATGCCTTGCATTAATTCTGTGCTGTTAAAACCTGGTTTCACAACAGCTATAGTGCAGATAACCTTGCTGCAATAACAATTTGTTAGAATGTATTGGTTTCCAAACCTGCTTGGTAATGACTTTCTCTGGCAGAGGGAAGAGCCCCTTTGGGCAGCAGCGTGTGGAAAAATGATGTTGGGCAGTTTTTTTCCAGCAGGCAGAGCCCTGTGAACCAGAACCTGTATGAAATTATGTGGGGTTTTTTTGACTCTAGATCCTAAGAAACTGTCTCTTGAATAGTATGGTTCTTGCTAATTTGTTAATCTGTAAATTTTCCTGGCAGGTAGTGTATAAATAGCTCTAAGGCACAAGCGATCCACGAGTTCTTTTCAAAATACACTATTGAGTCATTTTAAAGCCTCCTACTGTAGCTCTTTAAAAGATCAACTCATTATTTAAGTGTTAAGATTTATGCCTGGGGAAAAAAAAAAAAGGATAAAATCCTGGCTTAAGTTGTCCTTCCAACAAAGTACCTTATTTAAAAACCAATACAGAATAAAATCACATGTGAGCTGGCCAATGAAGTGAGCAGGCAACATCTGCTTATGCTGCTGTGGGTTGTGTTGTTCATCACCAAGAGGCTCTACTGCTTTCTAGAGACAGGAATAGAAACCAGTGTTCCTTATTCCCAGGAGCCCTTTGCCATGTAGGGTAGAGAAATCCAGCTGGATCCCTCTGGCCATCCTTTCTGCCTGACCCCAGACACCATTCAGCTTTCAGTAATTAGGGCAGAATTAGGGCAAGATCCTTGGGGACGAGGCTGCCAGGGCAGAGGACAGATCTCATCTATATATTGAGCTAAGCCTCCTTTCCCACCTGGAAATTTTGTCCAAAGAGAATTAGGGCATTAGATCCACTTGTATAGGCCTGGCATCCCAGTATGCTGGGGTTATAGCAACAGGTTATAGCAACAGCTCTGTCATTGCCCCTAGACATCTATAAATATCAGATGTGTCCACAGTGCATATTCAGCACGTATCCCACTTCAGATTTATACGTGCAGACCAAAATGTAGTGACCTGCTATGTAAACTGTCCAAGATGCTTCTTTCCTTATGCAAAGTACCACTACCCTGCTCATACATAAGTAGTTGAGAGCACACATTAAGTTTTTTGTATGGATGTACCCCAGAACAATTTTCAAGGAGTGGGTCAGGATTTATTTCTCCTTTAAGTCAGAGCAACATGCTTTTTTAAGGGGGTGGGGATGAGGTGTCGGTGGGGTGGGGTAGGTAGCTCTGAGATTGTATGTAAATCTGCAGTGGGATACGTGACNTTTCTTTTGTCATCAAAACATGCCCGACTGTCTGCCCAGAGTGGCTATTTCCACACAGATTGGAATTACTACTCACACAGATTGGAATTAGTACTCACATGGATTGGAATTAGTACTGTGTCTTCAGTCCATCTTCCTGCAACGTCTCATCCAATTTTTGCCCTCAGCATGAAGTACATTAGTGGCCCTTCTCTCCTCTGGGGTCAAAGGAACGCAGGCAAATGCTGATAGTCATAAACAGCTGTAACTTCTTCTAAAGTCCAAGGTGAAAATTAACAATAGCCAGTTGATGCCTTAGACTTTTGATGCATCTTTAGCCATGTGAGTCACACGTCATCAGCACTCTGCAGTTTCCCAGAGTACTTTTAGGGGTCCTTTTTGGGGCACTCCTGTCACTGCTTTTTCACTGCCACATCTGCTGTGAGCTAGGGACTGAACCAGGGGCCACAGAGCAGCAAGATGCAAAGACCATGTCCAGAGGGACAGTTTACCTGTGGCTTGTGGGCTGGGACTGACACTGTAAATGGGAATAATCTGCTGAAGATCAGACACTGTGCTGTGCTACAGCTGGACAATGACATGATAAAGTCTGTAGCTTTAATGGCTCCTGACGTTATGGTTAAGTAAAATATCAAAGTACAAAAATGTTCCTTCTTAAGAACCAAGTGAATAGATTTGAATACATCTCTTATTGAAAGGCAATAACCAGTGTGCTGTGATGAGTCTCCTACAGAGTACTAATGCATTAGTACATTGCTCCTTGGCTTGAGAGGTTACACAACTCAAACTTGTAGTTACCTTCCCGGTGAGTTAAGATATCCAGGATGGCTGGAAATACATTGTGATTTGCCATTCATAACTGCAGACACTTGGGAAACAGCAGAGTTGAGATGGAAGTGCAGGCAGATGAGCATTTGGCCTTCTCCGCTCACTGCAGCAGCATAATGTTTCACAAGGAAAAAAGAGAAAGCAAAGCTAAAGATCAGCTACATTTTATGGCTGGAGGGTTGATGGTGGAAGGAGATGGTCACTCAGGGATTTAAATAGGAAGAATACTTTACATCACTCAATTTGACATCCTGCTGAACTCGAAGTTTTCATCTTATGGTGCTATGGCAAGGACAAATTCACTCTGTTGAGTAATTAATTACCTTGGAAGTAAGTATGTGTTTCTGTGCATGTCCCTATTTGAAAGGGTTGGGAAATAGAAGAAGCCTTTTCATTTCTTCTTAGAGTTTGTTATATTTGAAATAAGCAATTCCCCCTGTTTCGAATGGTTCTTCAACATTTTCATAAGGGTTGTAATTCACACATGCTGACTCTTCCCATGGCGGGTGTGGAAGTATCAGAGCTTACTGAATAAACAGATGGAGAAATTAAGTAGGGTGTCCAAAGCCACACACCTTTCCCAAAACCATGCACTGCATGAGAGATTGCTGCACTGCATTGTGTGCAGACTGCCTGCCCCATCCCTCTCTTCTGTACTGTGCGTGAGCATGAAAACACATGCCTCTTCTGCTCTGTGTCTTAAAGCTAGAAATGATTTCACAGTGCTTCTTTTAATCTTCTTTGACAACTTCTTTAAAATAAAGTGGTTAGGACAGTGGGATAAAGCAACACTTGCAAGTGTTTGCTTAAGTTTTGATCGAGTGCTAGGTGAATCATCCAGGGTCCAGTGCACCAATAAGAAAGTGATTAACTTTTCTTCATTTGTGCAGAGCCCCTTGATAAAAGGGATATTTGTTACTCATAATCTGCTGCTGGTTATTCTCATCGTCAGATGAAGGAGATGACATCATGCAAGTTAATTGTTTGGTTCCACAGTGGCTAATGAGTAGTGTACATTTTCCAAACTAACAATTTGCAGTAGCTCTGCAGGAGAGAGAGTATTAAGTGCTTGGTGGCTGCATGCAAATAATGAACGTATTTATAGAAAGCAGAATTGTGGGACAATAAAAAGGCACAGGTCTCAGGATAATTTATTCAGAACAAATAATATGATAGTAAGGATCTAGATTAAAAGTGTATATACGGCATTTTGGAGCTCAAATGAAATTCCCAGCTTTTCAAAAATTCAAGCCTTTCACAGGTCCTATTGAAAACAGCGTGAGAACATTTGTGAAAGATGTGGCTGTTCAGTGTCTGGTTATAAGCGATCCAGCCCTTTTGTCTGGTACTGGTGATACAGTTCCCTCCTAAGCAAATTTCTGCCAACATGTTTTCAGCCAGGCAGTGCTTCTTTCTTATGTCCAGCCCTCAGAAAACCACGGATCTCAGCTGAGCACACTAAGAAAATGATCTCTCTTGCTATTATCATATCTAGCTTATAACATAAGCCAAGGTCCAGGCACTACTGAGATTGGTAGTCTATGGATATGTAGTGAGAGACCTTTCCTCTGAGGTGCACATAACCGAAATAGTAAATGGTCCCAGTTGCACTAACAGGGCTTCTTTGTGTTCCCAATTTCGCTTTCTGCCTCTGTGTTTTTAGACTGTAGCTCTTTGGGGCAAGACTTACTTCTGTGCTCAGCTGTCAGCATGTAGGAGGATAACTCAATATTGGGATTCCTAAGTTTTACTGAAATTCAAACAATTACTAATAATAGTACATGCACTATAGTTAATGGATTGTGTGCTTGTGTGCAAATGCATATGTTTTTATAGAAGACTTAAGATACCATTGCACTAGATGTGCACCAGAGCTATTTACTACATTTTTAAGAGCATTTCTCTTTGGAAGCAATGGCTTGAAAGTCAGGCTAGTCTATTTGACAAAAACTATTTTGAACCTATTTTGAGCCCTCTACACTTATGTGTCCTAAGAATGGTGTCATGTGGAGACAAGTGAATTTCTTATGTCCTGCTGGCTCTGCATGGGACAGTAAACTCACCTACCATCCACGGTGGCTGAGCACAAATGGGGAGCAGTTGTATCTCCTCACCTGGATCAGCAACAGCAGTTTCTACTGCTCCACATTTCCTTTTCATGACCACAACAGAGCTCTTGAAATTCCCACATTGCTTTTTAGGAGTCAGACAAAGCATTCCAGGCTGACTTTTTTAAAGGGTATCTCGTTGTAATTGTCTGTCAAATCTAGATTACTAGGAGTGAGTTTCATTGACCCCCTCAAGACAATGCTCAAAGGACTTGATTGGAATGACAGACAATGACTTCAAGTAGAATTAGGATAAATAATTTAGTTGGATGGTTGGTTTCTTTATTTCTTTTAAATACCCAAGCCAGAGTCAATCCTTATAGTGACAAGGTTTATTGTGCTAAATTCCCATGGCATTACTAACTCACTGTTTCTTTTCTTTCCCTATCCTTACCTCCTCCCCCCCCACCACCCCCAAGCAGATATAGCTAATGCTGTGTCACATCCCACGCACTCATATTGCTCTGGTAGTCTGTTGCTTTTTCAGATTCACACACACATTTGCATTTGCAAGTGCCACTATTGCTTTGCTGTAAACACTGCTCATGCATCTCTAAGAGGATCCAGATGTCTTTCTCTCAGGATTGTGCATTTATTTTTAGATTATTCTGCCCATGGCTGCATACATTTGACGTCCCTTTCTTGCATATAACCCTTGGTTCTTATAACAGGCATTGCATCCTGGGTGAGGACAGCGATGGGGAATGAAAGATATTTGTCTTCCAAAAAAAAGTTTTATTTTCATTCTTCTGATTCCGCTAGGTCCCCACAGATAGGTCTATTCTGTGAGCACTTTTCCCATACAGATAATTCTACCTCTATCAGCTGTGTGTTCTTTGATTGCACCTGGTATGTGCAGGTATTTCCTGGGTTTGGGACTTTGGGAGCTGAATAAGAAAAGGATTTTATTTGTTCAGTAGGTTGAAATGGAAAGAAAAAAAAAAAGAGAAGAGTTTCAGCTTTTTTCTTTTAGCAAAGGAAGGAACAACCTGGATGAAGGAAGGGATCAAACTCCTCTTGTTGGGGAAAGAAGTGATGAGTGAATCCCGACCACACTGAAGACTGCTGGAGTTCCCACTGAGTGCAGTGATCACAGTACCATCCTGTGAAGTTTTACAACCAGCACAGTGAGATCTGGAAAAGGGTGCATGGATTAGTAAATGCTTCCTTTCCCTTCAGTCCAATCTTTATGTCATTATTAACGCTTCAAACTTGGCTGTGAGAGCTGCTTGACAGAGTCATAACAGTGTTGCAGCTGTGACAGCCTGAGGATATGTGTGGCAGAATGGTAAGGAGAGGTAACAACTTCTAATGGACCAGCAGGGAAAGCAGACACGGTCTCAGGCACAAGTGCTGCCTTGTGTCTCCTTCTGGTTGTATCATAGGTGTTCAGAACAAAGATATGCATCTTTGGGGCACAAAGTTCCTGCTGACCAGGATAAAGGACCAGCTCCTCCAGCTCAGTTAAGGCAGAACATGATCATGAAAGTGAGCAATTCTGTTGCATTCCTGAGGAGGAAACTTTTTTCTTATTTTTTTTTTCACATAGTTTTTCAGATCAGGACCCTAATCAGGTTCAGATGGCTATTGGGAGCATACTCGCAAGCAGCTGTTCCTGTTTCCCCTGTATTGCTGTAGTGAAGGAAAGCAGAGAGTTTGTTAGCAATTTCCTAATCCTTCTAAGAGAGAAGTGTGAGAACTCTATCTTCCTTAACGCCACTGCTGTGTGTGTTTATGGAGGTCTGGAGTTATCACAGAACAGTGGAAGGAATAGTGAAAATGACGGTATTATAAAAAAAGCCAGCTGAATGGTGGATTGTGTGCAGTCTGATTTATACTTGAATAGAGTTATAAATACATGCTTATGAATGTACCGGTATAATGTCTGTTAAATGAGAGAAATGAATAAAGAGAAAATCAGGCCAAAAGATGGTTACACAGTGGAGGCACTCAAGGACGTTGGTTTCACACAAGACAACTGCAGAAGTGAGAGAGAAAAATATGTCCCTATTACTACACAGTGTTCTATGTGCAAACACATGCAAACCTCCAGTGAAAGTTCTGTGGAGCCATTAATGTTATATATGATCCAGTCATTGCATGGGAAAGAGGTTTTTAACAATCTACCGTGTCAATGGAAATGCCCCGTGAGACACTGTACAATGATCTGCACACTCTCCAATCCCAGCAGTATCAGGAGCGCATGTGTCACCCTTCCTGTGCTGCCTCTCTTGGCCCTGGCCCCCTACATGTCTCAGTGCTGGCCATGGGGTCAGCCATGCCACCAGACATCTTCTGCCTGACTTGGACCCTCTGTCTCCTCTCTCCCTCTCTCCATTACTTCTTGCAGGAGGAAAATAATCTACCGGAGTTTGGTATTTTGCTGTCTTTTTTTAAAGGTGCATGAAGGAGAGAAAGAAAAGGGTGATTTGATTTTTTTACGGTCTTTCACCCTTTTGTCTACCGGCCTGTAGGAAAGGAATTCTTGGAGGAGGATACTGAGATGATTGTGATGTCCAGTACTGGGCCTTTATTGAGGGAATTTAGACTAACCTGTAATGCAGTGAGTTTTTATTTGGAAAATATTTATTGTCACTACCCAGGGCTGATGTTTTCCATCTTGCACAGGCCCAGCTGTTCTCATGCATGTTAAAGATCAGAGGCTAAATGAGATGTGGATTTAGCATGCTCTGCTGTATCCACTGTCAGCTACTACACATGGTTTCCCTAAGCTCACAATTTACCAAACTGTGTGCTCAGAACTGGATAGGGAATTAATGTCTGATCTGTCACTATACTATTAGCTTGCAGGGGTTGAGGTAGCGTGGCTTTGGGTGAAGATTTAGAACAGGACAAGTTCCAAAACTACCAAAAATGGGGAGCTGATATTTCAGTGCATTACTTGTGGATGGAGCTGCTGATGGACAAATACTTTAGCAGATATACCGATTCTCTTCACTAAGTCCTGTCATCACTTATTGAGCCAAAGCAGAGTGAGTTAACATGCTGTGAATGGCCCTCTCCTACATGACCTTACTGCACATTGTACCTTAGCGACATTCTTAGTATAGACTAACATCTTCATGACCTAAAATATGAAAGCTTTTGCCAGTGCATTTGAAATGCCAAATTCAGGGCTCCATCCACCACCCTAAGTTTTCTTTGAACTGGCCCATGCAGAAGAAATTTGCTGTTTCCTCACACTACAGCATCAGTACTCCTACTAGTGCTGCACTTGTTTGGCAGATTCCAGGCCCCACGGGAAGGACCGGTGCGTAACTGGTAGCAAGGACAGGGCTCTGGAGTGACCTAAGCCATGCACTTACCAGGATGAGCACCTTATGTAATGCCTGAAGACTGACTACAAAACTCAGTATTTCCTCCTAGCAGTTACAGAGCACAGAAGTTTCAAAGCTAAAATTTAGAAAATAAACAAGCATCTTAGATCAGATTGTTTATGTCTTTTTCCTTTCTTAAGTGGTAATGAGGATTACCACATGTGGCTGTATAACAATTTCTCTCAGGCTGAGCTTTGCAGCAGTTAATTAGTCAGGGATTTTGGAGAAAAGATGTCCCAACTGTTGAATATTTGCTTACTTGTCTGCAAATGTGCCCTATCAAGAGAAATTTCTTTTAAAATTTGGAAAAATCCATTACACCCTTTTTGACTTTCATTTTCTATATCTTTATTCAGCGACAAAGGGTAAGGAGGGTATGAGAAGCAAATACATGGTTAGCAAGGAGAACAAAGTATTAGTGCCAACAGGTTATACAGAGCTTCTTCCAACCAGCCCAAGGGATTCAGGTATTTCTTTTTCTTGAACTGCTTTTCCCTCACAGTGTGTCACAGGCAAAGCACTTTTGTAACCTTCAGAGTGGCTCCAAAGTTGCTCAGAGCTGAGGAGTATGAGAGTTCTGCTTCATTCAGCACCTGGCAACAACCATCCAGGTTGCTAACACCAGCCTCTGAGCCATATAACAGCCTGCTCCAGCTGGGTGGCTGGTCTTTTAAAGCTGCTTTTTCCTAACAGGGGTTTACAACCTTTGATTGCTTCAAGATCTGTAGGTGAACAGTGCAATACAGAGGCCTGTTTATGAATCTCTCCCATGAAAACCCTCATCACAAGGAGAGGGAAAATCACTGGCATTCCTTGGCTCAGAGGGGAAACCCAACTGAGAGACGAAAATGGAGGATGTGCCCTGACATTATAGGTATTTATAGATATGTCTCTAAAAGCATAGCTGCACTATTTCAGTCCAATACTCTGTGAGGATGTTGCCTTTCCTTTGGAAGATACCTTAACTTCTTTCTCCATCCCTCTCCTTTCTCTGTGCTAAAAGGGATCATAGAGCATCTTTATCCCTAATACAGATATCACTGAAGGAGTACTTCCAACATTATGGGCTTCCCTTCATATTTTTACTTTCAGACACCAGCTCACAGCAGTGTGATAAGTGGGTGCTAATTATGAAAAACTACATTTCAATTCTGGAGCCTTACTGCTGGTGAATACAGAAAAATTGCTCATTAGAGCAGCATGGTATTTAGTCAGATTGGCTTCCCTAAATAATTCTGGCATTAATGCAGACTGGCAATGTAATACTTGAATGAAACTATGTCAAGATAATATATGCAGAAGGACTTGTACAACTCTTGTCCTGCCTGTACGGTTTGCTAGGCATTTCTGCCAGGGGCTCCCACATGCTGCCTCTGCAGAAAGCCCCATCCTTAGATTTCAGTAGCTTTCACACGTACAATTTCTTATTTATCTTTTTAAAATAAGATGCAGGTCATAGGGCATGGTGCATCATGCATATGATTTATTTCACTGGAATAAAAGGTGCTCTTCTTGATTATTTTCCCAGGTATCCAACTTTTAACCATGTTGTTTGGTATGACTATGCTGTGTCCATGATGTGTGCAGCATCGTTATCTGCTCAATGGCTCTCTGCACACAGCCAGGTGTGCAAGATGTTGATGCCACCTTGGAAAATACATTGTTTACATCAAATAACATGATAAAAGAATGTCGTGGTTTAGCCTCAGACGGCAACAAAGAACCATGTGGCAGCCGCTCTCTCTTGAGCCCCTCCACAGCTGGGAGGGCAAAATCAGAAGAAAAAGGCAAAATTCATGGGTTGGGACAAAGGCAGTTTAACAGAACAACAAAACAATAATGGGCACACAGATAGAGTATAAAAACACAATTATGATACTGACCGCACCCCAGACCGTCCCCCAACCCAGCGCGATCATCTGTCCCCCTTCTCTTCCAGGCCGGCTTCCAGCTACCCCCTGGACATGGCTCACATGGGATGGAATACCTGTGCCCCTGGTAGAGCCAGGGGAGAATTAACCCTACCGCTCCCGAAAAGAGGACAAGGAAACTCAATAAAGCTGGTGTTTTGAACACAAAAGCACCCTGGAAACTTTAGGTGCCTTATTTCAATGCAGGGAGACTGTGGGCTTGCAGAAGACTTTAGCACCAGGGTTTTCCCATGCAGTTTTTCAAGCAGCAAATGCAGAGGCTGTGGTTTGTGTTCGCATTGCTGCAGGCAGAGGTGCCTTTGCTTGGACACGGCTCCCTGGTCCTCCCGTTGCAGTAGCAGTGGCAACTCTAGCTTGGCTTCCTGCTCAGCTTTGCAGAGCTGCACACATCTAACACTGTGGAGAGAGCCAGTGAATCTGCTGGGTGCATGGGCTGGTGCCTCTCTCTGCAGCTGTGTGAGCTGCTGCTGCAGAAGCCATAGCCACAGGGAATTCCTCAGTCCCACATCCTACCTGCTTCCATCAGGAATCGCTACTCCCGTGGGCTAATATAAGTGATATGAACATACACATAAAGGACATAACTGTTCAGTGGATAGCAGTGCTCATCTGTCCACACATATGCTAGAGCTTCCTCGTCTGTAACCCTCTGGACTCTCGTTTGACTTGAACACCAACTTCTTTCTGAGCTTTCTAAAGTTCACCTTTATCTAATTAGTACCCAAATGAAAGTGCCTCACTCAGCTGCCTCTGAGCTTGCTAAGGGTTTATGTGGAAGAGTAGGGGAGAGCTCTTCTCTAGGGATTTGCATGATGTGGTATCATCTCTGCATATTGGGAAGGTGTCTAAGTGTGACCTTGTGCTGGCATTGCTCTGCTGTTGATACAGAAGCTGGATCATACCTGCACCAAATTACTATTGTTTCATCAAGCCTGTTTCTTTCCTGTGAGTTTACTGTTTGTATTTATATATTTTTTATTCTATTTTTTATTCTTTAATATCAGTCATGGTATTTTGCCTATAGTTTGCCTTGGGAAATAGAGTGTGTCCTACATCCATATCTATTTTAAGACTCTGCTCTATTGCCTGCTACCAGCTGGGGACACAGCTAAAAGGAGCAATGATTTCATGTTATGAGAAGAAATACTAGATGTTTCTAGGGAGCCTGTAACTGTGAGATTCTATATAACTTTATAACCCAGAATATTATGTTTAAAGGATAGTACTCATCTCACCTGACTTTAGTATTTTGAAAGTTGGAACTCTGGTTTTACCTAATGGAAAAAGGTCTATTTGCAGACAAGTTATTGTGTTTCCAGTATTTGTATTAAGAAGAGCATCCTTTTGCTTTGTGTTAGTTCTGCTCTTGGGTTTTGGGGACCAGCCAGAGATTATGTTAACTTAATTATAAGAAAAATTCTGTTTCCTTTTCTTTGCTCTGCACTAAGCAATTGGGATTTATCCATTGAGATGATTTAGGCACTCCTTATGACTCTTGATTCTCTGCAGAAATCAGCGGAGCCTAATGGAGCAGTGATGTCTGCATGTTGCCAGAGGCTTATATTTGTGGGCAGCAAATACTGTTGTTTCAAGCCAAAGTGTATCTGTATAGATTCCTTTTTTACAATATTGTGTGAAGGAGAGAGCTGAAGTGAGCTCCCAGTTCATTGTAGGAGGCGATGAACACCTGCAGTACAGTCACATTAACCTTTGTCATATTAAAAGCATCTGTGTAGGGCTCGTACTTAGAGCTGTAAATTCTCAAGTCTTCCTGATTGGTCCACCCAAAGGAAGTTGTTTAATGGTGATGCACACCTATGTTCAAGTGTGTACTTGATAAAGGTTGCTGTGAGTAAGAATTCATGCAAAGCAAATCAGTGTTGCTCTTACTAACAAGGTACCTGCAGGATCCAGTCATTTACTGATGGAAATCTATTAATTGCAGTGGTCTGTCCAGTTTAAAATAGCTGAGGGTTACGCACATTTTCTCCAAAATTAAAACTGCTAGACAGAACCAGTGCTTGTCAGAAAAGCATGAAGTATTTCAGCTTGGTGGAAGCAAACAAGGTTTGAGAGCAGGGACGCTTATAGATGCCTTTCCTAACACTGTGCATCTTGTGCTTATGCCTGTGAGGGTCTCTTAGCCCACAGCTGTCCAGTTCCAACACTGGACCATTACCAATCTGATTGCTTAGTTTTGTTCTCACATATGTGGTTTTTTGGTTGGGCTGATTACCATGGTTTTAGCTAAATCTCAGTTTAAGAAGCAATGTGGGTCAGAACTGGTTCCAGATGGGAGTCCAAGGGTCTGGCTCCACCATAGGTGTGCATTGGCCCCATCCCAGGTTTTATGCCCTCAGACACCCCTGGGTGCTCTCCTGCTACTGCTCTGGGTGCACAGTCTTAGGTGATGTGCTTCACAAATGTTGCTTTGCCCTGCGAACATACATAGTTCACAGATGTAACTAGAAAAGGTTAGCTACCACTCACTGAAAAAAAGCCAAACCAAGCCAAAAAATCCAACAAAAACTTTATGGCCAGAGATGTGTTAACAGGGATCCCAAGGCAAGTGCTGTGTAGTGTCTCTGGACTCTGGATGTGTGGGTTGTTTGGTTTTTTTAGTGTTATAGCCTGGGTGAAAATAGGGACAAGAGTACATAAATGTGACCCTTTAGCTCAAAGATGCAGCTACTTGGTCAACCTGATATAAGTGTAAATTGTTCCATAGTTTAGGGTGGGTTTTCTCTGAAGTGCTTCTGTTTTGTTAAAACAGCTCTTTGCTTCATAAGAGTTATATGGTCGGTGGGTCAAACTTGATTGTGAGAAACTGTAGTGTGAGATTGATGCTCCAGTGCTAGGTCTAAAGGTAAAAAATGCCCTCTTCCTGCTGCCCTTCCCTTGCTCCTAGTTCACCTAAATATCTGGTGGTCCCAACTGTTCTTCTGCCCTGGTGGACAAACCTGTCTGCCTGGATTTAAGTCAATGCACTGGAAATACTGTGGAAGGATCATACTGGTTTTAGCAAGCTTGTCTTGGTGAATAGAGAATAGTAGATTTGGACCATGGAGGCTGATTTGGAGAGGAGGCAGCCAGTATTTATATTGGTGTTGTCCTGTGCTGCATCAAGCTGGTTGTGAGTTAAAGGAAAGGAAAAGCACACAGCAAGTTCACTTAACAAGCTCTGGTCGGATTTTGCCGTTATCTCAACCCTCTGAGCTGCCCCACATTGGGCGCCAAAAAGGACTGTCGTGGTTTAGCCTCAGACAGCAACAAAGAACCACGTGGCAGCCACTTGCTCTCGACCCCCTCCACAGCTGGAAGGGCAAAATTGGAAGAAAAAGGCAAAACTTGTGGGTTGGGACAAAGGCAGTTTAACAGAACAACAAAACAGTAACAGTAACACGGACAGAGGAGTATAAAAACACTATTACGATACCAACCGTTCACCAACCGCAATCCAGACTGTCTACCAACCACGCACCACCACCCACTTCTTGTCCCCTTCCTCTTCCTGGTCAGCTCCCAGCTACCCCCTGGGCATGGCTCACATGGGATGGAATACCTGTGCCCCTGTTAGAGCCAGGGGACAATTAACCCTGCCCCTCCTGGAACCAGGACAAATATGTTCAGTAATTCTCCTGTTTTTCTTCCCTGGTGAGGTAGAAAACCTCTTGCAAACCTGAAGCTCACCTCTGAGGTTGAAGAGGAGAATGTTCTCAGTCAAACAGGGTTTTCCATCTGCATTAATGTAATATTTAAGACACAACATAGAAGTTGCAGTTTATATGGTAGTACTGGGTAGTGAATTTTGTTTTGATTTAAAACTTCATAATTTTTAGCTTTATTTTATGTGTCAGAAAATGGTCTTACCTTCAGTAAGAATGATGTACATTGGGCTAGTAAAAGCACTTAATTGCTCTGTCCTTAAAGTTTGACGAGTGATAACTTTATAAAGTTGTGATGGGAAGCAAAGCCATTTCAGAACAGAACTGTGATCCCACCCTTGTGTTCCTCAAACACCTCTTTCTTTGGAGGTCACTTGCATCTCCAACTAGGTGAGCACAGCACTCGTTGAGTCTGAATGTGCTGAACTTGCCAGCTGGAAACTTGATTTTGGCACCCATGCCACCCACAGAGAGTCTAGGAAACCCAGATAGTTGCTAAAGTAGCTGATTTGGTTTGCAGAAAAGGGATGGGATGGGAATATCTCCTTGTCTGGGACAGCAGTGCCTTACCCTTGTGTTCAGGAAGACTAAGTACAGCCTGCACCCCAGGAAGGTAAGTGCATGAGCATGTATGGGGTCAGCTGGAGATGAAAACTGTTAGTGATTCAGGCAGGCCTCCAAGGCAAAGGACCTCAATTTCTGTCCCTGTTCATATGCTGATTTACTTATAAGCCATTAAAGATGCATAAAGGTTTTGTTTGTGGGTTGTTTTTTTTTTTTTTTTTGAGCAGGCAGGGGAGCCTGTCTCTCTGCTTCCAAGCGCATGGTTTCACTGACTGGTTACAGACTCCTGCTTGCTTTCCTGCATGCTTTTTTGTGTTGGATGCTCTCATGTTGGATGCTATGTGCAACACAACACAGTTGATTTTTGTGGTGTTTTTGTGTGTTGATTATTTTTTTTTTTTTACCTTTTTTTTAAACTTGCAAGGAAATGCATCCTGGTAAACCACCACCCTTTCTGCACAGGGTGTTTCATGTGACACTTTCCTCCAGAATTGTTTGTAGTCATATTTGTGCTGACTAAAGATGGCTTGATCTTCTCTGCCAGACTTGTGGGCAAGTGGCATTCACTGATTTAAGAGCATTATTGGTTCAGCTTTCCTTTCAAGAGAGCAGCAATTTCAGGAGTAGATGCATATTCCTCCCCTTGAAAATTTGCTGCTCACAGGCTGCTTGCTTATGGCTTCCTGAAAATTAGTTTCTCTTTCATTGGTTTGTGAATGCAATTAAAGGGAAATTATAAAGAGAAGACCTGCTGCATCTGAAGAGTGTACTTGTTCTTCTCTGGCATGAATGTATTTTTTATAAATGCGTGATATTGTAGCAAGAATACCTTCAAAAAGAAAAATAGACAACAAAACCTTAATGGGCATCATGATTCTTGTGATTTATTTGCCGAGGTCTGTTGTTGCACAGATACTGAGGTATGACATCTGAGTTGAACTGATGGTTCTTTCAAGTATATCCCATCCTTCTTGATGTTCAAGAAATACAGCATCGTGACAGATGGCATTGTTTTAAAGGCTTGAAGAATGCACTGTGCAAAATACCGTTGAACGCTAAACCTTAGAAAAGGCATTTGGTAGATTATTTTTCTAAAGTATTTCCAGTCTGCTGCAGTATCCTTAGCATCACTTACACATGGATATACGACATTTAGAGAAGTGCTGCTGATATGTCACTGGGAACAGCCAACAACAGATTATTTTAAGGCCTTAGGTATATGATGATGTATAAAGCAAATAGAGAGTATTACCATCATGTAGTTTTATTGTTGTAAAAGTAATTGTAGTAAAAGTTATTGTAATCCCTGATGTTCTCTTACAAAGCTCCTTGAAGTCTGCATAATCGCTCAATTGAATTTTAGCAGCCTTTGAACCAGATTTCCCATTGTTGAGCCATCAACTAACACCCCCAAGTCCTCCTCCTCAGGACTACTCTCAATCCATTCCTCACACAGCCTGTGCTTGGAATTGCTCCAACTCAGGTGCAGGACCTTGCATTTAGCCTCGTTGAACTTCATGAGATTTGCGTGGGGCCAACTCTCAAGCCTGTCCAGGTCCCTCCAGATGGCATCCCTCTTCTCCACTGCACCACACAGCTTGATGTTGTTGGCAAACTCACTGAGGGTGCGCTCTATCCCAACGAAGATGTTAAAACAAGCACCGGTCCCAGTACCAATCCCTGAGAAACACCAGTCATCACTGGTCTGCACTTGGACATTGAGCTGTTGACCACAACCCATTAAGCATGGCCATCCAGCCAGTTCCGTATCCACTGAGGGATCCATCTGTCAAACCCATGTCTCTCCAATTTAGATACTTTGTATAAGTCCAGGTAGGTGATGTCAGTCATTTCTCTTTGAAGAATGTCCAGCCTTCCCGGACTCCCTTGCCCTTCAGGACTGTGTCTCAAGGGACTCTATTAACCAGGCTGCTAAGCAAGCCAAAGTCTGCTCTCCAAAAGTCCAAGGTGGCAGCTTTGCTATACCCTCTCCTTGCTTCTCCAAAAATAAAAAAATCTATTATTTCATTATATCATTTCATTCCCAAGATGGCATCTAACCGTCACATCACTCACATGTCTTTCTCTGTGAACAACAGGCCCAGTGGGGTGCCTTCCCTACTTGGCTTACTGACCAGACCAGCTGTGTCAGGAGGCTGTCTTCAACACCCTTAAGGAACCTCCTAGGTTCTTTCTCCTCTGTTGTACTGTATTTCCAGCAGACATCAAGTAAGTTGAAGTTCCCCAAAAGAACAAGGGTTAGTGGTTATGAGACTTCTTCCAGATGCTTATAGAATATTTCATCTGACTCTTCATCCTGGTTGGGTGGTCTATACCAGACTCCCACCATGGTATGTGCTTTGTTGCACCTCGATTCTTACACGTAAAAACTTGACCATCATCAAGCTGTAGACAGTCCAAACACTCCCTAATATACAGGGCTACCCCACTGCCTCTTCTTCCTTCTGAAGGGTTTCTAGCTATCCATTGCAGCACTCCAGTTGTGCGAGTCATCCCACCATGTTTCTGTGATTGCAGCTATATCATTGTTTCCAAGCTGCACAACAGCTACAGCTCCTCCTGATTTTCACCCATGCTGTGTGCATTGGTGTAGATGTACTTCAGTTAGGCTAATGGTCCTGCCACCATTTTACTGTGAGAAGCCCTAATTCTTACACGACCATGCTAAGGCACTTCCATGGTTTCTAACACATCAGTAACCCTTGCATCCTTGATGCTGCGTGGATCTCTGTCCCCTACCTCCATTGAGGTGGCAGACTGAAGTACCTTGCTAGCACACTGTCCCTCAAATATTGAGCTAGGATTATCTCTAGCGAGCTTGGTTTTATCCACTTCCCCCTTAAATCTAGTTTAAAGCTCTTTCAATGAGCCCTGCTAACTCCTCTGCAAAGATTATTTTCCCCACTTTGAGAAAGGTGTACCTCATCAGTTGCCAGCAGGCCTGACGTCATGTAGACCAACCCATGATTAAAAAACTCGAAATTCTCCTGCTGAGCCCAGGCTCAGAACCAGGTACTCATCTGCTGATTCTTCCTGTTTCTTCCCTCATGATCTGCAAGTGGAAGGATAAAGTAGAACACTACTTGTGCTCCTGATTCCTTAACCAGTCGTCCCAAATCTCTTTAGATCACTCTTAGACTTCCAATAATATGAGGGCTGTACCAGAGTAGAAAGTTTTCTTATCACATCTCTAACCTGGGCCCCAGAGAGGCAGCATACTTCTCTAAGAGATGGGTCTGATCTGCATGTTGGGTCTTCTGTTCCCCTCAGGAGAGAGTCTCCTATGATAATGAGCTGTCTTTTTTTCTTTATTGAAGTGGTTTTGATGCAGGATGCAGGCTGACTTAACCTCAGCAGCAACTCCAAGCTAGATGAACGTTATTGTTTTGTTCCACTTCAGAGCCTTAGCCTTGTACCTATTATACAAGGACACCTGGGAAAGTGGGGTAGTCACAGAGGAGATGAGCCTGTTGCACTGGGCAGGAACATAAGGGATAGGATTGCCCCCTATCCCTTAAGTGTTCAGCCAACCAGAGAGAGGATAGATAATCCTCCATATCAGTTGTCCAGCCTGCCTGTAGGGCCTGTACCAGGGAAGGTAGGATGTGATTCCGACAGCCTATATCTCTCTTGGACTCCCATCATTTGCCTGCCAATGGCAATCTCATAATCATAGAATGTTCTGATTCTGTACCGTGCAATCTTAAATTTAAATAATATATTGAAGAGCATTGTTCTATGGTTTCTTGAATACCAACAGGCTTTAGGCCATCACTGTTTTCAGTGGGGAGCTTGTTCCACTGCTGGACCAGCTTCTTAGTGAAGAATTTTTTCCTACTTTCCAATCTGACCTTCCCTTGATGCAGGTTTAAGTCATTCTTTTCCAACCTGTCACTGGACCTCACAGTTGTGACCACCTCCATCTCTGCTTCCTATCTTGAGGAAGAACCATAGTAGACACCTGCAAGAATGACCACTTTATTCTTTTCCCCCTAATCTTTGTGCAGAGACTCTAAAACATGTTCTCCTCAGCTGCTAACGCTGTTCAATCCAACCCCTCCTTTACATTCCATGCTACCCTTCTATGTTGCCTGCCCTGGCTCTCTCTGCTGAGGAGCTTATAACAGTCCATCACAGGACTCTTCCTAAAAAGTCTTACTTGAACCTATGATGTCATAGCTCTGGGACTGACCCAAGGCCTCTAGCTAGAATCATAGAATGGTTTGGGTTGGGAGGGACCATAAAGATCATGTAGTTCCAACCCCCAAGCTCTTTCACGGCTCTCTTTCTATTCTCTTGGCAGTTACAAACACTGACACAACCAGCATTCAGAAAGTTTTCTTCCATCTACTGATGAAAAGGACTGTCTAAGAGCTAGTTATTATTATTCTGCCATCGTATGTCAGGTTAGTGGGTTACAAAGTTTATTCTACAGTGAGGAGCTTGCTGCCTTGGATGGCTGCATGAACCCATTCACCTCCACTTTTAAGCTATAAGGATGGAACTTTCCTTTTTGGGGAAAAACCTATTATAACCACTCTTTGACGAAGCTCAGTAAACCACTCTCCATTGTTGCTGCTTTATGTAAATGCCCTAAAAATGTTTTTAAATTTTAAACTTGCGTTTTTTAACCTTGGTGTCTGTTCTGAACATGGTGCTGCAATTGATATGTGCATCCCAATAAAGAGGAAGTCAGGCAAAAACTCAGGAGGCCTGAATGGATGAACCAGGAGTTTCTGGACAATCTTAAACAGAAAAAGGGAGCCTACAGAGGGTGGAAGCGAGGACAGGTAGCTTGGTGGGGATACAGATAAATTGTCCAAGCAGCCAGTGATCGGCTTAGGAAAGCTAAAACCCAGAGAGAGTTAAATCTGGCCAGGGACATCAAGGGTAACAAGAAAAGCTTCTACAGGTATATTGGTGACAAAAGGAAGACTGGACAAAATGGAGGCCCACCCTGAAAGGAAATGAGAGACCCTGTCACCTGGGATATGTAGAACTCTGAGGTACTCAACATTTTTGCCTTGATCTTCACCAGCAAGGTCTCTAGCCACCCTGCCCAATTAGCAGAAGATAAAGGCAAGGATCAGGAGAATGAAGAATCACCACTTCTGTAGAAAAAGACCAGGTAAAGGACCATCTAAGGAACATGAAGGTGGACAAGTCCTTGGGACCTGATGAGGCGATTCTACACGTCCTGANTGGACAATCTTAAACAGAAAAAGGGAGCCTACAGAGGGTGGAAGCGAGGACAGGTAGCTTGGTGGGGATACAGATAAATTGTCCAAGCAGCCAGTGATCGGCTTAGGAAAGCTAAAACCCAGAGAGAGTTAAATCTGGCCAGGGACATCAAGGGTAACAAGAAAAGCTTCTACAGGTATATTGGTGACAAAAGGAAGACTGGACAAAATGGAGGCCCACCCTGAAAGGAAATGAGAGACCCTGTCACCTGGGATATGTAGAACTCTGAGGTACTCAACATTTTTGCCTTGATCTTCACCAGCAAGGTCTCTAGCCACCCTGCCCAATTAGCAGAAGATAAAGGCAAGGATCAGGAGAATGAAGAATCACCACTTCNGACTTACTTCTGTGCCTGGCAAGATCATGGAGCAGGTCCTACTGAAAAACATGCTAAGGCATATAAAAATAAGGTTATTTGTGAGAGCAAACATAGCTTCACTAAGGGCAAATNGACAAGTCCTTGGGACCTGATGAGGTGATTCTGCAAGTCCTGAGAGAATTGGCTGATGGAGTTGCCAAGCCACTAGACAGCATATTTGAGAAGTCATGGCAGTCAGATGAAGTTACTGCTGACTAGAAAAGGGGAAACAGAACCCTCATTTTTAAAAAGTAAAAAAAGAAAAAAGAGAAAAAATTAAAAAAAAAAGAAAAAAAAAGAAAAAGAAGACCCAGGGAACCACAGACTTACTTCTGTGCCTGGCAAGATCATGGAGCAGGTCCTACTGAAAAACATGCTAAGGCATATAAAAATAAGGTTATTTGTGAGAGCAAACATAGCTTCACTAAGGGCAAATCAGCCTGACAAATCTGCTTGCTTTCTATGACATTGTTGCAGTGTTGGTGGATAAGGAAGAGTGACGGACATCACTTACCTGCACTTGCGCAAAGCATTTGACACTGTCCCCCACAATATCCTTGTATCTAAATTGGAGAGACATGGATTTGATGGATGAACCACTTGATGGATAAGGAATTGACTGGATGGCTGCACTCAGAGTTGTGGTCAACAACTCAATGTCCAAATGGAGACCATTGATGTGTAGCGTTCCTCAGTGCTGTTTACTATCTTTGTCAGTGGGGTGGAACTGGATGATCTTTAAGGTTCTTTCCAAATCTAACCATTCTATGATTCTATGAACTCCCCAGCAGCGTTTGCTCTGTGTCTGTAAGGAATCCTTCTCGTGAGTGCAACTACCTCTGGGCACGAGTGAAGGGACACATAGAAGGCACCCATTTGTAAGGCAGGCAGTGAGCTGAGATGACTATTCACTTCTTTGAGCTGCCAGTGTAGCTTTGGGCATGCCATTTAAATTTTCAATCATCTCACAGTTTCCCAGCTGCGAAATGGGAAAAGTAACTACTTCCCTGTACCAGCCCTGTGCAGGGTCACTCCAGCAAGGATGCTCTGCCCAGTGAGTGCAGCACCAGATTTCTGGTGAGGAAGCAGACTGGAGACTGACTCTCCTCTGACATGCCTGGAGTGCTCCATGGTGTAGAAAAAGGGGGTACAAACCTGCAGCACTGCCTTGTAGAGTTGCTACCTTCCACAAATCTGTCTGTGGTTTTCTGTGTGCAGCCTGGTGGAGTGCATCACTGTCTGTATTTCCTTCATTGAACAGTAGGCTGCTAGCTGTTTTTAACTGACTTCCTTGCTAGTGTTGCCAGTGACTTGGTAACACCTAGAAATGAATTTTCCATTTTAATTGTTCTGATTCAGGTTCCATCCTGCACTTAGCAGCGATGCAGCATCGATTCAGTGTGGATCTCCCTGAGGCTGAATTAAAAGAGCAGCATGCCTCTGCTGTCAAGCACCGATTCCTCTCCTTGTTTAATAATGTCTATGGGAAAATTCCCAGCATGGAGCACGGGCTTCCTGTCTTTGTGCTGTTCAGGTACATCTAGAATGCATCTTTGTACCATTTCTGGGATAATTCCTGCAGAAAATTATTAATTCTTCCCCTGTTTTGTTCCTACAGGGGATGGATATGATGACTGAAAGCTTTAGCTAAAGTAGAAACAATTCAGACTGGCTTTATTAATTTTCAGTTATGTCTCAAATATGTGAATACATGCAAAACTGAGATCTCCTAAAAATCACTGTAGTTAAAACACAGTTCATAGCAGACCCTGGTTCTCAGTTTGCTGCAATCATGCAGCTGGGTGTGAAGAGCAGTTTAGGTATCTGGTGAATGGCCCATGATCAGCTAAATACTGTGCCTCTATGGAGACACCCAAGCGTTTTTGTGTTAGAGATGTGTTCAGGTTAGCTCTGCACAAATATCCCCAGCCTGCCTGCACTGCAAGTAGAGACCATAGGGGCTGCTGTTTTGGAGGACATTATAGATGAGGCGATACTGTGACTAGTTTTTTACTTACAGCTTCTCAGAGCACAGCAGACAGCATGTAATTAGAGCAGTTGGCTCCGATGTTACAGAGAGGACATCCTTGTCCATCAGTGTGTCAGAAAGGCAAGAAAGTACATGTTTGATGGGCTCTAGAGAGAGGAGATGATGCTTTTGGAAAGGGAAGCAGGATATATTTGTGTCTTGCTTTCATTATGGATGGAAGAGAAAGTACTGTGCTAATGGGAAGATATTGAACAGCCACTAACTGAAGGTTTTTAAGCTGAAAGGGTTAGCAAGAGAATGTGAGCAAGGTTAGCAAGGAGTGTGAGGTTAGCAGAAAATGTTGTCGATGGGCCTGGTGATCTTTGGAACAGGAAGGCAGTGAAAATGGAAAAAAAATATTTTTTATTATTTGTATTTTTATTGAGGTGCCTCGTGGGTGAAGAAATAGGCAGAAAGCTGAGATAATCCAAGACCAAGAAAGTTCTTTGGGAGGGCTGGGAACTGGAGAAGGAAGGCAGAGCCTGAGTAGGACTGGTTTATAGGCAGTAAAAATCTCAGTTTAGCTTGTCAGTCACAGCTTTTTCTATTTGCTAAGGCAAAGCATGGACTTGTATTCAGACTACTCCTGTGTTTTATGTTAAACATGCCATTAAGAGGTCTGTGTTAGGACCTGTGGGCTTTGCTGAAGTAAGCAAGTTTGTGCAGGTAAAATCTATGGAGGTGGAAACTCCAGCACAAAGGTTGGAAGCAAGAGCAGGGCAGCACAGACTGAGGACTGCAGCCCACATCCACTTGATCATCCGCCTAGGGGTGCCACAAAACACTGAGGGTTTTCTGGGGTCTGACCTTAGCATTCAACCTGTCTTGAGCTAAATAATCTTCATGGGGAAAATGGGCTTAAATTCCATGGTTCTAAGTGCTGAAATACAGGGATGGTAATAAAATAGGCAGCATCCAGGTAAGATGAGGGCCTGATTTCTGTTTGCCTGAGTCCTGGATCTCATCAGGGTATTGAAGCAATTCTCCCAGAGGTGGGCCAGGCTGCTTTAGCACCTGCTATACTCTGAGACAAAAAAAAACCTGGCAAGAAAAGCAGCCCACAGCTTGCAGGTTACAGTAGCACACTGGGGGGTGGGAGACCCCAGCCAGCTGCTGTTGGCTTGGAGCTGGATATGTGCTGGGGATTTTGTCATCAGTGCTGGTGAAATACTGTCCCATAGGATAGTTTAACCTGAGATGTATTTAACAAAATCTGGCTGTAAATGTTACACTTTGATGCAAGTGGGACAGAAGGGAGTAGAGGTGGGGGAGTGTCTACAGCCCCAGTGCAGCAGTGGATGGGCTCCCTGGATCTCCCAGACATGCAGTGAAGGTGACAGCAGGCAATGTGCACTTGGGATGAATGTCCCTCTCTGACTTCTGAAGAGGTGTGCGGGTGCACACAGTTTGGTTTGAGGGGCAGGAGCCAGGCAGGCAGGCCCCACTGCTGCCGCCACTCTGTGTCCTCCTTGCCTCAGAGCTAGCAAAGGCGACTTCTCCTCCACATGTCTGTGGAGGTGATGCTGGGGTTGCTGGGCCCTTCCCTGCAAATTAGGCTTGTGGCTTTGCCAGAAATCACATCATTTGGTTAAGCAGATTTCTTCATGAGGAAGGTTTCTAATCTCAGACATGACTGACACAGAAACTCTCCCTACCCCCTGAGCATTGAGAAAGCTGAGCTGCATTGCTAGTCTCTGCAGTTTGTTTTGTGTATTTATCATTCATGGCATCATGTTTATTTTATGAGAAATTAACTTAATCACGATTTTCACAGTAGAATACACAGGGAAATGCCCAGGATAGCCATAGATACAGGTATAGAAAACTAAATTTAGAAAGGATAAATAGTAGCAGTCTAAGCAGATGAAGAATTGAATTAATCTAATAAAAAGGCTCAGCTATATTCCTTCATACTGCAACAATATCTTTGTGAGATAGGATAGTGCTCAGATTCTGCACTAAAATTTTTTCATGTTTATGTAATGCTGAACAAAATCACTATCATTATTTGTTGCTGAAAATGCATTTGGGTGTCGGGAATATTTTGTTTCTCTTAGTGTTGCACTGTGGAGAAGGGTAGGAATTGCAGTTCATTTATTAATGCTATGCTCTGTTATGGTCTTAATCTCAAACAGATGGGCCAGAATGCTCTGGCTAAAATTCTGCGCGAGCATGCTGACTTGCACGGAGCTTTCCATTTCGAGTATGACGATACAGAGACTGGGCAGGGCATTGAGCATGATGGTTGTCCAGAAATGCGATTCTAGAAATTTTAGAAGCTGAGAGTTAATCACTTCAGCTTGGGAGAGAAAGTGGTATACATGTAGGTGTGCGTGCACACATATGCATGCATACAGATGACTCTGCTTTGGAGCATAGTTTGATTTTGATTCTTTGATATCGTATTTAGTTTGTGGCTGTGCTTGCCAGAGCAACTCTGTTAACTGCTTGCTTATCTCTGTCAGTGATGTAAGTTTACAATTTCTGCATCATTTCTGGCCCTTATCAGTATTTTTTCTTCCTCTTGTGATACTTATTATGATGGTTGAACCAGGAAGAATAATGCTTTAGAAACTAACCTATCAGTGTATTTTCATGCTACTCCAGCCAAATGAAATAATGGTGAGCTGTCTGAACTGCACTAAAATGCATTTCTGAGTGTAGAAACATCATTAGAGTGTGGTTTAAAGTAGCTAGTGCTAAAGAAGTACTTAGGACAGAAAATAGAAGAAAAATCACAGAGCGTGGCACAGGCATTCTAGACTCTCTGTGAGACTCAGTGTCAGGGTGTGGAGAACTTTCTTTAGGAGACTAGAAACAGTAATTTGGTACATCTAGGAAAATGAGCTCCAAGGGAATGATTGCTTCCTATAAATGTTTTCAAGGGGCAAAAACTGATGCTGACAGAACTAATGGATGTAGATTGGTGATTAATAAATTTAGGAGACTCCTAAAGCAATCATGTCATGGAACAGTTTTCTCATCGGTAGAAGGATTCAAAAGTAAAATTGCTTTTTAAGACAGAAGATGATGCCCTGAAAAAGGCCCTGTGATAGTGTTCACCATTGGGGAAGGGTGTGGCTCTACTTAGTGATCCAAACATTCCCCACTTTACAGCTTTACATTTTATTGAAAACTGGCTCCTTTGCCCGGGAAGTCTCCTTAAAATGTCCTGGAAAATAGGAGGCTGCTATGTGACTGAGCAGCTTGGCTCCAAAAGTCTGACTCCTTGGTTTAAAGGTGGTGTAGCTGGAGATAAATAAGATGGCCTTGTCTCATTTGATCACCCCAAAAATTTCAGTTGAGAAGCAAGATCATGCAAAAGCAAGCTACAGTGGGGCTGGAGAAAGCAGGAGCTTACAGCGTATCACCTTGTGGTGTGCAAGCCCTACCACCTTGCACAGTAATCAGTAAAATACAGCAACCAAAGGGAAGGAACATGTGACTAAATGGATAATCGAAAGATGGTTGCATAAGTACTGCCAAACCTTGTTTTAGCTCCTTTGTCTCAGCTCATGGCTGTCCCTAGCTACCTCCTAGGGAGGAGGACAGTTGCTTTTAAAGCAGGCTGAATATATGGTGTAGTATAGTCAAATTGCATGTAGCCTGGAAGGGGTGCTGGGGGTGCCATGAAAGTTACTCTCCCAACATGGAATTAGAACAGCCTTGAGTCAGGAATAAGTTATGTGATCCTCAAGCAGCCCTAAGGGGAAGAAACTGAAGCTACTCTTTCTTCAGACTCAATCCCTTGTTGTCCTACCCAAGAAGGTATCAATGACTTATACAAACTTCTGGGTTCTTCCTCCTATAACTGTATAAATCAACCTCACCTGGTACTTACAGTGAGGGACAGAGCAGCTTATTTGACTGATTCAACCAAAAGATGACACTGGGGGAAGAGTTCAGCCTTAGATCAGCACATTTCTGCCTTACACTAATCTTGTCCCTGCCCAGAGTTTCCTGCTGCAGCTGCGTTAGTCAGCAATGTCCCAGGCACGCCGATGAGGATGGCAACACAACAGCATGAAGCAAAGCATCCTGCCTCCCTGCTCCATCCAGCAGTGGGTCTCCTCAACCCAAGGTCCTTGCAGCTGATGTGAAACAAAAATAGCATCAGGCTGGTGCTGCTGAATCTGTTGCAGGCTATCCTTCAGCAGACAGGTGCAGAGCATGTGGGTTGGCCATGGTGCAAGAAGGAGCTGCCTTGGCCCAGGCAGTAGGACCTGCACAACATTGACCATGTTGTTCCTCTGCTTTTGTGTATGTGCTTTGCTGCTCCAAACTGCAAAAGCTCTTTCCCTGCAGGAAGTGAAAGTGCTTGAGCCATGCAGCGCTTGCAACCAGCACCTTTTTTTCACTCACATTCTTTGGGGTCTGTGCACATCTGAGAATAGCTCCTTACCACAGCCTCCTCTGCAGAAACAGTTATTTATTCATAGGCACTGGGTTTGCTCTGATAGTCTTTCTAAATTTATTCTAAAAAGAGATTTGCCTTATGCCTGTGAAGTGCCTGGCCTCCAAAATAGAAGTTAGAATAGCTCCTAGTGTGTTTTTGTACGTGGTAAAACATAGAGTCACAGAAATGTATGATGGATAAACATGAATGAGGGAAGTGAAGATCGAATGTAGTAACTCTCGCACTATGCATACAGACAGGTACGTGTCTCTATCCTAGGACTTCTAAAATTTCTTCTATTTCTTCTCGCCCATTTAATATTCCAGCCTTTGCTTTCTTCTCTCTCTCTCTTGTCCTTTCTTCTCCTGGCTTTATTTTAATTCTTCTGCATCGCTCTTCTTTCATTTAATTCTCACTCTGCCTGTTTCTATCCACATCAGTGTCCTTTTGGCCCTCTTCAGTCTGCTCCCACACACCCCATCTTTTCCCTGTTTCCCAGTACCTCTCCCTGTTCTTAGCACTGAGCTCTTTTCTTTCTTCACCCTCTTGTCTCTGCATCCTTTTTGCTTCCTTTCTCAGCTGTTTCCTTCTCATCATCACAACCCAAAACCTGTTGGGGATGCTCTGCCTATGTAGCCCCTAGGGCAGGCAGGTGCCAAAGATCTCTGGTGCAGATTAGCTACCTGATACAGAGATATCCAAAACCTACGTGTGTGCTTAAAAGCTGCCCTGAGAGCTAGCTGAAAGATGCAGAGACTGGGTAAACTGGGCTGGGGGAATGAAGTATGTTGTATCCCGTGGTTCAGATGTAAAAGCTATTTCTGCTCTCCCCATTGAAGACCAGTCAGATCCAGGGAGGAGATAGGCCCTTTGATCCCCAAAGGGATCAAAAGGGACTGAGCTGGGCTGCCACCACAGCCTTTGGCTTGGGAACAGGGATGGCAGGTAAGCGAGGTATTTCAATGCATCCTGGATGTGCAGACTAAAACCAGCATAAAATCCTTAAGTCTTTATTTGATGTATTTAAGTGGATGAAAACATTAAAAATGAGGAGTATGCCCATATGTTGAGTTTACCTATACGAAGGGCCTTCACCTTGCTATATAATATTAAATGGCTTCAGGTTACGTGGGAATCAAGCCACTAAGGGTATATATAGCTTGTTGGAAACACTCTTCATGCATTCTCCCATCCTCAACTTCCCTCATATTCCAGTTTTTAAAGGAGGAAAACATCGGTTATTGTCTTCAGGCTGCTTCAAATCAGGCCGAGAGCTGCATGGACCTCAGCATGGATCTTTCTGTGTTACAGCCCCATGGCTGATGAGGACATCTGCCTTGTGGACAGAAAGAGATGCGGCACTGGAGCCACGTGGTGTTTGGATAAGAAGACATCAACTGCTATTTTAAACTTCCTGCAATTACAGATTTATTGTGGAAAGTCATTGCCTAATGAATTAGTTATATTTAACAACTGAAATCCAGTTTTCCTCTTAGGAGTTTAGTGAAAGAATGTAGTGATGCGTTTTAGAGCAAGATGTGGCCTGTTTTTTCCTCTCTATGGGTCTTGTCTGTGCACCCTCAGCCCTCTACTGGCTTAATTTCATGTTTGCTAAGGAACATGCACTCAAGCATGTTCTAACACTCAGCATCAGAAAAAAAATGTTGATGGTGCTTTTTAGTAAAAGAGAAATGTTCAGAAAGGTCTACTGCAAAATTTAATCTCTCCAGGGTCATAGTCTAAATTCTTCTGAACAACAGAGGGGAAAGGAGCTCAGACTTTCCTTGTTTGATTGGACTAAGAAAAGTATCTGTTGCCTGCATTTAAATTAGAGCCTATTTTATTCATTCACTTCTGGAAAATATGTAAGCAAGTTGCTATGAAGAAGCAGCTTTAAGCAGCAGCTACCTTGAACAATCTAGGTGAGTTGGAAGTGGTGTCCTCATTGTTTTTTGCACTCCACAGCTCAGTCCTGCAACCGAGAGAACGGGGGAAAGATAGGGCATAGTTAATCCACTTCCTAGATCACCTGCTGCTGGGAGCTATATGGAGAACATAAAGCTGGGCAGGTCAAGATGGCTCTCACTCCTGCTGCAAGCTCCTTTCAATATATGGGATTTTGGAATGATTTCTAATAATACTCAATAGGATGTTACTGTAGAAGCAATATTGTGGTGAATAATTTAATGGGCTTACATCCCTGAGTGCTAAAATGGATCTGAGTGTGATTTAGGACTGCCTGTGAAATTTGGCTGTGTGGATGCTGTGCTGAAGTGATTGGACTTGGGGAGAAGTTAGGAAAGTTAGGGTGCTTCTCTGACTTTGAAGGAAAGTGCAGCTAGGGTTGGGTAGGGAAAATGAAGGCCATCTTGCATCCTCCTGCATGGACTGTGTTGTGCATGAGGGACCCTGGTGCACAGCGTTTCCTTTTGATATTTGAAATTTGCTGTAAACCAGAAATGCCATTTTACTTTAGGTCAAATTAAATTGATTTGACCTAGAATGATTTTTATTGGCTTGGTTTTGTGTTTCACTGTAAAAAAAAAATTTAAAAAAATTATTGGTTATAGCTCAGTTCCAAGTATAATTACTTCCCCTTAATTTTCTGTCTTGCCAAACTGAAGAGTCTCTTATATGCCCAGGTTTCATCTGAAACACTACTGTACAAGAGGCAAAATTGGCATACTGACAGTGGTGCCAGAAAAAGACATCTGGTACGCCTTCCCAGGGCAGAGCTGGAGTTCATTCCCTGCTAGGGCAAATCTAGATGTGCTGTGATGGGGAGATGGTATCTGGGCATGCTTTATGCTCCCTCTTCCACTCCTCTGCCCTTTTACATCAAGAAGTACACCTTGACACGTAGCCTAACTTTGTATCTTAACTTTAAGCCATTGTTCTTTTCCCCCAATCCTCTAAGACTGTGACTAATTCCCTCCCTTTGTGTATACTGGTACCTAAAGAGTATTTATAGACTGTGATCCTGTTCTCCTTCTCCCTTTTCTCTTCCATACAATATAAATTTATCTCTGTCATTGCTTCCTCCAGACTCGTCCCAGGTGTTTTGCCCTTCATTGCTTATGCCACCAATACTTTGTATAGCTTCTATGCATCTTCCTGTGCTTTTCTTAAGCAAACAAGCCACAAAAGTACCTGGCTCCTGGTCTATGTGGGCCAGAGGACAAACTACTGATAAATAGTGAGAGTTTCTTCTCCCTGCCCTGCCCGTCCAATTATGAGACATTCTGTGTTTTACATTGCAGGGTTAGTCCATAAGCCCTTATTTCTATGCTGTCTGTTCATGGGCCCCTTCTTGCCTCCTTTGGTGTCCTGTGTGGGTACATAATCATGCTCTTTCCGCACACACTGCATACACTGTGGGCTTCTGCCCAAAGGAAATGTGCTGAGGTTTTTAATGCAATGAATGATTAGCCAGTATCTGATACTGCATGTGAAGAACTCATTCCAAGACATTTTAGTATCTTAATTCCTTTGTCATTACCTTGTCCATTTTTCTTATTTCCTGTACGTTATAAGTTGATTACCAGCGAGGACTGAATGCCAAAAATATAAGAGAAAGTGAAGTTTTCTATACTCACTACTTTTCCTTTGCTTCCTAACACCAGGCTTATAGCCAAGAAGGCCATTAGATATATTACTTTTTTTTAAGCACAACCTGATGCTTAATCTTAGCTAGTACTTATGCTCTTCCAAATGCCCTCTGGCTCACACATTGTGGTAGACTCTCAAAATGAGCTTTTACTTGAGGACATATTGTTTCACTTGCCCTGTAGTTTTCTGGTTGTCCCCTTCTGTCTTTGAAAACACAGCGAAAACCCTGCCTGCCTTATTTACTTTTTCTTCTTAGAAAATAATTTTATCATTTTGGCAAAAACCTGTAGGTGAATCAGCAGTATCTGCAGTTGTCCTGTCCAGAACTTAATCTAGAAGCTGCTTTCTTCTCAAATGAAGCACTCTACCTGGTGTCTCTGCTGGGATGGAAAGGTCCTTGTTTGTGATCATAGCTGCAACTCTGACTGCTGTGTAGCTGTTTTCCAAAAGTAGTTCATGCTAGAGTCTGAAGCAGGAGAGCTGCTGTGGAGGTTATTGTGCTAGTTAGTGCCTGTGGGGGAGCAGTTGATGCTGCTGTGGCCAGTGTTAGTATGGCTGTGAGCATGGCTTTTGCCAGTGCCAGAGGAGGGGCAGCCATTTGTGTCTGTACTGTGGCTTTTACTGGGGCCAAGGCTGGTGGCTTTGGGTGGCTTGGGCCATTATTTGTGTTCCTGTAATCTTTGCTTTCACCTGAGGGGTCGGTAGCAATATCATGTGTCACATAATACTCACTCCTACACTGATATTTAATAAACAAATACTCTGCAACACATTCAGGAAAACTGGCAACAAAATAATAATTAAATGAAAGTAACATTCATTCTCTGAACAGCCCAAAGGTTTTCCATCCCCTAGTTCCAATGGTGTCACTTTGGCATAATCATTAAAAGCAAAGTAAACTTGCCCCAGGTAAAACCAAAAGTGTAATTATTAAAGGAATCCATTACATGGTGCCTGAGATATGTCGGTAGAGCCATTATCCAAGTAATTATGTTATACATCTGAAGGCAAATCCACACCAAAATAATATGATTGAACTACCACATCCAGCCACAAAGAAAAATAAACCAATATTTGACCAGTTAAGTGCCACTGCATCAATTAATTTCATACAAAGCTCTCTAAAGATATGATATAACATTTTGCATAAGAATGACATGACCTGGACTGCCTGTTCTCCCTGAGCAAGCTAGAATACAAACTATTCAGGCAATCTCTCAGAGCTCTGGTTGAGCCCTGTTAATGCCCCACATTGGGCACCAATTAAATCTGTCATGGTTTAGGCTAAATTGGCCAATGATGGTGACATACGCTCTCCCCCACCACACTCCCAGGAGAGGAGGATAGGAGATAAAGAAATGTATGAGTTTAGAAGGAACTAAGCTACTTTGATAAAATATTAATAATAAAATAAAAAGAAAATAATGAAATAGGTACGTGTTCAAAACTGTATCACGCTCCCTGGATGACATCACCGGCAGGCACTGGCAAAGCCCTAGACCAGACTCAGAGACTGATGGGAACAGGATTCCAGCTCTGGAGTCAGGAACACATGGATTGGCAGATGAACAAACAGGGTCCTCCTTGCACATTGACCATTGAAGAAAGACGGCTGATCCTTTGATTTCTCAGCCTTTATCCTGAGCATGGGGCAGGTGGGATGGAATACCCTGTTGGTCCATTTTGGGTCACCTGTGCTGTCTGCTCCTCCCTGCAGGTGGGACCTCTCCGTGCTTTTCTGTTTCCAACCCTCCAATGGGGCAAATAACAAAATTAGCTGGCCTTGGTTGGTATAGCAGTAAGTATAAGCAAGAACCTCTCTGTATACCGTTCCATGGTATGAACTATAAACATTGGTCTTATCACCCTGCAAATGAACAGTTTTCTGCACAATTTGCTGTTAATTTCAGAGTTAGAAGAGGCCTAGCCAAGAAGTAAAATTACTGAACAGAAACATGGTTCTGTTTTACCTCAAACCAGGACATTTATGTATTTATCCTGTCTCCCCAAGCAGGAGCACCTCTACTGTTAGCAGTCAAGAATTACTTGTGTAGCTACTCTTCAAAACCTTTAGCATTTAGAATCTGAAACCTCCCAGGCTGAATAGGAAAGTTTCACTACTTTTTGCCTCTTGTAAGTTCAGGATGGCAGTAAAGACAGTTATTTTCAGGTTGTAGTCTTGGATATTTCACTGGGGGAAGGGACATTCTTTGAAGGAAAATAGACCTCCCGGTGACTGAAAAGTTAAGTTTTCTTTGCAGCTTTTAATAGAAATCCTCCAGTGGGTGAGGCATGGCTGTGCAGTAACTGCACCACAAGAAGTGCTTCAGCAGCACTGTTGGCATACAGCTGGGAGGTCATGCAGAGGAGAAGAGCAAAGGCAGAGAGTTCTGCTCCTGCCTTTCACTGCAGCTTCCACAGTTACCTGGCAGCTGACCTTTCCTGTGCAGCAGAGACTCTGGGAAAGCTGCACAAGGCATCATGATCTGGGTAATTATCCCCAGCTTTTCACTTGCAAGGCTAAACACCAGGCTGTTTCGCTGAATGCAGACAGAAGTGCCTGATGGAGATGTTGGTCCTGTCAAGCTGCTGCCCCTCTTCTGTTTTAATAACACACAATAATTCCATCAGGAGCTGAAGATACCCATGTCCCAGGTTTCCTTATCCCATGAAACAGTGGGTGAGTCTTCAGTGCTGCTTGTGGGGTTGCCTGCATGGTATGCACATACATTCTCCTTTCCCCACAGTCTGGGGTATCCAGGAGTGAGGAGCTTGTGGGTGACACCCAAGGTGTCTGTGAATGGTGCCCAAAGACAAGCCAGCCTGCTGACCAGGCCCCAGGTTACCACAGAGGTCCCAGATCATCCTTGGAAGCCTTCAGGCTTTGGAAATGAATAGAGATGGAGAGCTCCCAAGTAAAGAAGGAGCAAATTTCAGAAACAGGGACAGTTCAACTAACCTGTGTTCCTTGGAATCTTAATTATGCCTCTGCTCAAAGTACAGACTTCAGACTTACTGGTTGGTCGCCTGGATGGGTGAATATTTTTGATGCCACATATTAAAAGTGAGGAGATGGAGTAGCTTGTAGTTGTATTGGTTCTTCACTAAAATAGAGTGAAGGGGGAGATAAGTCTCTATAAATGTCCTTCAGGGAAATGAGATATCTGGGGAGGATTTTTCCTGTCTCTGCCCTTTTACAGGGGAAGAGACATAGTGGCAGGTAAATAAAAGAGAGACCTTGAAGTCAAGGACATTTATAGCATTAGTTATAGCACATATGGTCCTATCCTCCTTAGGCAGAAGCTGGAGCCAGCAGGTTGATGCTGATTTATGACTGCAGTGGCTCTGCCCCACATTCTGCACTACTTTGAGAAGTTTAACTTCTTGTATACTTTTGAAAAATTTTTATTGACTTGCAGGTATGCCCTTGTTGCCCCCACCTTCTAGAAACAGAGGGAAATCACTTAATATGCAAGGAAACCACATTAACACTTGGATCAGAGCCTGCTGCCTCACCTGTCTCAGGAGAACCCAGTTTCTCTTCTTTTTAAAATCTTTTCTGACACTGCCCATATTTCCTCCCTCCTCCTTGATGTTACATGTTCTGGATCCTACTCAAAGCTATATGGTGTCTTTTCTCATAATATTTCTATTGCTGCCAATAAAGGTAGTCACTGGTCTTATGGTCTCCCTGACACAGGTCATGTTGCAATGGGAAAACCTTGGATGAAATGGGAGCTAAATGTTGGTTTCTGATCTCTGTCTCTTTGTTTGCATCAGCCTCACGCTGCTGTGTCCTCTCTGACCTAGATTTCTCTGCCATCCCTTGGGCATTAGATTTGATCCTGATTTGTGGCTGCTACTGTCGTGTCTTCAGACTCTATTTGTTGGCTCCCAGGGCCTCATACTTCCTTCCCCGGTGACAGTTTTATACAGGTGTAATTCTAGTGCCATTGGTGGAGTTGCTTCTGATTTACCCAAGCCCTTGGTGCCTGACAGCTGTTTTTCTCCTTGAATTACTGTGCCTGACGTGTCGCTGTAGCTGTTATGCATTGTCACAAAATTAATTTTCCTCTCGACAGCCCCCAGTTATTTCAGCTGAATTTTGTGGCAATTGTCTCTCTGTCTCCCTGGAAGATTCATGCTGCTAGGGTGGCTTTGTCCTTGGGGGATGGGGAGACAAACCCAAGTGCAAGACAATCCTTTCTTCCATTTTTTCTCATTTTTTAATAGCTGGATTTCCATGAGATGGTGCAGTCGGGTATGAGTGGCATAGAGAAAACTCAGTAGTCCCTCCAGATGTGTATCAAATTCTTACTCAAAGACTCAGATTTCAGCAGAAGCCCTTTTCCACCTTTTACCTCCCTGCAGCTGAGCCCTCTCTCCCTGGGTGTGGAAGAGCCTGAAAGTGTAGGGCAATGAATTCTGAGTTTATTGCGGCATCAAAGCAGCTGGTGTTGGCATTTCTGTCTTTTCCAGGCTGAGTCTGAATCTGCAGTTGCATGGCTATGGGTTGCCTTACAGCAACCATGCAAAGCTGAATTTGTAAGTAACTGGGACTCAGAAAAGATGGAGCTGGATGTGCAGGAGGTGCCTGTGGCAGAGCCTTGGAATGGGGGCTAGGAAGAGAAAGAAGGTGTTTCTGCAGGGGTATTGAAAGACAACCTGGTCTGAGTTTGCAGAGTGACTGCTTTGTAGCAGTCTGGGGCTAAAAACAGTGAATAGCTGAAGTTCCTAAATTGTGATTGAAATGGGATTTAGGTATTTTACGACTTAAAGACAAATGAGATTCAGCCAAATACATCCAGATTTTGTGAGATACTTTGATTTCTGGTGCTGTAAAGGGAGTTGGGCCTCCTTTCAAATCATCAAAAAGCATGGCTGAGGTGCTAATTCACTTAGTGTTTGGAGTATTTTTTGCCACGGGACTCAGTAGAGTTTGATCATTCCAGGGAAAATGTGACTACAGTGAAATAAGAATAAATTATTTTCATAAGCGGGCTTTAATCATCCTTAGCAAAGTGCATTTGGTAGCATTTTAGGCAGTTCCTCAGTGTCACTGAACCCTACTGACCAGTCATGTTACTCCTGATACTATCACAGGAGTGAAAGCCTGCTTTTTCCTGAACCAGATTTGTTAAAACTTACTACATTCTATCTGTGTCTTTTTCTAACTGTTATGAAGATCTGCTGCAGCTACACTTCTAGCAAGAGCATTTGCAACTTTATGCACATTTTAAACCATTCTTGTGCTTCTCTCAAGGCACTTTTAAAAATGTTCATGATTTTTCCTGCTGTCTAGAGTACTGGGAAGGGTTGTCATGGACCTTATATCAGGGCTTTACTGCCAGGTCAAATTGGACCTCTCTTGAGACCATTTATTGAAGCAGAAAGCCAGGAAGGAATTTGAGGGTGGGAACTGCTGAATCATTTACGATAGGTTCACTTTGCACACCAGCTGGTTGGCTTTTGGGGACCTGCTGAGCATCCTCTGTCAGATGCTGTGAGCTCTGTGGCTGTCCATGGGAGCTGAGGATATCCGGCATCACCAAACCAAGCTCCTCTCCCCTGTTTGACTTAGTTTGGTCTGGGGTGCTTTCCCACGCCTACAGTGCCTATTCAGTGGCAGTAAAAAAGTGGTATCCTGGTATCTTTTTGGAGTAGTGCTAACAGTGAGCTGTTGTGGTGCAGAGTCCATGACCAAAAAAAATAAAGATGCTGTTAATAGCCTGTTGGGTTGACAGTGCCGGCAGCACAGTGCATCCTGTGTTGCCCAGAGTGGGCCTGTCTTAACCTTATTAAAAGCTCATCCATGTTTTCCATATATGCCTTCTGCAGACAGGACTCTAGCACTCAGCAGCTGAGCCAGGGCCTGATTTGTGTCCATATAGTTTTTGCAATAAACCAGAAATAAGCTGGGGCAACAGAAGAAGGTCTTGGGAAACCACATGGAAGGACCATGCTTCAGTGTAACATGATGGTGACTTGACACCAGCTGCTAGGAGGAGTGTTTCAAACAGGCAGCCCCAAACTGAAGCTCCCAAAAGTATTAGGGCCTCCAGGGGCTGGAATCTGAGAGCCATTTGTTCCCCCTCCAGCCTCTGTGTTTATTAGGAAGTAGTAAGTTGCTAAAAGGTGCTCATCCTCAGCAGCCAGGTCAGTCAGCTCACATCCCACTCCACCCACCCCTTTTTCATCCCCCCAAGATATTTAGCACATGGAGAACCAAAATGGGGGAGTCCTGGAGCTGGAAGCTGCATTACCTGCATGTGCTAGATAGCTAAAACACTGGGGCTGGAGGTTGTAGTAAACTCATATCCTCTGCCAATGACCTGGAGGAGGGGTTTTACATGCATCAAAACATACCATTAATTTGTTATGTTTAGGATTTACTTTCCATTTCAGGTGGGATGAATCACAGGTCACTCCAATTAAGTCAATGGAGTAACCAGAGTGTAAAGAGATTTAAGACCGTTTTTTCCACCCTGTCCTTCTGCCCTCTTACCTGTGCTGGAGACAGGACCTGCCTCTGCATGGCAGCATTTCCTCTGGCTGCTGTGGGATCTGAAGTGGAAGGATGAGTAACTTGCACAGCTGATGCACTGGTTTACTACTGTTCCCAGGAGCTCAGGCACAGAGCTGTCAACTGCTCTAAGACAGCAGGAAGCAGCCTTCTTGCTGCTCTGCATTTCCTCAGCACAGCCAGAACTCATGCATAGAACAAAGGGGAAAGAATAATAGATAAAATAAAAGCATGTATCCTTCTGATACACTCAGTTTTCTTATAGCATCTATTGTGCAAATGAGTGCCGAAATGTCATTTGCAGTATGGTCATTCATGTGTGGTGAATGCTATGAGCTGTGGAGTTACATCTTTCCTGCAGTCAGGATCAGGAGACTTCTGGAGGAAAAGATGTTGCTAACCCGTCTGTTGAGAAAGCCTAATCAAGGGGAGACCGAGAGCTGATTTACTGGTGTTATCCACAGCACCCACAGCACAATGATGCACTTGCCATGAGGGGTCTCACCCACTTGGGTATCAAGTTCTGCTTGACTTGACACACAAGTGCTCAAATACTTTTGAGATTTGCATGGATATTGAAGTGGCTTGGGTTAGAAAATTCACGGAGAAGGGATTTGCAAAACTGAGAGTATGGCTTAAATATCTCTGGGGGTAGCCAGTCTACTTTGAAGCATTGTGTGGTTTGGCATGGATCTGAGAGATGACTCTGCTACTTGCGCAAGCCTCCCTTGCTGCTGCTGGGAGTGGGGACTAGCAAAGGACATTTGGAAATCTATGGAGCTTTCCTGAGGTTTGAGGTTGGACTCGAAATTAAGCACAGTGGAAGAAACCTCTTGGTCTGTATCTAAGAAGAGAAGAGTGTCTTTGAACTTGGAGATAGACTTGGGATTGCTGGTCCCCCTGGGTACTGTAAAGAGACGTGTGAAAGGGACAAAACACTGAACATTTGTATAAAGGTATATAACACTACAGATGAGAACATAGTAAGGGCTATAATATGAGTTTCTCCTTCCCATGGATATTGAACTAAATGATCCTAAAGTCAGAAAGGGTATTGCTTAATCACCAGGCTCTGAATACACTATTCTTCAGTAAAAATTTGCTCAGCTATTATAGGTTTCCATGTCTTTGATAGCCAGCCTAATAGGTGATAGATTCACACAGAGTCATGGAATCTTCATGGTTGGAAGGGACCTTTGAGACCATTGAGACCATTGAGTCCAACCATAAACAAACAAACCAAAACAAAACAAAAAACCCCAAACAAACAATAAAAACCACCCACACCCAAAAGAATCCCACCACAATAACAACCACCACACCCAACAGTCTCGGGCACTAGAGCATGCCCTGAAGTGCCACATCTACACGTTTCTTAAATACCTCCAGGGATGTTGACTACTCAACCTCCTTGGGCAGATCATTTCAATGCCTGACCACCCTCTCAGTAAAGTAATTCTTCCTAATATCCAGTCTAAACCTCCCCTGCCACAACTTCATACCATTTCCTCTGGTTCTGTCATTATTCACTAGGGAGAAGAGGCCAGCACCCACCTCTTTACAACCTCCTTTCAGGTAGCTGTAGACAGCAATGAGGTCTCCCCTTAGCCTCCTCCAAACTAAACATGCACAGTTCCCTCAGCCTCTCCTCAATAGGACTTGCTCTCTAGACCCCTCACCAGCTTGGTGCCTCTTCTCTGGACATGCTCCAGCACTTCAATGTCCTTCTTGTAGTGAGGGGCCCAGAACTGAACACAGTACTTGAGGTGAGGCCTCACCAGTGCCGAGTACAGGGGCACAGTCACTTCTCTACTCCTGCTGGATATACTGGCAGCTGCTCTCCCACAAGCAATCCTAGCTTGCTATAACTGCTGCTATGAGGCACCTGACACAAATGTGTTAGAAAACCTTTCACTGCTCTTTTGATCAGCATTACTGAGTGCTGCAAATTCATGGGCATCTGGCTCACACATACTGTGGACAAAGCATAAATGAAAGCTCTAAACTGCCTCCACAGATACTGATTTGATGGCAACTTCAATTTCCTTTGACTATGTTTGGGCTCCCTCTTTACTAGCAGTAGTGGAATGTTTGTAGAAATGGATTTTTGCTCATTGATGGTGGTGTGATGGCATATTTTTAATGACAGAACAGAAAGCATTGCACAGCCGTCTTGAGCTGGTCCAAAACCACTCAGAATCATTGGGACTTTTCTAGTGAACTTGGTGGGCTTTGGATCTGTCTCAGTAGGCACCAAGGAATCATCTAATGAAAGAACAGCCCTGAAGCCCCAGAAAGTCATTCACCCAGCACAAACAGTAAATTAAAAACAGCAGATACTGACAGCAGCAAGCATGAATAGTCTGTAGTCAGCAATTCACAGCTGAAATACATTGGCATAAACAATGCATCAGATAATTCCAGCTAACCAACATATTTGTGATAATCCAAGGCTGTTTATTGTTAATTTTCAAAAGGCAAGTTCAGCAAGAAAAATATTTGCAAGAAAAAGAACTAATCCCTTTTTGCTTACTGATCATTTAGAAAAGTTTTTTTAAGTAAGCTGTCCTTGTGAGGCACTGAATGACTTCAGGTAGAAGTTGATGTGGGTGTTGGGCACCCCATCTTAGCCCTTATTCTGCTTTGTTTTCACAGTGGTTTTCCACTTAGGGTCCATTCTCATATACCTTTGCTGATAAGACAGTCATTTGGAGCAGTGAGGATGAGAGCTGCCTGCAGTGAGTTGCGAAAGGATCTTGCAGCCCAGAGTGAGCTGGCAGGAAAATAGAAAGTGAAGTTTAAAGTAGGTAAATGTAAAATTACGTAGATAGAAAGGAAAAAAAAAAGTCCCAAATTCACATGTGTAGGAAAAATATCCACAGTGACCCTCACCACTCTGAAATGAGATCTTGGCTTTATCACAGATAAAAAAGGTCTATGCAGTGCTCCATAGCACTGTGAAGAGCAAACAGAAGGCTTGGAATGGTAATGATAATGTTTTACCTGCTAGGTACCTCCCCCCTTGCTCTGTGCTCTCATGTAGCAAAGGTAGCTGCCACGAGTCCCTGGCCATTGGCTCTCAGGGTGAGGGGATAGAGCTGCTGTCAACATTGTGTGTGCAGCAGCAGATTACTGGTGAGGGCTGGCAGGGGACCAGCAACACCCAAAGTCAATGAGGGACACGAAGGAGCAGGTTGTGTAGGTAGGCTGAAAAGGTGTGGTACTTTTGCATTGCTTTTTCCCGATGCTACCAAGTTTTCCCTTGTAAAAGGAGGAGCATGCTGTGCCCACCCTAAATGTGGCCCGGAGAAGTTGCTTGCAAGCTGTCATAGCGCTGAGCGATGTAAAAATATGGTGAGGCAAATGGTCATTCTGCATTTGTGCAAGACTTGAGTTGCGCCTGTCAAATCCAGCAAGGTTGTGCAGTAAAATAAAGCTTGCATAAACACTGAACAGTGTTAAGAGGAGAAAAAATTGCTTTGGGGCTCACTAAATGAGCTGCATGTGCCTAATGCATGCAGGGCGGTGCGAAAAATAGTTGCGATAGTAATTAGGAATTGTACCAAATGCAAGTAGTTCAGGAACTGTCACGCTGACGTTTCCCAGCTTCTGACTTTGCAACTGCAGGCTTGTCTCTTTAGTATTATTGTTAACACATTCCCATTGTGCGTGGCAGTCCGGGAACATGGGAGGTGTGGAGCAGGTTAAGATCCCCACATCCCTCGCAGGGTGATGAGTAGGGAGAAAGCTGGCCAGCCTCTGCCTTGCAGCATGCATTGGTGCACTGGCTATCACCCTCTACAGGCATCAGCTCCTACAGACATTAGCTTTGCTCCTCTACATCCCCACTCTCCTAGCACTTTTAAAAATTTGACTCCCCACCTCCCACCTCCCTTGTGGAGGTTCTTGGTGTTCCTGTCATTGAGCTGTGCTTTATATTAATGCTCCAAATAGAGAATGGCCATCGTTTGTCATGCAATTAGTGACATACCCAGTAACTTAAAACATGACAGAGGGAATTGGAGGTATATGACAATGATTCATCGGTGTGGGTAGATGCTTAACCACTTTCTTGTTGGTATGCTTTGTATGTGATGCACACAAGATAGTGGCTTTCTGGGCATGTGGAAATGAGTAAATGAGGATGTTTTGTCCCTGCCCTGGTGTTTTCTGAGTTTAGGGTGGCTATTCTTAAAAGAGAAAATTAAATCCAAAGCTGCCTACTAACTTTCCATTTCAATTTCTGTCCAGCAGAGGTGTTTTTTCTTATGAAAATTTTCCAATTCTCTGTATTAAAAAAAAAATAAAAATATATTATTGCTCAAGACTGGTTTTGTATTGGATTTTAGATGTATTTAAGGATATTGGATTGTGAGCCCCTGAATTAGATTGTGAAGGAAGTTGTGGAATTGGAATCACTGGATACTTTTATGCACAGACTGGGCAAACATTGGCCATACACTCTTAGCAGTTATCAGGATCATTATAGCTATTTTTAGATGCAACTGCAGCTGGAAGTCTCATCTAACAGATGTGCCACTGTGTTGCCCAAAAGTATAAAAAGAGACAGTCCTAAAGAGCTCGTGAACAAGGCCAAGTCTGGTGTACAAACCCAATCTAAAATCAGCAAGGAGTGAGTATAGCTTTGCAGAAAGGTTGATGGATGCAGGCATTTGTCTCTTCACTGTGCATCATTTTTGTCTTTGCTTTAGGTGTCACAGCCTCATCAAACAGCCTCTTTGACTACGGGTCCACTGCCAATGGGGGCGACAGCTCCTTCTACACCTCTCTGATCTCAGACATCCACTACACCACTCCACGGGACTCCACCTATTTCACAGGCATTTATCAGCAGGAAAACAGCCCTATTCCCTGCTCGAGTAGCACAGAGGGGTTTAACACGCTGGGGCATCCTGTTCAGGATGTGACTGGATTTGAGTCCCGTGGCTTGTTTAGCTCAGATTCAGGAATAGAGATGACTCCTGCAGAGTCTACTGAAGTCAATAAAACCTTAGCAGATCCCATGAAAGAAGGTTATAAATACATGGACATAAGTAGATCAGAAGGAATAAAATATGAAGAAAAACTTGACCTTGACTCAGAAGATGAGAGCCCAGTCCTTATCGACAAGTACCAGAGAATACCTACCAGGTCCAGCCACACTGCTGAACCTCAGCAGATGACTACAGAGATCATGAAGGCAGCCAAAGACCAAGGCCCACTTGAAGACACAAGGTCTGGAGATCAGCACAGTGCTTCCATGGTTACAGCCCCCATCAAGATCACGCTCACTGAGATAAAAAGTGCTGGGGAAGCTGGCCAAAAACAGTCAAGTCTGATACAGACAGAGACTGGCCTGAAGACAAGCCATGAGGTGGTACCAATGGTGATGGTGTCAGAGCCAGCAGATGACAGCACGGGCTCTGTCACGCCACCGTCCTCTGGTACAGGTAATGCTGGTGCATGGCTAGTGCATTTTGCTATTGAGAGAATGGTTGCAATTTTAGTCCTGCACGTTGGAGAATTACTATGGGTTAGTGGGGTGAGTCTAAGGGAGCACGAGCAGACATTAACAGGTCTTCATGACTGGAGGTCTTTCTGCTCTGCCTAGGCACTACATGGCACTGCCGAACTGAAGGGGGATGTGAACCATGCACGACTGGGGTCAGATCCAGGCTTGCTGATCCTGGTCCCCATGGGGTTCTCTCCTTGAGGGCAAGTAGTGAGCTGGCAGGTGTCACTGGGGGCATCATCAACCAGGAGATGATTTGGGCTGGGTGCCAGTGATTTTGGGGTCTCTTGGTCACCCTGGCTAGCCACACTCTCCAGAAGAAATTAGGTGTGTGGGACCAGGGCTCTGCAAGTCTGGATTAATTTTTAAAATTTTAATGGCTGTTTTAACACCTCTTTGCTCTTGCAGATAATAAGGTTAAATTGTTAAAAATAAGAATTGTTTTCAAGTGAAAGTGCTGCTTTTAGAAGTGCTGAGGAGCAAAATGCTGTCACCTCATTTACAAAGGGGACTGGAGGGAAAAAGGGCCAGTCTCTTTTCAAGGTTTCTGATTTCTATAGGGGGGCACCAAAAGTCCATATTACATATTTTCTTATTGTCTGAGTACTGCAGTAGTACATAATATCTATTCTTAGTTTTCCATATTATACACTGACAAAATATTAAAGTAGCATGGCATTTTAAAAAGGAATAAAGTTCTGTGACAGGAAATAGAATTTTCTGACTTGAAATTAAATTTCAACATCTTGGATCAAAACCCTATGACAATGAATATTTGGCTTTGATGGCATTTAGAAGCATTTAAAAATCAACTGGAATTTCCCTAAAATCGCGATCTGGGATTTCCAACCATAGTAATGCCTACTTACATATACTAATGCCTACATCTACTAATGCCCAGAAATACTTAGTTCCTACCCAGTACTGAGTATGCATTTGTACACTTACACCCAAGAAAAAGAGATAGAAAGAGTCTACTGCAGCTGTGAGTTTATCCTGCCTGCATCAGCCAGAAACCTTACATAATAAATAGACTTTAGAGTCCCATTTTTCTTCTTTTATTTGACTGGGTGACATGGCATGCAACTTCTGAACATGCCTTTTTTTTATCGATTTACACTGTTTGCATAACAAGGTAATTAAGAACTTCAGGCATGAATTGTTATTTATTCAGTTCTTAGTGACTGTTCAAAGCTGCCTTCAATGACACTCAATAACTGTACTCCATTAAAACAGGTGAGTAGCTTGTGGTTGAGGCTGCCTTACTAGGAGGCATTGATGTTGGCCAGCGTAATTGCCAGTGTGGAAATGTTCCTCTCCATGGGCAAAGCTGATCCTCAGTACTGCCCAAACAGCCCTGAGAGGTCCCACCGCCTCAGACTGGGGCACTGGAAAGCCAGAAGCATTGCTTATCTATCACGTTAAGGAAAGAAGCCATCATCTTCCTTTAGGGGCTGGCTCTGCAGGGTGTTTTCTATGGATTTCCCCCTTTCCTGTAGACAGTGACACACTACACCCAGACTCCACATTCATAAGCAAGGAAGAAATTTAATACCTGCCCTCATTATTTCTACCCTGTGACTCAGCAAGTCGTTGCTCCTGGATAGCCCCTCAAGCATTCCGGCGAGGCCCCCAGTTCTCCCTCATTGGATCAGGACTTTTGAAAACAGTTTGCTTTTAATTACTGGCCATTATCTTTCTGGGGAAGTGAGATGTGGTCTGTTAATAATGCTGCATTGGTGCTGAAAGTTGGTGGGCATTTATATGCTTTCCTTGCTAGTAGTAAATTTGACACCCTGCTGCTGGCCACAAAGGACTTTTTTGTTCACAAGGTAAAGGCCATGGCTGAGAGTTACAAACTGCCAGCACTGAGAGGAGTGAGGTGAAGCTGAGGGGTGGCCCCTTGCTGTGCTACAAGGGCTGGTGGTCACACACTTCTTTGGTTCGGACATGCCAGATTAAGTCATTGCTCAGGGAGAAAATGCTTACACGCAGTACTGCAGGAGAGTGACGCAGCTCACATGGCTTCCTGCAGCGAGAGGAAAAGGATGCACAGGCTCCTCCTCAGCACAGCTGACTCAAGAAAAACTTCCCAGCACTGGGACAGGAGTGTGTTGCAACAGTCCCAAATACCTTAATCCTGTCTACAGCCATACTCTGGGTAGCGGAAGGACTTTCTCATGGGAGAGGGATGTGTTAGAAGGGAGGTGTTTTCTCAGAGAAGCTGTAGACATGCCAACAATATAGTTGTTATTTGACAATATAGTAAAAATTGCTGATGATGTGTATTGGCAGATGCACAAACCAAAACTGCTTGGAAGAATGTGGGGAGGTTGTTTTTCTTGCCTATCTCCCAGCAGAATGCCACAACTTGGGTTCTGTCACGGGGAAGACATATGATCAGGAACAAATCAGCCACAGTATTGCCATGAGAAATTAAGTCTGGAAATAGCCAGAAATAGTGATTTTTGTCCCAGGCCACATCTGATACAGTCTCTTTTCCACCTGCTGTTGTAGAGGTGGCCAACACAGCTGGGCAGGCTTGGGCAGCTGATGCCAGTGGCTGCACCCAAAGCAGGGCTGGGCTCAAGGCAAATACCCACTGGCAGCAGGTGCAGGTCAGCTTGGGGCTACCCTATCCTGCAGCCTAGGGGCTGGAAACCTGCCCCTACTCCTCTGCAGTCCCCAGCTGTGTGGACACAGGTGGTGTCCTGCCATTGGCCTGTTTGCCAGTATCAGAAGGAGGAAACTTGGGGGTCTCTTTTCCTGATGGCTTTCTTGAACCCTAACCACCTACAATGAGATTTAGTGACCCTGTCATGTTCATAGTGATATAAAATCAGTGAATGAGCACTTGGGAGTTCAGAAGACAAATTTCCATGTGTGCTTTGTGGCTGTTTCAACATGACTTTGGAATTCAGTCTATTTTTAATCCCCCAAAGAAGGCTGTTGCATGTGGATGGCAGGAATCTCTGGGTCAATGAAATGCAAGGTGGGAAACAGCAATCAGGAGGTGGCAGTGGCCAGGCACTGAGAGGGACCAGGTGCAAAATGCTGCCATGGTTCCCCTTGGCACAGACAGGTTCAGGTGGCCTAACCAGCGCTGCTGCCAATGCACTGGGAGCAATCTGTGTTTGAAGCTTACTGATGCTCTGTGAATGATCAAGTGAAGCTTGTTCTCAATGCAATTATGACAGCTGCTGATGCACCTTATGCTGTCTCCATTGCCTCTTATTGTGAACACTTTACATGCAATTTTACTTACTTTGTTATTTCATTACAAAATCTGACATGGCAAAGTGATATGCAGAGAGGCAGAACAGGTGGGAAGTCTAGTGCTGGGTTCCTTTCTAGTACAGGATGTGGGCTCCTTGCTAAACCTGGGTGATCAGCAAGCCTTTTAAACTGCTTATTTCCACTGCTTGATCATATCTTCTTCCAGTGGGAGACAGAAAATGCATAGAAATATTTTTGTTTGAAATTTTGGGTGACAAGTTGGTCAGTCATTATTTTGGTTAATGTAGTTCTTAATGATATTGAGAATTACAATAAAAAATGAGTTTCAGGCTTGGACCCAACCAAGATAAAAGCAGAGAGTTCACCATCCACTCCCCTGTACACAAAAACAAAACCAACACAATCCCCTCCAAAAAAAAACTTTGAGAAACGTTTCTGAGCTGCTGAGCTGGAACTTTTCACCCCTGAGAGTTAATGTTTGACAAAATTACTAGTAACTACACATGGATTGTTATGATTGCCAGCACCAGGAACCCACCAGCCCTGTTTGTCCCCAGGACAGACCCATATCCACCGGTGACAGTCAGACACTGTCACATGTGGCCTGAGCCCATGTTCCTCATGGCTAGTCATTTTCCTGATGAAAACTGTATTGCTGAGCCACTGACCAATCACTGACCAGCACTGCCTTGTGCCTCAGGTTCTTCCTCAGTAGATCATGGTAATAATACCTCTTTCATAAGGAGTATGTACATGGGGAACAGTCTGTAAGGACAAGCTGTTACTACTGCTAGTGATCCTACACGGGTAGACTTTCTGCCTGTGTTACCAGCCCGGCTACAGAGATCTGTGCTGGCGTGAGATCTATTGTGTTTATTGCCTAAGCAGCCAGAAAATCTATTTTTTTAACAATTTTTTTCTTCTTCCTCCTTCCCACCCCCCCTTTCTTTCTGTGTGGTAGAACCGTCTGGCTCAGAGTCACAGGGAAAAGGCAGTCTGTCAGAGGATGAACTCATCAGTGCCATCAAGGAAGCAAAAAGCTTTTCCTTTGAGACTCAGGAGGTGCAGCAGTTGCCAGCCCTTCCCACTGAGAAGAGAGACCAGCATGTCGAACCTGGCTGCCCTGCCATCTCCTCACCCCTGGATAATGAAGCCAGCAGCGCTGAGTCAGGGGACTCAGAGATTGAGCTGGTCTCGGAGGACCCACTGGCTGCAGAGGAGGTGTTGCACTCCAACTATATGACCTTCAGCCACATTGGAGGTCCTCCTCCATCACCTGCTTCCCCCTCCATCCAGTACAGCATCCTGCGGGAGGAGCGGGAGGCTGAGCTTGACAGCGAGCTCATCATTGAGTCTTGTGATGCCTCATCAGCCTCTGAAGAAAGCCCAAAGAGGGACCAAGACTCCCCTCTGATGAAGCCCATGGCCATGGACATTATCAAGGAAGAGAACAGCTCACGCACTGATGCCTTGAATGCAAATAAAGCAACAGAGAGCAGGATGAACAGCGAAAACCTGTCAGAGTCTGCATCCTACCTGAAATGCTCCTTTGTTGCACCGAAAGTAGGTGCTGAGCCCCTGACCTCTGCCGTCAGCACTGAGGAGCTGAAGGAAAGAATAATCCTGAAGAAACCCATTGAAGAAACTGTTGTTAACCAATGTAAAGGGTCTTCCAAGGACTCTGGCAAAAGAAGTACCTTGGCTTTGCCCCTACTGCCATTTTTAAATAAGCAGAAAGGTAAATGCAGAAGTTGTTGTTTTTGCAGTGCTGCTGAGAAGAGGGGGGAGGGACAATTGCCTGTTCCTTGCATGGGAGATGTTAGTAGTGCTGAGCAAAAGGAGCTGCTGGCACTAGATAACTTCAGCTTGAAGCTGGGCATGCCTGTGACAATGCATACATCATCTCTGACCTTCCCATTCTCTTCTTCTTCTCCTTTTCCTTTCCCTTAGAAAACAAAACAAAATGAAACAAAAAACCAAAACAAAACACCACAAGCAGCAACAATAATTTTTAGGCTCAAGCATATAGATACTGGATCAGGCAGGAACCCCAGTAACGTAAAGCTAGTTTGTACATCAAGCATCTGGAGGACAAAGGGCAACAAATGATCATTTTCCCTTTTAAATACTACCTGCCTTTCCTCAGGGAAGGGGTGCAATCAGGAAGGTAGTCCTGCCTCTCCCAGAAATGTGAGGATAATGTTTTTGAGGATACATTTAGAAAAAAAAAAAAAAAAGATTTCGAAGTGGAAAATGGTTTGGTTTGGTGGCTCTGGATGTTTCTGAAGCTTGTGCAGCTGAGATGAATCTCTCTCATGGCGGTTGAGACCCTCCATCCTGAATAATGAGGGATTTGTGTACACTTCCAGGCTGATGTTGGGAGGCAGGTGGCTTAGGGGTGCTCATCACATCTCTGCGTGCCTTGAAGGGGCATCCTGTGTGTCTCTGTGAAACCCCCTTCCCTAATCCAGCTCTGAGAGGTGTAAAGGCAAAATACTTCCCTGGTACTCAGGAGATCTCAAGTCACTTTTCTCCCCATAGGATGCCTTCAAAGTCCATTTAAAGCCAGCCAGGGCTGGTCTTGCTGTGGTCAGACACTGAGGTCTGACTGGACACACAAGTCCTCTAGAGACACCACCAGCTTTTGGTCTGAGCTAAACCCTAAGGACCAAGGGCTAGCATACAGTCACTAGACACTGACACTGACAGGGGTCTCTGCAGCCTGTAACTGGCTTAGTTCACAATGCACACAAGAGCAAAAAGGCATTTTATTCTTTGCAAAATGTCAGCTCTAAATAGCTAGGATCTTTGTATGCCTCTGGATTTGTAGGCTGGCATATGAAGGAAGGACATTGGGGCTGCCCCACACCTGCCTTTCTCCCCCTCTGCATCTCCCCTGGAAGGAGGAAGGGCATGGCTCTTCTGTCAGATGGAGGTTTGCAATTCAGAGAGCTCCTGCTTCCTTGCAGACAGACGGATAGAGGTGGAGGGGTGTGTGAACTCCATCCCTGCTGCTTACTTAGAAAGCATCTTTTTCCTCTGTCTGTGTTTGTGCAGATGTTTGATGGCCTGGAGATGTGGCAGACACGTTTAAGTGGCACAGTTTTACAACTGAGTTTTCTAGTGCTGTGAAGCCAAGCATGCTGACAACTGCAGGATCTGCACTGCAATAAAATATTTTAATACTGATATTCTTAGTGGTAATGAACTAATGACATTAATAGACTGAATAGAAACATATGATTATTGCTTGCAAATATATTTTCCTGCCAGATTCTCAGAACTCACAGTGTCATACTGGGCATCTCTTAGTTCTGTCATGGGTAGGATGATCTCCAACCATTTCTCTTCCCCTTCCCAATTTCCCTTTTTGTAGGACTGGCCCAGGCTCCGCCCAAACCCTAGAAGCTGTAGAGCTGATTGCATTTACCTTACACACCTTATGTGTAGTGTTCAGTATTGAGTCTCTGCAACCACATTGTGTTCTGTTTGTTCTTGTGGGCAGATGACTAACAATTTGGTTGTGGATTTGGGGAAAGTAGTGAGGGAACAGCAGAAGGACAGCTAGTTACCTGTCTCTGAATTTTGAGATTTCAGGCCCCATTACCATTTTCAGTCCCCCTTGATTGTATGCAGATTTTTTTTGCCTAACTTATTTCTCATATGATTTCTGTAATTGCCCGAAGTGATGCTAACACAGGTTTATTTTCAATGATGTTCAGAGAAAACCCTTTTATGCGTGAGCAGACTTTCTCCCTGTATTGCAGTGTGTCTGTGTTTCCTATCTGTATTCCCATAGGACACGAAAATGTCCTCCAGGACAGACTCAAGACAGCTAATCTCTATTTGGCGGTGTGCTTGTTTGGTATGTGCTTTTCTCCCTCGAGACACACTGGTGCCTAAGGCAAGTAAAACAGAAACGTAAAGCCTCTCAAGAAGGTTATTGCTAAAATTTGTTGAGCATTTTAAAGCTGATTTCAAGGTATGAGGAGATGAGCTCAAGACAGGAAAATCTGGAAGATAGGGGGGTGCAGTTTATGTTACTTTTGAGTCATGAGTATTTGCTGCATGGGTCACTGTGTCTGGATGCTAATTAAATTTTCATGTTGAAGGCAGAATATGGAGCTTTCCTTCTGACCTGGGAAAGGACAGCTTGTCCCTCACTCAGAGAATTCACATGAAATCCTTCAGTGGTTTTTCGGTTATCAGAGGTGAACTAGGAGATGTGTTAAGTGGCATGGTTGAACCAGAGCATCCTCCATGGGTCTTCTCAGGCTCCATCAGTCTGGAGCTGCATCAGCTAGCAGGGAAATGATGTAGCAGAGCACATCCAAGGTAACAGGAACTGTCTCATCAACTTGAGGTCTTGGCGGAGCTTTACATCATGGCATTATATATGTGTCATATGCCAACTCAGATCTACCTGGCAGGCATGTGGCACAGGCCACACTTGGCCAAAGTCACAAGAAGAGAGGGAGATGTGGCAGTACCACACAATGAAGGTGCAGCAGAACAATGTCACCCAAAGCAAACAGTGTCATCATTCATCGAGATAATTATTTTAATGATAGTTATCTATCATTAAAAGAATACTAAGATGATGTGACTACGTACTTGTCAAAAGATCAAAACCACAAAAATCTTCATTGTTTCCTATTACCTCCTTGTTACACGTCACCTTGGGAGTGTTATGCTACCAGCACATATCCTTATTAAGACATCTTTTTAGAGATGAACGTCTTTAAGAACGTCTTTTCAGTGATGTTCACAGAGTACAGGTGGGGACTGATGGCTATAGTAAGTCTTACCTGAGTTCTGGTCAGTGCTAGCTCAGCATTTCTGGAGATTCATAGGAAAATGATGTATCAAATAAAGATGTTTGACATGCCTGTCTGTGTTTTTGACACCCAGCTGCAGATCTTGCTGTGGCCCTTGGCCAGCTAATAGCCATGAATGTGTAATTTAAAAAGTCAGCCAGCAGTTTCACATGTAAGTGTTAACTATTTCACAGTGTGATACTGTAATTCCACCAAGGAGTTTTTCACACATATACCCATGACATTGAATAGGCTTTGCATGACTCATCAGAAGAGTTTGACCTGAGCTAGCAAGAGAAAAAATGAGTGCACACTCCAGAAAATACATTAAAAAGCTGTGCAAAGTGAAAACCTATCATTCAACCTGACCCCAGGAACAGTCTTGCCGATTGTGTCGCTTTCAGCCTGTGGCTTAATCCATCAGAAATCTTTCTGGTGTGTCTGCTAGATGTGCTGAAATCTCAACTGTTTCCCAAAATAACGAGGTGGGGCCCAGCAAGTGCATGTGTGCTTTGCGCAGTGATAACTCAATGTCTCTGCTTAACGTCTGTTGCCATCCAGTGGCAATAATAAAAATGGGCAGTGACTTCCTACTCCATTTTACTGCAGCTGACTATCATGATTTGAAAGAGTGTAGCTATTCCCACACCATAAACCACTAAGCAGCCTTCTTTGCTTCTCTACAGGCTCAGAAAGATTGCATTGCTTGCTGCAACACAGGTTTTGTTTTGGCCAGAGTTTTGCAGTTGCTACCTATGTTAGGGTTACCAACTCCTTTGCTTCCTGCAGAGCAAAGAGGGGAAGGCAGAGCTGTAGGAAGACATTGACTGTTTGGCTGTTGCTGCCCCGGCATAACTCCTGGCATCTCCTCCCAGAGACAGACACAGCCCTTACACAACAGGGCTGTGTCTTTGCATGAAAGGAGGTTGCCAGTTCAGTTTATTTTCTTTTTTCCTTTTTTTTTTTTTTAAATATTCAGCACAGAGAAGGAAGACCAGATACATTTGTGTTTTCCAGTAGCCAGAGCAAGGAATGCAGGTTTTTAGGCTTGTTCTAAGAAAATCTTGTGTTGCAACTGATTTTCACAAACTGGAAAATAATGCAACTGACTGGTGTGGCCTGCTCAGTGCTGTGACATTGCATAGCTCAGGTGACATCCAGGCTGGGTTTGCCCATGGTTTGGGCATGCAGGAAATTTCAGTAAAGACCTGCTGTCCTGGAAACATGCGTCTTTTGGCCTGGGCCAGTTTCCAAGAAGCCTAAAAGAAACCTAGACCAAGGCAGGCTGGGAAGGAGCATTTTGGTGGAGTCCTTTCCTGTCTTTTCTTGCCCCTGCTGGTAGGTCTTTGCCAGGGTGGCCTGGCTTATTGCATGCTGGTGTCCCACAGCCTGGGGACCTGGTCCTGGGCAAAGATTTCCCTTATGCTGGGCCACCAGGTCTTTCTCCAGCCTCTCCTCAGTGACAATATTAGGAGATTCCTTCTGCTTCATTGATTTAGTGAAACATGTCAGATCAGATGTCTAAGCTCAGGTTAAAAAAAAAAGAAAAAGATGTGGACATTCATAGTAATATTTATTTTTATTTTGTGGCAAAATTTAGCATAGGAAAACCCAGTCCCAGGGTTGTGGGGTTGTGCTGTTACTCACATGCTACACTCAAATGCACAACTGGCAGGACCTGCTGGAAGTGCAGTGAAATAAAACTCCTCATTTAAAATGCTTTTTTTCTGCAGCACAATACTACGCCACCCTCCTGTGGGACATCCTGATTTTCATGCCTCATGGAAACCTTTTGTAGCATTAAACCAGTTAGTCACCTACAAGATCATGTCCTTCCCACATACCCTTCATGGCTACTGTGACTCTAAGCACCCATGAGGGACACCAAGATTCATGGCCACCCATCTCTGTGTGGTTACTTGGTGTTTCGCAGCAGTCAGGATCACTCCTGGTTTTGGGGTGACACTAGCAAATGCCCTGGGTTAAAGAACACCTTTCCCCTCTTTCCTGGTGCCTCTTATACTTTCCCATCGTGTCCAGGGCTATTACGCAGTGAACAATCACAAGGAGGGTGGGCTTTCCCCCTTTAAGCTCTCACTGCGTCCACCCCGGTTTGGTGTTACAGACAAACTGATTTTAGACATTTTCTCAAGGAGATGGTTTTCCAGCAGAAATCTGGGAGAGGCCTTAAATTATTGGGAATGCTTTTTGTTCAGCAAAAAGTCACCTCTGTCATGTAAGCAAATCCCTGCTGTCAGAGGAGTTGCTAGTGAGGCATTTTTCTGTGGGAAGAGGACATTTGGTAGGGTGAGTTAGCAATCTGAGGCTCATTTCTGAGCTGTGTGCTTTCACCAGGTTGGCTCTGCAATCAGCAGTAAGCCAGGCTGCAGCTTAAGCATATGGTAACGTTAGTTTAATATTTTAGTGCCACCTGGTGTAAGTGACTCCACACTTCAGCCCATCTGTTTTGCTTGCTTCAGTTTGCTTTTTATGGGGCTCTGGTAGCTTTTCATCCTTTGGAAAGTCCCTGCTTGAAAAAAGTGTAGGGGAGAGAGCTGTCCTGCTTGGGGCTGGAGTTTCTTCACCTTGCGATGCTGTAGGAGGAGTAGGGTAAAACCTGGCTGGTGAAGTAAAATGCAATTCTAGGCCTGGCCTTGCCACAAAATCTTGGAGCAGATTGGTGAACCTGTGCACTTGCCTCCCACATGGAATAATTTAGGTGGAAAGGGACCTGTAGAGATCTCTGGTCTGACCCCTTGCTCAAGTCAGTTTTGTCAGATTGCTCAAGGCTTCATCTACCTGTCCATTTTCTCAGCAAAGACAGAGGTTTGAGGGTGGCTGAGAGCTGGAGTCTGCAAATCTGGGTCAGTCCCATGATGCTGCCTCAGCGCCAGGAGCTGCAGGCGCTCTGCGGAGCAACCATTCACTGTAGCTTTATACGAAGTGGGTTGGCAGGAACTTTACAAGGTCCAGAGAGCCCACCTCCTGGCGCACAGCCAGGATTCCTGGTAGAGCAGTCTTGACAGATGCTTGTGACTCATTTGGAAGGGTCTCTCTTGGCAGATCCTCCACCAGCTCCCAAGTGTCTATCAAAAACAGTTGTTGTTCTTACATCCTTCTTTACTTTAGGCTAAGAAATTCTAGCTGTTTCAGTTTTTCCTCTCGTCATGTTTTTGAGCTGTCTGAACTGCCTTGTTATTCCCTTCGTTCTTTTCTGCCATGAGTTGAATCCTTCTTGAAGCAAACTGGAGAGGGTGCTCACATGGAGGCCATCCCCATACAGATAATGGGTTAGTTACATGCCTGTCCTACAGGCTAGGACTGGGCTTGCAGAGCCCATTGCAGCAGCATAACATTGACTTCTATTGTTGCAAGAGGGATCTCTTTTATATTGCTTGGAAATGTCTAGTCAAACTTCTGCAGCTGACCCATATTTCCCTACTTGGACTCATTTGACTTGTTTTCTGCATGATAACAGGAATGGAGTAATTTTCAAAGGGTTGGAGGAACCCCATGGAAAAAAATAAATTAGCCATGATAATCTTGCCCATTTCTGAGAAATTGAAAACTTGAATGACTTTCTGCTCAGACAGTTAAATGCCAGATGAAGTGGGGTTTCTTGATTAATGCAGAGCAGATGAATCTAGGGCGACAGGTGTTTTCTAAGAATTATGAGCAGATGTTGAGTGGAAGAGGTCCTGCAGGCATGACTTACAGCTTTTCAAAAAGTCTTTTGAGCAAAACAGTTTCTTTTTCTCCTGGTCTGTCTGACCCACTTCCTACTTTGGTTCGCAAATCTCTTACTCTGCTGTATGCATGGCCCTGCCCTCTTTAGGAACTTATGTTCAGTCTTAGTTCCAAACCAGTGAAGTAGCTTAAGAGGAAGAAATGATGTCTGCATTACTAAACCCCTTGCCAGGGACACACTTGGAGTGCTGGCAATCAGTCTGTTTTCCAGGCCAGTCTTCTCCTTCCATACCTCTACCTGATTGCCCTCATGTAAGGTCAGGGTTGAATTTAAGACTAAGGTGATGGGCAGGAGAAGGTGCAGCTAAAGTTCACTTCAGTCTGCTCTTGTCTCTCCACTCTGTTGCATGTTCTTCCTTGGGTACATGGCCTAGCAAGACAAAGTTATAGCAAATGGACAATTAGCTATTTATTTGCCAATGGTTTATTGGCAAAATGGTCAATAAAGATTAATAAAATATTTTCATTACTGAGGCATGATTAGCTGCATCCAGGAATGAGGGGCGATTTTCTTACTGAGAATAATGTCATACCAGGATTCACCTTTCCATGCTACATTCTTGGTGTTTTGGGAGGTTTGCAGTAGATGGGTGGACTAAGAGGTCTTCCAGGTTCTTTGCAATTCTGCTTTTGCCTCACTCAAGGAATCTGAAAGATGACTCTGAACATATGATAGCACATAAACAGCAAGCTATGAAGACATAGACTCTGCAGACACATTCAAATGGCCCAATTTTGTGGGGTCTCTCTCCAGAAACTTTTGAACAACTGAGGGGTCCCAGACATCTTCTCCAGGCACTGTGACTGGAAAGTTGTAAAGGAGAATTTTGGAGGTGAGTAGAACTGATGGTGTGATTTGGCCCATGTCACTCTGTGGTTAATTTCCCAGGTACCTGTTCACAGTAACAAAACTCATATACATGACTGTTAGTAGCTTCTTCGGTGCTGTTGAGCTCCTGCTGTATTTCTGCCATACCTAAAGAAAGCACATCTCTTAAACCTGTCATGGCATTCAAAAATAAAATTGTTACTGTGTGTGGGAGAAAAAAAGTCGAAATTTAGTCAAGAAAGTTACTAGGCATCTGAAATCATCTACCGTAGACAGAAGGGGAGTTTCAGTCCCCATCCCAGTTGAGCTGCCCCAGCAGCAACTCATGGGTATATTCCTCTGGAGGAGGTGAGGGAACTTTACAGCTACCCATTTTCACTGTGGGCCAAGCAGTTGGAAATGTTTCTGTCTTTGCAGCAGGCTATAGCCTGCCTCCCCACTTCTGGCCAATTAATGTAATTTAGCTGCCATGTAACAGCATATTATAACTGTCAATCTGTCTCAGTCGGAGCTAAGCTGGAAAAATCTGGAGACGTGCAGGTCATGGTGGTAGAAATGAGCAGTGTGCACACCAGCATGTTTATGCTGTATATGTTTTCTCTTCCACTCCTCCCAAACCCTTCTTTTGAGGGTACTAGGAGTGAATTTTGCACTTTCTGCCCTCAGGAGTGATTGCAGGGTCACGTGTCCTCTCTGAAAAGAGGACAAGGAGAGCTGATAGATGGTCAGATGCTGGCTGTGGAGTCCTCGTCTGGTGGGAGCATAGCAGGGTATCCTAAGTGAGGAGCAGTCACTCAGAGGAGATGGCCTGAATCCTGGACAGGATCAGAGCAAAGCAAAGTACAGAGCATTTTCTCTGCTCTCCCAAAATGATGATTTGTTTGGACAGTGGCAAAGATCAGTAACCACCAAGTAATGATACCCTCTCATGATTATTACTATGTACATACACCAGAGCATGACCTTGATATGACCTTAAATATCCAAATAAATCTCATGCCCTTCAGATCACAATCCGTGTTGTCCACATCCTTAGCATTTTGGACCATTTAACTTCTGGAATCTGTTTTCTACCCTGATTTTTGGCTGTGCTCACAAAAATTACTCCCCATGTTTTGGATAAGGTAAAACTTTTACTGCATGTCAAAGTGTCTTAAAAACAGTGGCTGTATGCTCAGAGGTGCTTTTAAAATTGGGCATAGCTTAATGTAGGAGGATTATATGTCTTCTCTTGGGACTGCTATCCACTGCACTCCACTGCCTCCACTAACACTCTATTAAGTACAGAGCTATAAAAATTTATAGGCTTTATCCTTCTATTTCAAGGTATCTTCCATTTGAGAGCAAAGAACTGCCTGTGAAGAGCTGTCGTAAGTCATAGCACTTAAACAGAAGTATGCAGACCTTTCTGATAGATATGACACAAGATTACATTGTGACCAGTAAAAAAAAAAACACAAAACCCCCTACTTGTTTGACCTGTATACAAGTGCCTGATGGTCATATGGTTATGTAAAATGTTTAAAGACATAAGCTGTGAGTGGCAATGTCTATGCCAAGCACAGTGATTTGGTGGGTATCTGTATACAGAATGGAACCTTCTGAGAAGAGGTACAAAGAAGAAAGATGTGTAAGATGTGAAGATCTTTCTCTGTAAGCTACTTGCTCTGCCCCTGTCCATGTCCACAATGACATCCATGTCCATGCCCACATCTGTATTCATGCCCATGCCCACGGCCTGTCAAGCCAAGCACCCAAGGATGGCCCAGTCCTGCTCCTGGGGAAGACTGCAAGGAGAGAACCACCCTGCTCATGAGTGATTTTTCAGTTCATGCAGACTCAATTGCAGAATCACTCACAGTTTAAGCACATTTTAGAAGCCAAAATGTTGACACAGTGTCCCTTTCGGTGTCTCTTGGTGATCAATGACTCCACATTCAATGAAGGCTGTGACACTGAGAGTCTGAGTGTAACACATTTTTTCCCAGATGCCTAGGTACAGTTGTGCTTTGCCTGAAAGCTCCCAGAAAATCTCAGAGATTTGTTATTGACAGAGAAATCTAACACATATTGTTAGCTTTTCTGTGTCTGACAGAATATGCAAGAGGAGAGATGTTTATTCTGAGTGTACAGAAACAAGAAAAAAAATACGATACAGAACAAAGGGGAAAAGTTATACCACCTGCAAGGCTTTCTGTTAATGATGTTCAAGAGCTTTTTCCATACTAATTAATGTTTTTAGCTTAAAAGGTGCTAAGGGAAGTTCATATATTATAAAACAAATTAGGCAAAGGAAAAATAAAAATAATACATTCTGGTTTTAGTAACAAAATATTTTGCCCATTAATGCAATTTTATCAGAAACCTAGTATGTTGCAGGGAACTTCTAGAATATTTTGTTTTCTGATCTGCTGGAAGTACCGCTTCTCAACCTCTGCAGTGCTCTGTGAGCTGGAAATTACAGGTTTTCAACAGTTTCATTGATTAATTAAGAGTTTGGACTCACTTTACATCAGATTTGAAATTAAGATCAAGGACAGGTGAAATAAAAACTTTTGTACATCTCTGTCTGTTCCAGGGTGGCTTAACACTCTAATTCTTCAGATATTAAGCAGAATAAGGACTTCTTCAAATACTTCTATTCATGTCTGGTAGGTAGCATGTGATTAAAATGAACGTATTTGAATGTAGTGAAGGGGAGGGGCAATTGATAGGAGATATCCATTGGGAATAAAACCTGGAGGTGAATATTGATTTTACTGATGTTTTTCCTTAGCTTCTGAGAGTACACTGCTGATGGGGACATAATAGCAATATTGACTGAAAGGGGTATTTTTTTTTCCTTGGGAGGCTTCTGTGATCATGTCAATTCAGAACAATATAGAAAATAATAGGCATGAAATGATCTAACAGTTCAAAGGGCTTGATTTTCCCCCTGAAGAAACAGTGTCTGTTGGTTTTGTCATTTTGACTCTTAATCTTATCTTGATTACCACTTTCCTTTGTTTTAGTCTTCTGCATTCATTCTTTTTTCTAACTCTCTTGACCTTTTCCCAACTTGGGCAGTTTTGTCTACTGTTTTGTCCAGAGAGGTATCACAGGTATCCTCTCTTCCCTATGGTTCTAACAGCAACTTGGTAATTACATGGGAACTGTATGAGGTTCCCATGGTGAAAGTGAGAGGTCATTCTGGTATTTTACTTTCGTAGCATTTCATTTTTGTGTGAGGAATACAAAGAAGTATGGAAAAATTAATGCTACAGTAGGACAGGTCAGTTTTGAATGGCAATAATCTTCTACCTGGACCACAGGTCTGCCTAGTGGTGGTGAGTGTTTGGTGATGTCAAGATTATTTAAATCAGCTCTAGCAATGAAAGCAAAATGTTTGTCATTTGGTAGTGATGATAGATTTTACAAGTGCTCTGAATCTAGGAGGTTCCATCATTTATGAAAACTGAGGGCTCAGAAGTTTTGAGAGCCACATTATGCGACAGTGAATATTTTGTGGGGAAAAAGCCGTGCCAGTTAGGTTGCTTTCAGCTGAAAGGCTCTTTGCTTTTCCAGAAGCCTCATTTTAGGGTTTATCTTCCTTGCAGCTTCAACTTGATTCACAGGTCTATGTACTGAAATCCCTTTGGTATCACTTACTCAGAGAAACCCTTTCCCAACTTGTGCCATGTGATTTTTTTGTGGAATTGGTGATCTCTTCCAAAGTTTTCAGCTGGTGTTGGGAGTTTGCTTCACATTACAGCTCCCCGTAGGAGTCTTCTGTAACAGGGACATTGATTAGGTCCACCTGGGTGCTGCCAGTCCTCCAGTACTTTTCTGCAATTCTATAACATTACTGGAAAAGATATACATAGTTTCTCATAGTTCATATGAAAATAATCCATATCTCAGTTCATTAGAGTGCAAGCTACTGTGAGATGACCTCAGGAGTCCTGTAGAGCTGAAGTAACTTGAGAGGCGCTAAAAGGACACAGATAATCAGTATGGCCTTTGCAAAAAGCCATGTCTTACAGACAGAGAAGGTTTCCAGCGCAGCAAATTTAGCTTGCATTAAGGATTTGGCATTGGACTATTCAGATTTCCAGGTAAAGTAGGAATCTCAGTATCTCAGTAAGGACTGTCCCCTTTCAAACTGGATTCTAAAGAATAATTTGCCAGGGAAACAGCTCTTGGTGTTGCTACATCATCTGGATAGATATAAACACTGTTGGAACAGTGCCTTTCATACAAATGAGCAAAATGTATTTTTTTTTAAATTGCTTCTTATCTTTTGAATAAATGGTGCAATGAGATTGCAAAATTTAGGGGAAAAAACAAATGCAGATTTTCAAAGTCTGATACCACCCACAGCCTGACTGGTATAAACCCTATGCCTTGTGTGATATTACTTGGGATCCACAAGTGGTGTAAGAGAAAAATTCAGCCTCTGACAATTCTGGAGACACTGTTTTCACTGTGACTCATTTAAAAGCAACCTAGCAGCTATGTTCATTCAGTGAGTGCTGTTAGCAGAATTAGGTATTGTACAGAAGGTTTTTCTGATTTTTAGAAATATTGGCAGTTCCTTACAGAGGTGAGGCAGGGGAGAAGTTATTCCATACATCCTAATGGAATGCTTATAGCATCCACAAAACAAGGTCTGTATCTGGGCAACGAGCAAGGAGCAGGGTAGAAGAGTTTATGGAAAAGGCAGTGGAGATTAACAGTCAAGATTTCTGTACGTTACGTTGTTGGCTAATGTACCATTGAAACACAAGTAGCTATGCTTACTTGCTTAGGTTAAGTGCAAGAGCTTTCCCAAAGAATGGAAGTTACTTCCCCAAAATAAGAGGATGGGCTGCCTTCACTATTCCTCTTAGATGCCTGCACTGGAGCTGCTGGAGTTTTGCTGCTGCTGAAACAGCAGGCCCATGTATACCCTTAGCTAAAAGTGAAAGGTTTATTGCTCCAATGAGGGAGTCATAAAATGAGTGGGATTTAATAAAAGCCATAGTAGCATTTGTGCCTTCTGAAACAGGCACTCACCTATACACTTTATTTGCATAGTTACTGAATCTGCATATCATGTGCTGACTCTGCTGCCTAGTGCTCTCAGACATGATAATTGCACATGCAAACTGGGTCAGAAATTGTGTGTGCAGTTACGTCTGATATTCCAGAGAAACAGCCCTCTCTTCTTGCAGGGAAAGGATTTGAGTAGTGCCATGTGGGGGGACTGAAATAAAGATGATTCAACCACGGTGGCAGGACTACTAGAAACAGTGAACCTACAGGTTTTGTCCATGCTGAGAGCCCCAGTTTTCTCAGTATTGCAGGGTGGCAGTGAGGGACTGTGAAACAATGCAAATCTCCAGGCAAAGCAAGAAAGGAGATGATATTGTCATCTCACCAATGGGATGCTGAAACATGTGCACACTTACCTTAAAGCCCCTTTGTCTAAAAAAGCTGATGGAAAAGGGACTGAGATTCACTGATTTATCATATGATTGATTTGTTTGGTGTGATAAATTGATTTCACTGTAATAACACTGAGAATACACAACAGAACTGGGAAATTATCTCAGGTTTTTCTGAATCCTGGTTTGTGAGATCATCCTTATTGCCTGGTTATTGACCCTTACATCCAGCAGATTTCTGTAAAAAGATAGCATGTTTCTCCATCATTGAAAGTGGCAGTGGGCAAGAGCAGCAAACCACTATGCATCAAGCAGAATGGTTAGCAGCACACCATTTCTATCAAAGGGGTGATTTCCATATATATAGCTATATTTCCATATAGCTGTGGCAATATGTATTCTACTTGTAGATCTTGTTCCTCCAGCAGCAATAAAGGGGAGATTATGTTGGAATGAAGTTTAAATGGAGAAAAGGGCCAAAGAACTGATACTGCTAAGTGCCAAAGTGACTTTGACGTGCTTAATGATGCTGAATTATTCATTGAACTGGCCAGGCAAACTGACATTGTAAAGGGAAATAAATGAGGGTGCTGGAGAGAAAATGCGAAATGATTGGGTGACTCCCTTCTGAGAGGAACAGAGGGCACCATTTATAGACCTGATCCATCCCATAGGGAAGTCAGATGCCTCCCTGGGGCCAGGATTAAGGATATACCAAGAAATCTCCCCACCCTGGTTTGGCCTTCGGATTACTACCCATTACTGATCTTTCAAGAGGTAGCGATGAGGTAGCTACCAGAAGTCTGAGGGAAATGAAGAGAGACTTTAGGGCCCTGGGATGGCTCTTTAAGGGATTAGGAGCACAAGACAAGTACTGTTTTCCTCTATCCCACCAGTTGCAGGGATTGATGAGGGGATAAACAGGAAAGCCAGCAGATTAAATCCTGGCTCCAAGACTCATGCAACTGGAAGAACCTTGACTTCTTTGATCATGGGTTGATCTACAGGACACCAGGCCTGCTGGCAACAGGTGGGGAAAGCCTAACCAGAAGGGGAAGAAGAATCCTGGGAAAAGAGTTAGCAGGGCTCATTGAAAGGGCTTTAAACTAGGTTTGAAGGGGGATGGGGATGAAACCAGGATTATTAAAGTGGAGCCTGGGAAGAGCATGCCAGTGCCCATGGGTAAAAGTACTAGCAAGGTCTTGCAGTCTGTTGTCTCAGTGGAGGTGGGGGATGGTGATCCATGCAGTAGCAAAGACAAGAGGAGTAGTAATAGGCTGTCAACTACAGAAGGGTCTGAGCACAGTCAGGTGGGAAATGGGGCTCATCACCCCCAAGAAAGGCGGCACAACAATTAGCCCAGCTGAAGTGCATCTACATGAATGCACACAGCAGGGGCAACAAACAGGAGGAGGTGGAAGCCATTGTACAGCAGGAAAACTATGCTATAGTTGCAATCATAGAAATGTGGTGGGACGGCTCACGTAACTGGAGTGCTGTGATCGATGGCTACCAACTTTTCAGAAGAGATAGGCAAGGAAGGAGAGGTGGTGGGGTAGCCCTCTATGTTAGGGACAGATTTGAATGTTAGGAACCAAACAATGTGAATGACTGTGTTGAGAGTTTATGGGTAAGAATCAAGGAGAAGGCCAATAAGGGAGACATCATGGTGGGAGTTTGCTACAGACTCCCCAACCAGGATGTAGAGGTTGATGAAATATTCTATAAACAGCTGGCAGAGGTCTCATGATCACTTGCCCTTGTTCTTGTGGGGGACTTCAACTTTCCCAATGTCTGCTGGAAATGCAACGCAGCAGAGAGGGAACAGTCCCAGAGGTTCTTGGAGTGTGTGGAAGACAACTTCCTAACACAACTAGTGAGAGAGCCAACCAGGGAAAGCACCCTGCTTGTTAACAGAGAATGTCTTCTGAGGGTTGTAAAGGTTGGAGGTCATCTTGGGCAGAGCAGTTATGAAATCAGTTTTCAATTCTTGGAGAAGCAAGGTGGGGAGCCAGCAGAACTGCCACCTTGGACTTCCAAAGGGCAGACTTTGGCCTTCTTAGGAGTGTGGTTGAGAGTGTCCCTTGGAAGACAGTCCTGAAGGGCATAGGTGCCCAGGAAGGCTGGTCATACTTCAAGAAGGAACTCTTAAAAGCACAGGAGAAGGCCATCCCTAGGTTCCGCACAAGGACCTGATGGGGAAGAAGACCAGCCTGGCTAAGTAGAGAGCTTTGGCTGGACCTCAGGAATAAAAGGAAAGTTTACGATCTCTGGGAAATACAGTTGGTAACTTATGAGAAATACCAAGATGTACTGAAGCTGTGCAGGGGGAAAATTAGAAGGGCCAAAGCTCAAGCAAACTTAACTTGGCCTCTACAGTTAAAGATAAGAAGAGGTTCTTTCAGTATATCAATAGAAAAAGGAAGACTAGGAAAAAGGTAGGCCCTCTGACAAATGAGGTGGCTGCCCTAGTGGTGGAAGACACAGAGAAGGCGGAGCTGAATGCTTTCTTTCCTTCAGCGTTCACTGCTAAAGCTGTCCCTCATGAATCCCAGACCCTGGAGATAAGGGGGAAGATCTGGAGAGAGGAATATTTTCCCTCTCTAGAGGAGGACTGGGTTAGTACCCTTCCTGGGAACTTGGCCAGACTAGACATCCATAAGTCCATGAGCCCTGATGAGGTAAACCTGCGAGTGCTGAGAGAACTGGCAGATGTTATTGCTGGCCCAGTCTCCATTATCTTTGANCCCAGTCTCCATTATCTTTGAAAGTTCATGGAGAAC
>VXBJ01005628.1:0-11501 GCA_013400055.1 Nycticryphes semicollaris
ATGCACACACAATCCCCAATCTCTGGTAGTATTTACAACAGTACACAGTACCATTTTGAGGGGTAAATAGCCAAAGGTCTAATTTTTTATTTCAGTCGAACAACACTTGAGCAGGTGAAAGGATCAGTTTCAAGGATACTATTCAGTAACTTAACTACAAACTTAGCTCGCCTAATTTTATGTTTAATATTTTTATTTCTGGTACTACTACATCTGGAAAATATCAACAATCTGAAATCCACACAGAATAAAGCCTGTTGTTCTTACAGTATCATCTGTGTCACAAAGTTCTTTTTCAAAGTTGTTATAAGGGCAAGATACTAATAGCCATGATTATCTTTGGCAGTTTGATTTTATGTTACAGTTTCTGCGGCAACAGACCATATCCTCTGAGAGAAGACTGTCACACCTTGTGAAGCAGTTTTTCTGAGCAGGCTCATTTAGTTCCAGTATCTGATTCCTATGTCTTCCTACTTCATTTCTATCCCAAGATGAAAACAACTTTTTGGTTACCACAAAGTCTTTTTTTCTTTCATTTCTGCTTGTAAATCATACAACTGAAAACGAAAAAAAAAGTTTCTGAAATCCAAGAGACTTTTCTAACTTCTTTTTTTAGTCATCTTTTGAGACTCATGACCTTTTTCTACCAAACCCAGTCTTTCTCAAGAAAATGAAATCAACATGTTTCCTTCCCTGCATACAGTACAGCTAGAGATCCTTTTTCTGCTTCTGCACACTGACACTCAGGTTCTGTCCAGGCTTTGGAAGCATATGCTATGAGTCTCAAGCGATCACCCTGCCTTTGTACAAGTGTGCCCCCAAGTCCCTGCATACAAGCATCAGGTGACAGCTCTGTCTGGCACTTATTGTACTCAAAAGTCAGAACTGTTGCCTTCTGTCTGAATAGTGTTAAGAATTTCAAGGTCCATGTTTTGATTGGTATCTCTCACCTGTTCCACACTTTTGGTAATTCAGAAAGGCCCGTTAAAAAGCAATTGGATTAGATAAAACTTACCCCAAAACATACTGTTCCCTCAAAATCTTGTGCATAATTTTCTTTCTATAGTCCAAGGAATTGCCTCTATCCTATTGAGACATGCATATCCCACAAGACACTTCTAACTCTACAGTTTCTTCAACCTTATATTTGCTGTGTTTTAAATCTGCAACAAGAACGATTTTCAGAGCTTATCTGAGTGTCTGGTTATGTTTCTGCACTGTTTCTTCTTACATTAAACTATCCGCTATGTCATACCTTAATAACCTGAATAGATTCAGCTATTTATGTCTTTTGGGAGTGTATTTCAGGTACAAAGCATAACAACAAATGTAAGCCAGCAGAACCACAGTTCCCCAAACAAAGTGTTAACATCTTACAAACTTCTTTTTAAAGGAAAAAAAAATTAATTAGCACAAACAATGCAGAATATTTTTCTTCCTATAGCTGTTCAAATTTGTTATGAACATCTCCTTCCCTTGAAATCTAGCTACTGAAGAAACAATCCATTCAGCATTCTCTTGAACTCTCTAGAATACCAAACAAAACCAATCTTCCTAAATTATCATTAAGATTGAGAGGGTTTTTTGAGCACGATAGCAATATTATTATTATATGTATTCCAGGATAATTGGGTTCTTATCTGTTTCATATTCTGATGATGTGTTACCTCTTCTATTAAAGAAGTCTTGGAAAGATATTTTATATCTCTTAGGATTTCTGCTCTACAGTATGCAGCCTTTTTTTTTATATAAAAAAACCTGTCTGATCTTTTAGCCTCGGTATTTCTTTTCCCAAATGATTATGAAACCTATCTTATTGAGATCTGATTTATCTTTGCACCCAGCTAAAATCACCTAAAGTAGGAATGATTCCCCGGCTTCTCAGTCTGAATCTTTGGGTGTTGCACAAGACCAGGATTACTCACCACATTTCTTCCTGTGTCTGCAGACAGAGCAATAGGCTGCTTTTCAATGTCCATATATGCTTAATGTAATGTTCAGTTTTGGTGATGTAGCTCTATTGAACAGTCTCCATCAATAAATTTGCTCTGTTTTCTTCTGCTGTTGCTTCTCTGTGCAGGAAAGGTGTTTCATTACCTTGTAGACACACAATGCGTTCCACTAAAAATATTTCCTACCATTATTACCTATTTTTAATTATTCCCTATTTAAAAAAGGAGAAAATTATCTAGTTTAAGATTGGACCCACCTCTGTGAAGGTTAAATGTTCTGCATTTGATAGAGAAAAAAGAAAATTCAAAATGTGGCTAAAGATAAACTGACATAGATTGCAGTGTGGAACACCCAATTCTACTGCATGCCTTCTGACAACTCTAGTTTTTGGGGCCTTGTAATATGCCTATTCAATGAGAAAAATAGCATAAAAAAGTATTCTAACCTATAAAAATATAAAAATCTTTCTCCCACTTTAGTTCCATGAACTGTTGGAGTAAAAAAACAACCAAGCAAACAGAAAAACCAATAAGCCGCAACAGGATAGAAACGGGCCATATGGTCTAAGAACAGGAAACAGCATCTACAATATTACACCCCACCCTCAGTAAACTATATCTTTTTTACAGATGTGGTTCTCCCTCCCTTTACTTAATATGGAATTTAAATTATTACTTTGTACCAGTATATACTTGACCTTTTACACAGACTGCTGACTTTACTGCTAACGCAGAAAATTGGATAGTAATTTTATCATTAAAGTTTATCTTAAAATCCATATACTATCTAAATAAGGTTATATAGACAAACAGTGATGAGCTTTACAGTCTTCAAAAGGCTCTCTGCAGTAATAGTCAATTGGTAATAAATGAGTAGAAAATACATGGCTGAAATCCGGATTTTGGGAAAGATGGTTCAAATAATAATAAAAAAATAATAAAATGTTTGTGGATTGTCTTAAATGAATACTGTATATTTAAAATATCTATTATTTATTTGATTTAGTTAAAATAGAAGCAAAGTTATCTTGAAGAGCACTGTAGAGAAAAGAAGCCTCTTTTAGCACACTGCCCTGAGTGAAGAGAGCTATTGAATCTAAAACCTTTATATGTTAATGGATCATTCTCTCATTTTGCTAAAACTATTTTGCCTATTTCATTTGATTTTCACAATGAAGTCTTGGGTTTTGGCCCTATACTACTTCTCTGATATCACCTTTTGCATCTCCACTCTGAGGTAATACATTTACTTCAGCAGACTCCTGAAAATTAATCTACATTGTAGCTGTGGTCAAGGAGGATTAGATACTGTTAATGAGTTATCAATGTCATCCCTCAACAGGGTGGAATAGCTGGAATTAGCTAAGAAAACACCCTAAAATAGTATACATGCACGAATAGCCATCTAGATAAAGAATTAGAATCAGGAACATATGTTTTTTTCTTTCACGGGCATGAAAAACAGTGTTGGATAAGATTCAGTAAGGCTCATGTTCCTCTCTTCCCTTCACTGTTTTTTGCCCAAAGGAGAAATAGTCATATGTGATAATACAAAGTGTAATGCAAAATTCATAGATCAGAAGAAAAGAGTGGGTGAGGGCGGGGGGGCCTGAGAGATATTAATCTTAAATATTTGAGTATTCCTTTGAAGTGGATTGTGGCCATTTCATATTCATTACAGTTAATCTCTTGAAAATGAGCAATTATTGGTAAAATGATATTTCCAATATATTTCCCGTTTTTATAGATCTGTCTCTTGAACAGGCTGAGTTTGCCAATATGCAGAGGTTGGCTGAGCTGCAGTCTGTGTGTGCAAGCTCAGTTTCATAATGGTGTAGCATATCTTGATTCAGAGTTTGCACTGATGTAGATAAGCACTAAAACGTACAACCCTAACACTGTTAAATCCTTCACTTCCTGAAAGGGCTTTTCTATATAAAGCCTTCAAAACAGATAAATGAGATTTGCCAGGTAGGCTGGGCCTGGATCAGTTTCTATCCACCTCTTTAATGCACTGCAGGTTACATTTTATTTTGATTATTTGATTCAGATCACACATGATGCTCTACTAGACCAAACGGATCACCTGAGGTTTGATTACCTCTAGAAATAACTTCTGCACTACGCACATGAAATGTAATTCAAAGGAATAACTTGCACATTCTCTTAGCATTCACTTTTTCCCTGGAGGTGCCAGCAATGAGTCTCAGTTTGGTGAAACTAACTCTCTTTAAAGTACACTTGATTATTTACAAATCCCTGTACAACCATGATACATTTTATTTTAGCAGCTGTTGTCACCCTATTGTCTGTAATGATACACTCACTTCTGAAGACTGCTAGTCTGTGGGTCACTGTGAAAAGTATCCTGAGCTCAGTGGGTGTCTGGATTTTAGTTTCTGTTTCTTCTTCCATGATTTAAGATCTTTAGGATTTCTTTGACACAAATCATGAATAATCCTTGTCATCATTAGAAGATTATTTTTAAATACCAACCATAACATGTTCTGTTCTGCTAAGTTTTCTTTACAAAATGTAATATGTTATTTCAGAGTTTAAGAATAGTCAGTAGATTTATCTAGTCTCTAAATAGTCACTAAATAGTCACTAAATTTCTTATTCCTTAGGTGATGTCATAATACATATGAAATGTAAGCAAAGGTCTGAATGGAAGTAACTACATAATTTTAAGCTACTGGTTACATATTTCATAACCTAAGACAGAAATACTTCATGAAATGTAAGAAGTCAAAATCAATTCATTCTGTTCATACTTGTTATTGGTTAGGAAAATTAAAACTGTTCTTATTTATTAATCACTTTACAGTAAGTCATATTTCCTATATACTTTAATGAAACTTAAGCACTGGCTGAAATGTCTAAATGGAACAATAACCAAAGATAATATAAGCAATATAAACCCAAACCTGTTTATTCTTGTGTGAAATTTTGAACTTTTCCAGGTTATCTAAAAATAAACAGAACATATTTTTCTTTTACAACACTGAAAAATGCCATTAAGGAGCTATCTCAGCTTAAAAGAAGTTAGACAACAAATAAAAGTGCAATTTTAACATGCAACACAAAGTATCAGCACAAAGTATCCACGTTAGGAAATGCTTATTGCGAATTCAGGGCTTCACAATTTTAAGTTTTTTATGTTCTGTCTTTGCTTCATTCAGAATTTAAAGGAGAAAAGATGCTACATATGAGAAATTAATAAGGTATTTTGACATTTTTGGTGAGATACATTTGATGAGCAGCCACTCCTGAAGACAAAACAAATCTCAATATCAGGGTTAATCTGGCCTCATTTTAATGCAGGTGAGAAAAGTGTTATTTAATAGTGATAAAGATAACGTCCTACAAAGTAATGAACTGTATCAGGGGGAGGATATTTTATGTGAGAAAGAATAACCACATAGACCATGTTATGAAAACTGCATTACAAAGACATAAGTGGTTGAGGATCCAGATTTCATGAGCTCATCTGGAACAGTGGACTACACAACAGAGTGCACATGCAGTATTACCCAGATATGAAATAGCAGCATTATCCAGAAATCCTGAATATCCCCAGACCCTGTGAGTTGATAGTACTTTTTCTGTATAGCACAGATTACACAGTTACATGTTGATAACACCAATCTAGCTCTACAGTCAGTTCCAGCTGTAGAAGTACAATATGCACATGCAGCCTCTGTGTTACAGTAATAAAGGCAAAATTAAATAAGTCCTATAATGGGGTATTTTTACTAACTTTTCAGACTCATGCTATTATACACCATGCACTGCTAAAACTGTATTGAGTCAAAATGTTATTTAGAGGGCTGTTGGGTAAAATCTAGGTTTTTGTGCACAGTCAAATCAGTGTCTAAAGGACATCCATACTTTTTGCTTTCTCTTTTCCTTTCTCTCATTTTTTCTTCTCCTTACATCCAAAAGTTTTATCAGATGGAGTTATTCTGTTGATTACAGATGTGCGATTTCAATAGCTGTTCCTGCAGGTAGAAACTGGAGATGTATTTGTAATTATCGTGTAGCATGAAAACACCTACCTTGTATGTCATGATCCAGACTGTGTGGCAATCTGGTTTTTAATTTTCATAATGTTATAAACTTTGAGCACTTTGGTAAAGTCATTGATGGATTTTTTCAAACAACTTTTTTTTCACTGTGTAGTCTTTTTCCAAGGTGAAAATTTGAGTATTTATTTTGTTAACAGAAGGGAACTGGGAACTGCTTTGATTCCGTACTGAAAAAATAATTTTCTGAAAGGAAGCCTTGCACAATAGTTTGAAATCTGAAATATTTCTAAGGATTCTCATTTTTTGATGAATCATGTGTTTATGACCTTCTTTAGATATCTTTATTCATGGCTCCCTGCTGCCTTTCATCACCTCATCAGAAATCATTCTTTGTACAATGTTATTGCATCAGCACAACCACACCAGAGATGAATGATGCATTTTCTCTAACATTTATTCTATTTTTGCTTTCACAGGCCCTACCAGATTCTGATCAGTTATCATGGTCTCTTTTCATGTTTTGCTGGGTGACTGGTGGTTTGGCAATATGTTTCTCTTCTGAGTCTGAAACTTCTCTCTTAGGACAGAGAACAAAGTTATTCACTTTCCCCATACAAAACAATGCTACAAACATCCCAAAGGTCAAAATAAATCCATAAAACTCTATTTTATTTTTGGGCTAAACTATGTCTGCTGAAATTCTTGCTGATTCTGTTCTTGATCTCATTCTCTCTGGTATTCACAATGTTTCTGTTTTCTACTGCTTAGTCCCAGGACAGCTATAATCTCTCTGCCAGCAGCATTACAGAGAAACCCTTTGTGTCTGTCATCTACTTCAGATCCCAATCCCAGAGCTTTAAATCATGAATGCATCTTCTGACCTTACCTCATTTTTTCTCTTGAATCCCATGCATTCTTCACTATTCCACGAACTTTTTTCATGTTCCCAAGTATGTACAGAGAGTCCAGTCAGCCACATAAACCCCCTCCCTGTTCCTCCATACTCTGTGTAAAATGCTTCTTGGCAACTTACCTTGGCATGTAGCAAAATCATGTTTGTGTGGATCCGAAGCACGTGGCACATAATAAATGCCTGACAAAAATGTCTTTTACCAGGATTTAAATTATCACTACAGTCATGTTCCATTCCAGGATGTTTAATCCAGTGACTTTCAGATATCTGAAAACCAGGAAGCAAGGAGCTGATGTGTATGTAACTTGTGAATATTAAGAAAAATAATGCTAAAATACATGTGATTGAGCGTTAGCTCTACTCTTCCTCCCCAACTGGCAAAAATCCACATGCATTTCAGCTGGATTCACTGTGCTAAGATCAGTGATATTGAATGGCAAAGGGATTAGATGGAGCAGCTTGGCAGTATGAGGAGATCTGGGTATGAGCCAGTACTGGATGTATTCAAGGAGAGAGGGAGGTGTATTTGTGTCTTAATCCAATAGCAGTGCAAAAAAATTCAAGCCTTTTCTTGTCATGGAGTTTTTAGTGTTGCGAGAGTGAAAATCCTGCAGAAAACTCAATTTATGGAAGTGTATCAAGGGATTGTAAAATATAGCACACTTGTTAGTTTCTAGCTGTAACCCACACAGGGGTAGCTTCACCTCATTATAATGCATTAACCCACACCTTTAAAAAGTCAAAGAGAGGTGATAGGTGTCCTAAAGTTATCAAGGGCTTTATTTCCTTTGAGATATGACCTTGTTGACAAAAACTAGGTGTAAATCTGTATATTGTGAAATTTTAAGGTCATTGTTCAAAACCAGCAGATTAAAAACTGCACATCCTATATTTCAGAATTTTCTGGCTTTAATAGATTAAATATCACTGCCCTAATCCTTAGGTAAGGCACAGACCCACAGGCAATGTTATCGCAGCATTAATTTAACACTTTCTTTTGTCAGAGAATGTCTGTACTGAATTGGAAAAGCAATGTCTTTGAAAAGACAAAAGTGGCAGCTATTACATAATAACTGCAATACCTGTGAAGCTGTACCTCTGTATAAAGGCATCTGCAGCAGGAATATGGTTAGGTAACTCCTGTCATTTTTCACATTGTTCAGACAAAACTTTCCATCGGGAAACCTCACTGCAACTTTACAATGGAAGCAGATTGTTATTTTAACTTTATGAAGAAAGACAGGGCAGAGAGTTGTGATAAGCTATGAGCAGTAGTATGAGATTTCAGATCTCCAGTCATTGACCAATATTACTACTGATAAATTTCATAATAATTTATGCTTATCTTTTTATTATACCTGGATGCTTACAAGATATTGGTATATAGTAATGCAATATTTAGAGGCTACCTAAAGGGGGATGTGATGGAAATCACCTATAGTCCTGTTGCGTAGATCATGTAGGCATTACTTAATGGCTTCAGGAGAAATATGTAACTTCATAAACTTAAAATGTATAACCTCTACCCAATTTCCCAGATAGTCCTAGCCTATCTTCAAAATGAAGCAGAGCAGATGGAAAAAATATGGGGTTCCACATTTTGTCCAAAAGAGAAGATGCTGTCTGTAGAAAATTATTTTTCTTTGAAGTCAAGGGGTCTCCAATACAGACATTAGGACTTGAAGTTATTTCACAGTGTCATCGTCTAGATCATCTCTCCCAGAATCAGCTCTTATATATATTTGTTTCAGGGGTCAGCTTTAAATTGTAAAGGTATTCCAATACCATAAATCAAAACCTACAAGTATAGTTAAAAAACATGACCCAAGACTCTTGTAAACAGTATTTTCCTCAATTGTGGGCCTCAGTGCTACAATGTCTCCACCTGAATTTTTTGGGAAGAAATACAACTTAATACCACATGAGAAACCATGTTCTTTGATGGCAAATGCACTGCTGTGCAAAGGAGCAGAAGTACAATGGTCTGAGAAAAGAGATATATTAGTATGAGCTGAACAATGCTCAGCTAACCAAGTAACCAAGGTAGCTCTTTCACAATACACTTGCATATCTCTGCATGATATTGCATCATGCATATAAATCTATCAAAGTGCCTTCAGGGGAGAAAACATCTTTACGGAGGCTCTATGGCATGTTTCCAGAGGTGCTAGAAAATGAGTCGTCAGTCACATCAGACCGTATCTAGATGTAAAAACAGAAAAAAACCTCAAAATATTAAAGTCAGTTCCTCCTAAAATATCAGGTGAATTATGCCTCTCCTCATTAAAATTATATTTTTGGAGTACTGAAATATTTAACTCTACAATTTTAGCAACATTTTCTGTGTATTTCTTGTTGGAGAGGCTGTATAAACACGCCTGAGAAAATGAAGATCACTCTTCCGCAATTGTCATGAGCCATCTTTTCCATATGATAACCCTCACCTGAGAGTAGATGGATAAGTCACTACTTTCAATTCAACTTCAGCACAAAGTATTGTGAAACATCAGCCCTGAAGTACTGTTTTCACCATATAGGACTGTCCTAATCCATAAATTCTAGAAAAATAGAAATGAAATCTAACATTTCATGACCGTTCTTGCCATATTAACCACCTCTAAAGCCAAATAATTATTTAAGAGGTCTAAAATTACTTGCCTTCTGTATTGACCACTGGTATTGATATATTTGCCCTGTAAATAAAAAGTCTATTAGCAGTGAAACAAATTTACTTTATCTCATCTACCTGTTCAAAACATAAACTGTCAACACTGAATATTGCCCCCTGCAAAGCACCCTGGGAGAAATATAACAATAGGCTTGGTAAATATTGTTATTTTATTCAGAGTGCTTCTATTTATCCCCCATCTGGTGTTTTGGATTTTTTTAAGGAAGTATCGACAATGTTGATGTATGGGAACAGCAAGCAATGAACAAACTGCAGATAATGCAGGACTGAAGTGACAAATTTCATTTTGACAAATGTTCTGACCTGACAAATCCCCAAAACTTCAGTTACTCTTGCCACCCAAATTCACACGCAATCTGTGATAGCCAGTATAGTTCTCATTACTATCTTGTTAGCCTAGTTTTCTGTCTTATATCGGCCTAGTATTGTCAGTACTGAAGTTCACATATTTCAGTTGGAAGTTCTGGGTTCAAAAGATCAAGAAAGTTGGTCACCTCTTACAATTCCTATGTTTCCCCAAATTTTATGTCTACAGTCTCATTTTCTGATTTGCTCCCTTTCATTAAGTCTGTTGATCATAAACGGTTTCTGAAAGACATACAGACATACCTTGAGTTACTTGAGGGAATTTGTCACTTAAAAAAAAATATTTAGGGAAAATGTTAAATAAAACCATTCCTTTGTGTATCATGTTATCTTGATAATCCTGATGTCTTACTAAAGAATCATTGCATAACTGAAATGTTTCCCTATTGTGCCATTCCTCTAGATACCATCTATAAACATGCCTGTTTTTCTACACATACTGTATCTAATGAAGTCCCTGTAGTCTTCAGTACTGTCAACAAGAGACCCACACTTCACCTCACAGACAGCCTTGAAATTCTCAGCTGAAATATAGAGGTGTGTGTGATTTAATCTGGTTAACTGGTCTGGATTCTAAATAAGATGATATATTGAAGTGTTACTCTATGATATTTACATGGAAAGGTTTTGAGGAGCCTTTTTGAGCCCTAAGATCTTCCTTATACTTTAAAAGGATACTGCAATAATCCAAGAAGGAAACTCAGTGTTGAACTACATATTATACTTTTGGCTGAGGACAGAAATGGAAAAAAAAAAGAAATAAATTATNCCCCAGAAATTATTTCAACAACAAAATTCCAAATGTTTTTGTCTTCCATATCTCCTATGCAGCTCGCTGATATTGCCTATAGTTGAGGTTGCCTTTTTTGCAGAGAATTTGAGGGGAGCCTGATATATATGTGCTGTGACTTCTGTCTACATTAATTTCCTACTGATCCTTCAGGAAACTTATCATGAAAATACACACTCTGGTACCTCTTTATCATCTGTTGCCTATGTAAAAATCCCCATTAGCATTAACGTTTGCCTTTCAATTTCTAGAAAAAAAAAAAAAAANGCCATTCCTCTAGATACCATCTATAAACATGCCTGTTTTTCTACACATACTGTATCTAATGAAGTCCCTGTAGTCTTCAGTACTGTCAACAAGAGACCCACACTTCACCTCACAGACAGCCTTGAAATTCTCAGCTGAAATATAGAGGTGTGTGTGATTTAATCTGGTTAACTGGTCTGGATTCTAAATAAGATGATATATTGAAGTGTTACTCTATGATATTTACATGGAAAGGTTTTGAGGAGCCTTTTTGAGCCCTAAGATCTTCCTTATACTTTAAAAGGATACTGCAATAATCCAAGAAGGAAACTCAGTGTTGAACTACATATTATACTTTTGGCTGAGGACAGAAATGGAAAAAAAAAAGAAATAAATTATTTATTCTATATCAAATCCTTCATTTAATTCTTAATTTGAAATTATTATTACCAAAAATGCGTAGAATGTAGGATAAAATAGAATATTTTGTTACTTAAAAGATGTCCTAGTCTTCAGT
>VXBJ01005628.1:11697-36986 GCA_013400055.1 Nycticryphes semicollaris
CAAACCCACAAAACAATGGCTCTCACTTCATATTCTAAAACAGGCTTCTCTGGAGTCCCTTTTTTCTCTGTACTTACACTATTAGTACAGTATATGGAGTTCTGTCAAAGAACATAACTTTATCAGCAATAAACTATTACAACCTCTTCTGCTCACCACAGAAAGAAGATGCCACAAATGTATGAGCAAATCCAGCCTTTGGATTTATATTTCTCAAAACTTCCCAGCTCTGATGATGCTCTGCTGTATTCCCACTTTTTGTCAGGAAATTCCCTTTCAGTACTTTCAGTAAAGAGTTGGATATTAATGACATCTTGCAGTATTATTTCCTTGAGGGGAAAAATACAGTTCTACCATGTTCTTACCTGTGGCTCCAGGTAAGCAAAAAAAAAAAATAAAAAATAAAAAAGCGAAGTAAATTCTCCCCAGTTCCTGATTTTGTATTCTGTTACTTATCATTTTGCTTTGAAATAACTTCTGCTCCATAGACGACTTATCAGCTTTATTCACTCAAATTCAAATTCCAGTCCAGGAGTAAAAATCCCAGCCTTCACTGCTGAACAACAGCTCTCCACAACCTACCAACACCGCAAAGGAGTTTCAAAAACGATGTTTTAATCAGCCAGTTAAAGATCTTCCGCCCTTAGTGCCTGTGAAGTTCATGATGAACAAAACCCTTTTTGCTTACGTTACCTTAGTAGTTATCTTGACTAGAAGAGGAAATAAAAACTTTATCACCCAGGAAAATGTTCTTAAAAGAGATTATTGTCCTTCGCATGTTTTTAGTGCTGAAATAATGAGCAATTTCAGTGATACAGTCATAGTGCAACTGTTCTATAAGAAATAATATACAGTTGTAAAGATTTTCAAGGGAGTTAAAATATTAAAACAAGTATTAAGCTTTGTGTTTTTCTTCTACATCATGCACACGCCATTAATCTAAATCACTAGTGGTTCCAAAGGCACAGCAGGACAGCCTCAGCCATCTGCAGTCAGGCACAACGATGTTATGTAGGTAACTAAAACAAACATTTCTATCCTTTATAACAGAAATGCATTTTGGAACGCCTCTTATCACGGGTTCTTCAGGATATATTTGATTTGGAGGACTGGCACTCTCACTTGAGACTGGCAATAATAATTCCTTACATGAATGTTGAGAACTAGATCTGTTCCAAAATATTTTTCAAGCTAAGATTCATGGGCAAGTAGGATGATAAATGTTGATTTTACTGTAGATTTGCAGGTTTATTCAGGCATCAGTTCCTTAAAGGCAGTGAGAAAAGTAGGGCAGAAAACAAGCCTGGCAAAATAATAGGACTTTAACATAATATCCCACAAAATCCTTTCCAAACTGGGGAGACATGTATTTGATGGGTGGACTGTTCAGTGGAAGAAGAATTGGTTGGATGGTTGAATCCAGAGGGTAGTGGTCAACAGCTCAATGTCTAGATGGAGTTTAGTGACAAGTGGTTTCCTTCAGGGGTCCATATTGGGACCATTAACATTCAGCATCTTCATCAATGACATAGTGGGATCGAGTGCATCCTTGGCAAATTTGCAGACAACACCAAACTGAGTGGTGTGGTTGACATACCTGAGGGATGAGATGCCATCCAGAGGGACCTGGACAGGCTGAAGAAATAGGCCCATGTCATGAGATTCAACAAAGCCAAATGCAGGATCCTTCACCTGGGGTGGGGCAACCCCGAATATCAATACAGGATGAGGGATGAAGGGATTGAGAGTAGCCCTGCGGAGAAGGACTTGGGAGTACTGGTAAATGAAAAGCTGGACATGAGACAACAATGTGCGCTCATAACTCAGAAGGTCAACTGCATGCTGGGCTGCATCAGAAGAAGTGTGACCAGCAGGTCTACCGACCCTCCGTTCTGGTGAGACCCAGCTTGGAGTACTGTGTCCAGCTCTGGAGTCCTCAGCACAGGAAAGACATGGACCTATTGAAGTGGGTCCAGAGGAGGGCCCCAAAAATGATCATAGGGCTGGAAGGCTGGAACACATCTCCTGTGAGGACAGGTTGAGAGTTGGGGTTATTCAGCCTGGAGAAGGGCCCAGGGAGACCTTATTGCAGCCTTTCAATACTTAAAGGGGGGCTTTGCATAAGAAAGATGGAGACAAACTTTAGCAGAGCCTGTTGCGATAGGACAAGGGGTAATGGCTTTAAACTAAAAGTGGGTTGATTTAGACTATATATAAGGAAGAAATTTTTTATGATGAGGGTGGTGAAACACTGGAATAGGTTGCCCAGAATGATGGTAGATGCACCACCCCTGGAAGCATTCAAGTTCAGGTTGGCTGGGGCTCTGAGCAACTAGATCTAGCTCTCATTGAAGGGGAGTTGGACCAGATGACCTTTAAAGGTCCTTTCCAACCCAAACTATTCTATGATTCTAAAACAGTTCAACAAGTAGAATAACTGCATTATGTTAAAGTTACTGTGGTATAGATTGTTAGAGAAATGAAGACTGAGACAAATTTGAACTGAACCATGTAAATTCCAGAAATCCTAGAAGCTCGGAGCTTTTGAGATTTCTACAAAACTTGTGATTGTTTTTACTGTTCATTCACAAGGCACATTTCTTCAAGGTCTACACTGCATATTACATTAAAGTAAGACAAATTTAAAACTAGTTAGAGAAACTTGAACAAGACAGTACAAGTTTGTATTCCATTCTAGTAGTCCACTGAATAATGACAAAATACAGACTAATGCTCCATGCACATAATTTGCTGCAAGTGTTTAGTCAAAATATGTTTTTTTCTATTTGAACTTACTTACTATCATCTGGCTTCTTTTAGGCAACTGTCACGCTCTGCAGACTTGTTTCTCTGATTCAGGGAGGTGGGAAACATTCCATGGCTCCTGGCTTGGCCATACTTTCAGATTTCCTTTTATGTTAACTAGGTCGCAAGTGGGAAGGAGACAATTTACTCCTGGATTTTTGGACACAAACACACATTTGTGTCCAAAGACCCAGACTGAGTGTTCCCAGATTATATATTTTAGGCATAGTTGCAGGCAGCCATTAATTGTTTTCTCTAACTAAAACTTGTTTTCATTTTATGTACTAGAGCAAATTAAAAAAATCTAGGAATATAAGATTAATTTCAGTAAGTATGTCTTCCAAATATCCCAGAACATCTCATCAATGGAAAACTGATTAATGTTTTCCCTTTAAAGTATTTATTCAACTGTGTAAACATGTAAAGTTTACCCTGTCAAATATGTTTGTTTTTTCCCTGTGGAAAAAAAGAAAAAACAACTAAACCAACAACCTTTTTCGCGTTGGTACTTAAGGTACATGTTTCTCCATAGCAGCATATAGACAAAAAATCCAGTTGCATTTAAATTTTGCACTCAGACATAATCTCTATGAGAGTACAGCATTCAGCATCTAGAAATAGAAAACACAAGAACATACTTTCATGATGGCAGAAAGCTAAATATTCTATGAGGCACAGTTTATCCTCTGAGACTGTACCTGCAAGTTTAAACTGGTTGACCGTCTTCTCATTTCACAGAAATTCTGTTCATCTGCAGTAACTGTTCTAAAATAACATTAAATTGTCTAATCATTGCAGCTCTATTTTCTTATTCGGTCAAACACATGCTTCATAGAGTCTCATATGTGGAAAGAACATAAGGATTTACTTTCTCTTTAACTCCCATAGCTCTCTTTTGGCCTGTTTTTGAGCTCTAAGTATAGTCATTCCAGGGTTACCTAAAAACGTACTGCATTCATTTCTTTGACAGAATTTTCACAAAAAAGTGAGATTCTGAAAGACTGAAGAAGTATATAATATAAAGATGCACTGCAAAGGGAATTTTGTCACTCTAACATCATATTTGAAATGTTAATATTTTCACTGTCATGATTTTTTGTCATAATCATAATAGTTCATATATTGAGTTTTTTGATGCAAAAAAATTGCTTGCTCTGCTTTCACTAGTTATATGATTTCATAATTCAAATTGGCAAAACTGTTTTAAAATATTTATGAATATATGTATCTATATATGTACAAATGTGTATATGAGTATCTGAAACAAAAAACCAACCTGTAGAATAAAAACTAGGTAATACTTGTAAATCACATTCTGCTTGAATATTTCTCATGACAAATGAAAAAGCGTTACTTGGAATGGAAATAGATCTCTTTATAATATGAACTATTTATTCATAGAAATTTCGTTAATAGTCATAACAGTAATACCAAAATGCTAAGAGCAAATTATATTTAGGAGCAAGGCCAACCTTATTTGTCACAGATTTATTTTTCATTTTCAATTTTGCTAATAATAGTTTTTCAGAAAAACAGAAGAAAAAATGTTGAATTGAGATTGTAGCTTATGAAAAGCTAGGGAACTGAATATCTGTAAGACAGATATTATTTCTTATTGACACTACCTGTGTGTCAAATTCAGTAAATATGTAACAGAAGCAAATGTTTTTGAAGCAGGCACTCTTCTTTTGGATTAGGCACACAAACACACAGACAAAAATGACAGGCAGAGCTCTGGTCTGCACATCCCTTAACATAAATGGCTGGTTTCCTTGAGAATGGAGCTGTAAAATCCCTTCTGAAGAGGGCGTTACAAATCATCTTTCTCCCTTCTCCTTTCCCTTGGCAGGGGAAGAGAATATCTACGAACTAGCTTCTGTTCACAGCCATGCCTGTGAAGCACACATAATTCATTATGTTGTAGAGATGGAGCAATCTGTCAAGGCAGGGAAAGAAATTATTTTAATTCAGTGTGTAAGGATAATTGTTTAAGATAGGACTTGGGAGAAAACTGATTTTTAATGGGGGTATTAGGCCTATTTGCATGATAGGAAATTGAAGAATGGAGATTATACATTGGTCACATGAGTATGAAAGGAAAGTCTTGGAAAATTAAATGGGAATGTCAGGAGTACAAAGAAAACTTGTGTGTTATATATATAATTATATTTGTATAAAATATTTAGAAAATAAATCTATAAAATTCCACATAAGGTTTAAGCACCCTGAACATATGAGAAAACACAGTATAAGCTATGCCACCCTTCATTTTTTGTTCAGTACAACAGGCTTTCTTATTTGATCTTAGTTGATCAAATCTCATGAAATCTCATAAAACTTTCTTAATAGGTTATACTCCAATTCTCAGTTAATTTTCCCTTCTAAACAGAACTAAAACTCCTTCTGAAATATTTCCCACATTTTTCAGTATCCAATAACATACTGTATTTACTTTAGGTATTTAAGAAACGTGTAGACGTGGCTCTTCAGGGCATGCTCTAGTGGCCAAGATTATTGGTTTGTGGTGGGGTGTTGTGCGTGGGGTTGTGGGTGTGGGGTTTAGTTGGTGGGTGGCTTTTTTGTTTGTTTGTTTGTTTTTGTGTGGGGTTTTTTGCTGTGTTTTTGTTTTTTTGTTTTTTAATGTGGTTGGACTCGGTGATCTCAAAGGTCCCTTCCAACCACTAAGATTCTGTGATTCTGTGATTCTGTGATTCTGTGATATAATTATATAACTTAATTTTCCATGCTTTCAGCCTGACTTTAGATACATACAGTCATGTTATGGCATCTTGACATGTATGTGACTTTGGGAGATCATAGGTAATCAGTCTGAAAGGGAACAGATAGATTTAAGAATAAGCCCAGTATTTATTTTAAATTTGGAGAGTTTCCTAAACTCACCTGCCAGTGAGTACATGCCAGGTCATTGTCTTAAACATTAATATCTCTGTACAGTTTCTTAATTTCATATAAATGATTGAATATTCTTGGTTGAGAGAGGAAAACTGAGAAACTATTCTGAAACTAGATTTCACTCCTGTGAAGGACTACAGCAATGTTGAAATCTGTTCTTCAGTTAATATTTAAATATATTATATATAGATAATGAAATGCAATGGGAGACATGGAGACAGACTTTTTCTAATTGTACAGCTGCCTCATGTTTTGGGTATTAATTTGAAACAAGATTGAAGTGAGGTTCAAGAAATGTTTGTTAATGGAGGACAGACAGATCTCGTTTTGGAAAGGAGAAATATTTTCATGAGGCAAAATCTAGAGTGCATGTTGTTTTGATTTTTTTGAACTTGGCAGTAAACCGTTTCTCAGAAGGATCCTCTCCCATTCCACTTAGTACCCAGAAGTTTATTTCTGAATTCATGTGAGTTTACTAACTCCTTGGAAGAGAAAAGCATTTTTGCTTTATTTTTACTTTCTCTCTCCAACCCCAATGTGACTGTCCCATGTATATACTGACACCACACTAATAATATTATAAAAAATTGCAAAAATGCCAGGAGCATTCTGTAATAATCTGAACATAGTGAAGTCCACAAAATAACTATGTTAAATAGGGAAAACTTCTACTGAAAAAATTTACAACTAAATTTGCTGTGAAAGGCATTTTTTCTCACTAGCAAGTAAAAGAGCAAGGCATTTGTTAAGATGAAAGATAATCTTTCTTACTTAATAAAAAACAAATGTAATAGTTGTCATAACAAAAGGGACACTCCAAGAATGAAATTACCACATATTTCATATTTCTGATTCTAGCACAAACATAACTTCTCTTCTTTTTACTACAAATCACTGTACATTTTTCCCCAGTTCTTACTGGTTATAAAGAATACTAATGGCTTGGAATAAAGTAACTTTTATATTCAGTCATTAGGAATAAAAAGACTATGTTAATTAATTCTACTGAATATTTTTCCATATCTAAATCTGCACTCACTCCTGATACTTTGATTTTCCTCCTTTAACATAAGACTGTGCTTTTGCCGGAATTGATTAAACTCCTGCATTTTTAAGTTGGACTTTTCTTACTGAACATAAAAGGTTCAGGTTCACAACCTTACCACGCTGTGCATAAATATACAATGAAAGGTGTATTTATGCACCTCATTTCTCATCAGTTTCATAAATTCAGTTTAAGATACATAGTAATGCTGAGTGAAAAAAGGCTAGAAGCAAAAACATGTGATATGGGAAAAAATGCCTTTCTGTACAAATGTTATAAGGTGATATCTATGACTGACAAAGAGGTGACAGAGATACACCTCATAGTTTTTCTTCATCCATTAGGAATATGGAAATGGTTAATACAACAAGGTTCCAGACCATTAAGCATGCTAAAGTCCACAATAATTTCATTAAATCATTTCAAAATCTGACAGGAAGGCTATGCAGTGTCTGAAGGACAAATCTTTTGTATTTAGAAGGTGTAAGTAACATCATGACCAAACTGTACTAGAAATTTGCATTTCTCAGGTAAAAATAAAAATGGAAATACTACAGCTTTAAGGTGCAGCAAAATGCTATCTGCACATACAGTGCAATATTTTGGCTATCACTGGCTCTTACTACAACTGGCTTTGAACTTTAGTTACAATCTTTGCAACCAACTCCTTACACTCAGATTTTAACACACTGTGTTTTTTTTTCAAAAGTGGTAACAAACACCACAGTTTGCAAGGAAACTAAAAAACTATTTCATTAACCCATGACCTGTTAGCCATTATTATTATTTCATGTCCTCACATTCTATTCAAATCATCACATTCCACTGAAAATATGTTTTCCCCTGTAATAATTAACATCTCTTGAAACAGTAGAAACTTCTTTGAAATAAGCAGGCATCATAAACAGCTGAACATTAAAGACAATATGAAGACACTTCTTTTTCCATTGCTATTGCAAATGAGTGCTAGAAATAGTTTTGTATCCCCAGCTGGCACCGGCTTTTTTTTCAGGCTTTTCTTTCAGGCTTTTCTTGTCTATAACACTATGTAGTTTATTTCTCCTTGGCTAAAGGTTTGTGTTATAAAATAATGACCAACAGTTGGCAGAACATTAGCTATGACAGAAGTGAAAAATGATCAACCTTTCATCTTTATAGATTTCATCTGGATAATGTTGAAGACCAACAAGGTGAGGAAGTTTGCAAGACTGCTGTCTGTGCTTACACTGAAATGTTTGCACACACTGCATACATTTCTATGCATACACTGAAAACAAATAAGTACTTGAGCTGTTATATGTATATTTTATACAGATATAATGTTTATATCATATGTATATGTATATATATGTTGTATATATAGTAAATAAGCATGGATGCATACATATGACAGAAATAATAGCCATCTTTAAAATTAAGGTACTGAAGGGCAATTAATTGGAGTAATTTTGAATGATTACATTTGGGTGAGATGGAACTTTTCTGTAGTTTTCCCACATTGATTAGATAGTGTAGCTAAGGTGAACAGCTAAGACTTAGATGTCTTATTTTAAAACACATAATACATACAATCCTAAAGGGCGTCAAGCAATATACTGAATTATTTTTCTTTTTGATAAAGAAACATGTCAAACGTACTCTGGAAATTATATATATCTGAAGGGAAAGCAAGCAGAATTTGGAAACTCCGATCTCTTTATTTCCTTTTTCACTTGTCCTAATTTCATATTTCTTGTCATGCCACATATCTTTCTATATGCTTTTTACAGATTTGGAGGGGTTTATGTGTTTGCATTTTCATAAATTAATGAGATATTTCCAATTTGAAATTACCAATTTTATACATTGGTATAATTATGTAACTTGTTTTGCTCTACTTTCCTTTGCTAAAAATTCATGTTACTGTGGTTGGTTTCTGACCATCAATTCAGATTGCCAAAGAACTAACCAAAAACCTCCCAAGATCCTTTTCCATGCAGAAACAGTTACACTGGTGCATGTCATAGTATCTGTAGCTAGGATTTCTTTTCGTTCCATGTGCATTTCTGTGAAATTATTGCTAATGAATTTAATATGCAGTTCTTAACAACCATTTACTTAGATCATTCTGCAGCTGCTCAGAATCAGCTTCAGAAACATTTTGGTACAATGCTCTGAGTTTTTGATGTGTGGAAATAATTCACAAACAACAATTAAAAAATGGTTCTGGAATTGTTTGTTCAAATTAATTGCTATGTCAGCAATTATTTCATAGATATTTCTATGCAAGTACCTGCCCCTTAGTTTTTTTATTGCTTTTATTACCCATCTGGCATAATGCTATTTTTATTATTACTAGGCTTCCTCACTAAATTAGAAAAGTTATGTATAAAAATCTGTATCATAAAATATGCTAATGTTTAATATACAGCTTTTATAATATACTAATACTGAGGTAATATAGCTTATAATGTTAGAAATTCAGCCATTAGAAGCAGGAATTGTCAAGCTGTTATTCATAAAATTCACCCTTTTCTTCAGTATAAATTACTGTTTCTGTAGATTTCACAATTTATTAAATAAATGTGGGTTCAACTGTTATGGATCCTGTACATTTTTTCCTTAAAGATGAAATTCAAATTAATATTACAAAATAAGGAGGTTCTAGAAAATAATGGTAGACTTACTAGCTGTGAGAAGAAAGGTCAAATCTATTTGTACAATGGAGTTATCTTACACAGAAAGCAAACAAATGCTTCACTTTACATTTCTGAAGTCAAGAGTGCCACTTCTTTGTTTACCAAGAGACATCCATTTAAATGCTTTCCTCAGGTATGGCCATAACATGTAAAAAAAGACATGTGAGATACTTCAGCTGATTTATCAGCTAGCAGAAGAATCTTGTTGGTATACAGTCACATAAGCAGGAAAAATGCCAGAACATTTTCCACAACTACTGGCAAAGAAGGTATGAGACATTTATGTCATCAAGGAAAATATTTCCAGTCAAATATTAATTCCCAGTTACTTAGAAATAAGGCAGTTATTCAAATAAAATTCTGAGCCAAATTCAGCTACAGTATAGCTAAGCTTATTTACACAATTACACATAAATTTCTGCTCATTGGAGTTTCTCAAAATGGTATTTCCAGTCTTAAAGGCAAAATGAGACCAAAGTTTTAATTTATGCTCTGAATCGCGTGGAGCGGGAGGTTGGATGTGGCTCTCAGATAAACTTCTCTCTGAGGTTGAGCTGTTCCTGTCTTTTTTATTAATCTGCTTTTTCTCTCTCCTCCCAAAAATGATTCACACTTGTCCTGAAAAGCGATTCACAGAATCTCCCAAACACCTTGAGTCAAGACATCTGTTGTGTGAAGTGTATTCTTTCCTTGATGAAGAGGATTAATAAAAAGGACGTTTCATCACCAAGTCTCACAGCAACCCCTTCCAGTCCTGGTCAGGATACTTTGGCCACCTCACTTCACCCACAGTGATATTTGTACACTTCATCTGAGCATGTTCCCTACCTTTTAAGATGCAAGGACAGAAAACAGAAAAAGGTTTTCCCAGCTTCACTGTCAAGTAATGCCACCCGTGGAGAGTGCCCAATTATAGTACAAACCAGTCTCTCTTGTTCTCTTAAAATAGCACATCAGCCCCGTAAAAAAGAGCTTTGGCAGCAAGTTGTTTAGTTCCAAGGTGGTTTTATTTTTATATACGAATGAAAAAGATGTTTTTACAGTCATGTAGGGCCAATATTTGCCTCTGCTGACTGAGGTGAAGAACTGCACATAGATGAGGAAATTCATTTCAACTATGTTTCCTCACACATAAGGCAGCAACTCATGAAACAGTAGCAAGCAGTATCAGAACAAATTCATTATCTTAATTACTGGACTGGGTGGCTACGGTTGATCACCATCATCTTATCTAGGCAGATCAGACAGTGTAAAGGGCTTTTAATGCAGCATACAAACACTTCAGTTAAGTTTATTGGGCTTTTGCCATTAGAAGCAATACAGCACTATTTCTCTTACTCACAGCAGAGACCTGGATTTCTCAGGTTCATCAGTACATGACTACAGTACCTGGGCTACAATCTGAAAGAGAGGTCTTTTTGGTACAAAGCCCTTATGACAGATTTGTTCTCAGATCTTCAACTTTAGATGTTAATGCAAGATGTAGAGCTGCCATTCAAGCTTTTCCCACTGTCATCTTTGCTAGTAAATAATGTACTTGATTCAGTACTTTTGCAGCCTTATATGGCTGTCAATGCACTAAAAAATAGCCAACTAGTGCCCTTGCCAGAAGTAGATAGAGTTATAGTGAGGGGATAGTCAAAGGAATTAAATGCCTTAAAGTTATATCTTAACCCTCCTTCCCAACTGGGATTCTTGATTTCTCAGCAAACATTTCTCCCAGATTTGCTCATCTCCTTGAAAAATTAGAAAGAATATTTCTCAGAGTCACACTATAAAGCCATGTCCATGGGATCCTAAAAACAGCAGGCTGATGATTTACTTTGCAATGACAAAAGGCTTGATCAGCACTTCTTCACTTCAGGCCATTATTTTGTGAAGTACCTCTCAGACTAACTCTCAGAAATCATAACAGAACTGAAAGGTAAAAGCACTTCATGGAGAATGATCTGTCAGTCCTTTACCAAAAGAGAGGTGTTAATTGAATACAGATATCTCCAGAGTTACGATTCACTGAATAGTATGTGCTTTCTGAGATTTAGATATCTAAAAAGTAGGGAACCCAAAATTGACTGCAAACGCATCACGGAAAATCACTTCTAAAAGCCATAGCAAAAGATATTGCTCCATAAAAACACTGCAAAGGCTACTATCTGAATTAGAATAGCTGCAGGGAATAGGGAACCCAGACTTGAAGAAGGTCAGAATTATATCCTTAGTTTGTGTAGGAAATTGAAGCAGAAAAAAAAAGTGCTGGGAGGGAATCTGCCTGGCCTCTGCATATGCAGCAAAAGATTGTCAAATTTGGAGGGAAGAGTTATTGGTTTTTAGTATAATTTTTATGGTGTCCTTCAAACATAGTTTTGTGCATGAGTCATTCCAAGACTATTATGAATCAATGGTTGACTACCAGTGTGAATGGTCTCGATGAAGAACCAGTATAAACTTCACAAATTGATGAAAATGCTTGTACTAATACACTTCCTAATGGACAGGATGATACAACTACATAATGCAGTGAAGATAAATATTTCACTCTCAGATTTACATCCCAAGTTCTTTGAATGAATATATTTTATTCTTTCTTGTGTCAATAAGTAGTTAATAGGCTATTAATCACCAGAAGCAACTCGCAGCTTGAGAAAGAAACCCATGCAAAACAGACATTTATATCTTCAAAAAGGTAAATCAGAACTTAGTTTGAAAAGAGCGTTGCGAAAATAAGGTAAAGATAAATACGTGAATAAGGAGAGAGTGAACTGGCTGTAAACACAAATCTTGGATATGGTTAATACTGTGCTCCATTTGAGTATAAGAGATCATGACACTCATCAGAGAGGAGAAGTTCTGAAACGAATCCATCTGAAGTGAGGAATTGTGGGAAGGAAATATTGGAACTCTGGGAAAGAAAAGTTTATCTTAATATAGATATCTACATATTAAAAATTATTATAACAGCATAGTCAGAAATAACAGGAGGTTGAACTTGACTGCCCAAGATATCCTTTGAAACCCAATTTCTGAGATCTCTAAAATCCACCCCCTTGGTGGTGCCATAAATGCACACCTCCCCTCAACAAAATTTTAAGTTCTCAGTAAGATACTTTTATGACTTTCCTGGAAACCTTGAAACTGCATAATCAAGTGTTCCTTTAGTTTAAACAAATCTAATTTATATCATTTGTGTTCCTTCTTTAAAAAAATAAATTAAAATTTACATAACACTATTGTTCAAAATGACCTCTTGTTTCCTCTTACTCATATGGGTTTTAGCCAGGCTCTAATTCCGTTTACGAACTTTAAAACCATGGGGTTAAGCAAAAACACTTATTCTTAATTTTCTGTGTGTATGTGTAGATGGGACAAAGAGAAGGGAGAGTTTTGTGCTAAGGCTGTACTAATTTGGTAGGAAATAGTATCTGTTGCAATTCTGACTGATGTCCCTTAGCTTAGTCTATGAAATACGCTGAGGGACACAACAAAGAAAACAGTGTTTCAAAAATAGAGTCATGGAAGTCACTAAATCCCATGCACAGAGGACTAGAGGGAGTGACTGTCATGTTGCCATATTATTTCTGTTCATCCAGCCATGTTCCAAATTTGAGATGCATCAGAATCTTAATACTTTTTTTTTTTTTTTTTTCTGAATCATTATTCTTGCCTTTAAATTCTTTAAGTCAAACAAATTTTGTAAGTCCAGTATTTGGTGTATTTGACCAACTAGAAATAGTCCTTCTCCCCTTTCCTGTAACTGCAGTAATGTCGTAACATGATGCAAAATGAAACCTACTCTATTTCAAATACACTCATTGTGCCAAGTGTTCCCAATGGTATCCTTTATTTCTGCTCTATCCTAATCTGTCGAAGGACTGTGGCTAAGGCTGTTGTCAGATGAGCAGAGATGAGTAGACATAATGATGATGTTGATAATTATTTGACAAAGTATAAATTCCACAAAAAATGCATTTTCAGTCACTTCAAAATGATGTGAGCACAAGCCAAATGTACTCATTACCAGAATTTTGAAAATTTCATTACACTCAAATGTAGAACTATCATTATGCCTGCTTAATCTAGTGTTTCTGACATTCCTAACAAAATTTCACAGTCTGTGCTTAAATTCCCAACTTTCTCCCAGATCCTAGGTTAGCAACCCAGCTTCAGAGTACAAAGCAAATATAGGAGATCATATTTACCCTTTTACTGAGCTGTTCTGTATCAGTGTTTTTAAATCCAGTGGCTCCTGAAAGGTTTCCTGAACCTAATACTATCGAGCTATTCCTCTCTCTGACTCAGTAATGATGTCTTACACAAAATGGAGTAACTCCTACATACAGATATCCTATCCATAATTTTCCCAGCCTTTGCAGGCTCCACATCCCATCTGTTACCATGCTTGTCTGAACTCAGATCTGTTCTCTTTCTGATTACGGGTAGGAATCTGAAACAGTTTCTTTCATATGTTAAATTAATACCTTCTCCCAAAGCTAGAGATATTCTGAGGGTAATGCAGAGAAAAGAGAAGAAAAGACTTCTGTTAGTTTTGCTAGAATTGTTCTTCTCTTTACAAAACCATTCACAGTTCAGCAGTTAGGATTAGAGGAGTTTAAATTTTAATTCCCCTAAGGTGAACTGCAAACTAAACCTAAGCTGCACAACAGACACAGACATTCTAACACTCCAGCAGAGAGAAATATTTGGCCCTCCAACAGCTTTATCTTGATCTGGTCTTCTTCGCTTTTCTTACCTGTGTTCTATGAAAGTCATTTGTACACAGCCACGCAATACTAATTGATTTTTTTCCTCATTAGTCTGGGTTCTAAAGTAAAAAAGAAAAAAAAAAGAAACTCAAACAGCTAGCTTCTCAGAATAAAAATTATTTCTATTGTTTAATTCAGAAGCTAGATTGGAAAATCAATCCTTATACAGCCTTAAAACATAATCAGTCTCATTGACATAAATGTGCTGAAGTACACAAGTGAAATGAAAACTATATTCCTCTATTATTGCTGAGATCTGTCACAAGTAATTTTAGAATTGCCTATTGATCTCTCATTATTAAGATTTAGAAAAGCACTCATTTACTAATCTGGCCACTTCTGACTTAATTCACAATAAAAACATTACCATAACACTACCAAAGTGAAACATTCAGACAAACATCAATTATCTCATATATTACACCAATATAGAGACATTTTTTCCCCATGGGAATTTTTGGTGTTTTTTTTTTTTTTCTTTTTTTCGGGGGGTAGTGGGTGTGGGTAAGGCATGGGGGTTATTTGATTTTTTTTTAACTTTTTAAAAGCACTCTATCTTCATCCCTTTCATTCAGGATATTGACAGGAATGTATGACAAAGAACTAAACAAACACAGTTCTCTAAGATGCAAAATTAATTGTATAGTCATACATGCGTAACAAAACATGAGTGTTGGTATATAAACAACAAATCAGCCTCATTGTGCTTGCTCAGAACAAATGTCTATAATTTTTCCATCTTTCTCTCCTTTAAAAATTCTCACTGAGAAATGAATGGAAATTGAATTCATTATACATACAGCCAATTTGGTCCCCTTTGAAAATCAAGCCTTATTTTATTTAATAATTCTAAAAGATCAGTACCACAACAAAAAGACTGGTAGCCAGGGTTTTTTAATGAATATTACTTCTTTTACTGTATTTTTGTAACTATGGTTAGCTAAGTATGGAAAGCTGTAAGAAACGGAGAACATAATTTTCATATATGGGAGAAAAAAAAACACCAAACACCAGTATTTCCTATCAAAGCAGAAAATAGCTTAGCATCAAATATTTCTACCTATGCCAAGTCTGAATACACTTGGCAAAGAGGCGTTACATGCAGGAGAAAAATATCTTCTCCATGAATATCACAGATCAGCTGCCAGCTACGGGCAGGTCTATGGTAGCTGCATTGCTGGCCTGGGTTCATTAGCCACAGCTTTGGGCTTGTCAATACATAAAACATCCCTGCGCCTGCAGAGCTTTATGGAAGTTCAAGCCATCTGTAAGAAGAATATTTATACCTTACACAAAGTAAGAGTGAAGCACAATTGTGCCATTTTTTTTTTTTCTATTGGATATTACATCCACACTACAGGGTCTATTCAAAGGACACTTTCCAAGTAACAGTCCACAGTGGAATACATAAAAGTAGTAACCTGCAGTTATAATGAACTGACCAACAAAGTTTTGAGTCTTTATGCTTAGGGGCATAAGTCGATGGGCTGGGAGAACCAGGATGATATTTCCCTTACTACATCTAGAGCAAAATCAGGAAAGACAACACAATCCATGTCTACTCTGTCCTTGTCATCAGTCAACCTTGGAGAGTATAGGAGAAAATCCGTTATTCTGGAAATTAATAAATTCTCTTCCATAACTTAATGGCCTTTTGTTTTTGTTTTCTTCAGCTTAACTAATAATGTGCTTATCCAGTGCAGAACTATTAGCCAAAATTGGAAGCCTGCGATAAGTCATTGTACTACAGGACACAGAGTAGATATAATGAACTATTGAGCAGGCAAAAATCAGCTAAAGGCAGTATGATAAATATGTTTTGAGTCCACTAATCAATTTTTCCCTCAAACAGGATAGTAATATACAAAATAAAGGAAAAGTTAGGATGGAAGTCAGTTCACTTAACTTTAGACTTCCAAACTGCAGATGTTTATACCTGTACTAACACCTTTTGCCTTTGTAGTTGAGAGACAAATGGGCAGTTCCAAGGCACAATTCCTCTGACTCATTTTAGACCTTTTGACTTTAGACCTTTTTGATGAAATTAACTCTATCCTTCAGATGCATAGAGTTCTAACCATGGAGAATAAGAGCAGCCTAGATGCTTTGGCTCCGATGTAGCTACTACATTGCAAAAGTTCCATTTGGTCATATGAATCTCACATAGAGTAAGTGAAATCCCAAATGTTCCTGGCAGAGACTCCCCTCTGCAACTGAACTCTTTAATGTGCAGAGTCTGGGACCTTGGTGACCTTTCCGATGACCTTTCTGCACACACACAACGCTACAAGCCCTTTGGAAGGGACTGCTGAATCTCACTGTATCTGTCATCACAACTGATCCCTGTTTGAAAGATAAAGGGTAGGAACAGAGGCTTGCAATCATAGATGGCAGGTCATCTTACCCATTCTTTGTCCTCAGCCAAGATTAGTTATATTTTCTATCAGATATATCAAAATATATTTTTACATCAAAGTTGTTAAATGGTTTTATGAATTATTACTGAGCACAAAATAACCATACTAAGAAACCTAAGCCTGTGATGTTCAGCTTCCTCAGATTTGTGATAGGCTCTTGAGAATAAAAATCCTGACAAAGCTGTATTCAAAAGCTTTGGCCATTCTAACTGCAGTAATTGTAAAATGTTCCTACATTCCATTTTATGGCCATGTGGATTTTATATAAAACCTATATCCATTGTTCAGTGATTTGTATAGAACAGAAGTATCTGTAGATCTATCTAGTTAATGTGCAGGCTAATGGGAGCTACAGGGTAATAGTCTGCCCTTAATTCACCGGCTTCTTTCAAAGATCCAGCTGTCTGTGCAGCCTATTAATCTACTAATGAGTCAAACCATTTCTGATGTATACAGGCACCACTTCAAGACTTGCTAGAATTTATTTGCATCTCCCTGGTTTTCTTCAATGTCAAAGTGCTAACCACAGCATCAAGCTATTCTATTTTAAGAAGTACTTTGAGAAAGGATGCCCTTATCAGGAAAGATTTTTGGATTTAATGGGAGAAAAATTATACATAGTAAACAGCACACATGACTTAAAACTTAAAAAAAATAATTCTATCAACATTAAAAAATATGTAAGGGACTGTTTCATATCTGATACCACAGTTCTATACCATATTTTCCTAATGGAAAATTGAAAAGATTTAGAGGACTGGTTCTGACATCAGCTATACCCATGGCTAATCCAAGTTACCTGGGTATGCCCTACAGAGATTAATGGGGAGGGTTGCAGACAGCTACAAGTTCTCTGCAGAGATCTTTTTGTACTGCATGCCTTCTCTTCCTCCTGTTTGAGCTGTTGTGCAATTTTCAATTACCAGGCCTTTGTGTTAAGGTCTGCAATTATTTGGTAAATCATTAATATGATTTATAAATAGGATAGGAAAACTAACCTTTTCAGCCAGTAGAGATGCACATAGTTTAAGATTATATCTGAAAAATTTCCTTTCAGAGAGAAATAGGGCTTTCATAAGTAGTTTTTGCTTGTTTAAAGAACAATTTAAGTACATGAGACACAGTGTACCATCATGAAGAGTGGGCTAGCTGAGGTACTAAAACCAATGTACCTGGGCTCACAGTTCTAATTCGCAGACAAAGGATAACTAGGACTATCTTTCCCTAAACCAAAATGCACCTGTGAAGCCTTTCTTTGACAACTCAGTATATGACATATTTGATGACAAAAGTTGTTTATGATGTACCTAGTACATATGATTTTTAGAACTTTAGTTTCAATAGTTAATCTTTTTAAAACAGAGAATTTCTATTTGAAAAGTTGCACAAGAAGCTCTAAGGCCTTTGTTATCAACTAGCTGTTGTAATTCTTATCACAGTATGTAAGGGTCTTATATAGCTTGGTTGATCTGTATTGGAGCAGCTAATAGCCAAGGTTTAAGTCCTCCTTTTGGCCTCAACTTCATCTGTTGAGGAGTGCTGGCTGGCTGCCACTGCTCTGCAGCTGTCTAGGCTCTGTCTCTATAGCTGTCCTGGGTCAGTAGCTACCCTATGTAACCTTAATCCAACCATAACATGAATTGTTTTCTTTGCCATTGCTCTCCATTTTTATTTGATGGTTAGATTCAAACCTGCTCTTTGGTATATTAGCTGGTGATCTTCAGATTAACCCAATGCTCCAAAACAAAACAGGTTTTTGGTGCTATGAGAAATAGAAATCTTTAGGCTAAGGGACAAATGACTATCCCCAGTATATACAATCATTACAAAGGGAATGAAGAACTATGTTTACAAGAAAGTATTTTATTCACATTGAACAAGTAAGACAGACGCAGAATTCAGAGTAATCTTCTGTATCAACAAATGCAGTCTTCCATTCTTACAGGTTACCAACTCAAAAAATCCTGTTAATATTTTAAATGTATGGAGTAAGACCAAGAGATTCAGGAAGTGGTATCATCACCTTGATAAACGTATTCAGGATAAAGGCACATGATTACCGAAGATTGTTTTCAATTGGCCAAATATGTGTTATAAGTTTCAAGTATGCAGGTGTATGATGTGCACAAGTCACAGGAATTGACAGAGAAGATTGGAAAAAATAACAGAATGCAAATTTATCTTTGGGAGAAACTCAAGAAAGGTCTTTTTACTATTTTTGTCAGAAGCTTAATGATTACAGTAGAATATTTTTCCAGTTTGTGGGAGTTGTGTCCTTTAGACAACTGTAAGACAGACGCTGATGGTACATTTTACAAGATGCCAGTTTTGATCCATGTTCAGATGGAACCTAGAGAACAACCCAGCTCACTCTGAAACATATGCAAAGCAGTTTGTCAGCTGAGTAGACTTCATGGATTGTGTTGGCTCTGTTATCTGGAACAGGAGTTTACACATAAGCTTGCTTACTTACACTTGAGCACTTCCACATAGATGCCTAAGGCATCTTAGTCTCCAGTGAAGTCTCACCCTAGTCCACAACAAACTGTTGCAGAATTCGAGCCATTCAATAAGAAGTGGGTTTTCAATACAAGATATCATACTTGTGTATCCAAAGACATCACTGGTAATGAGACAATGACTAACAATAAAATGGAAACAAGAAGAAAGAAACTTTTATTGTTTTTATTATGATTTTGTGGAATAACTGAAACAGAGTAGTGTGATCCCAGGACACCATCAGAAGCTCCAGCAGGCCTAATTGCTGCAGAAAAGAAGTAAGAACACTTATGCGAAAACCTGCAAACATATAGCTGCCATGTCACACATCTGTTAGGGAAAATAGAGTTTGGATTAGCAGTCTGAGGCCTTCCCCAAAAAGAGAGTTGAATTCTGTTTCCTTGTATTTCACTGTAGAACCACACACATCATTAAAAAAGTCATGTAATCTAATGAAATCAGACATATAACACAGTGGTAGTAAATTGCAGTTGTATAACATCTGAACTGAAGAAACGATGGGGAAAAAAAAAGGGATCTCGATTGGCCCGGAGTTTGTTACAGGGATTATACTAGTAGAAAGAAAAGAAGAATCAGGCCCCCAAACAGCATGTCATTTAAAACTTCTAACATACATAAGATTTGAGATTTTGGCCTTTTCTTATTTTAGCAGTTATAGAAGGCCATACGAATGGAAAACTTCTGCAATCAATACTTAGAGGCAGAATTTACAGAGGCATACAATTAATTAATGTCCAGTGGCATTGTAAAACTAGTATAAAAACAAGTCATAAAAATTAAAAATGTACACATTGATTGCTATTTAGGAATTACAGAGAGGACTGTTCAGAGAGTACACATTATTTATTGGACTAGATGATCTTTCAAGGTCCCTTCCAATCCCTGATATTCTGTGATTCTGTGATTATTTATGCAACCAGCAACATGGACACATATAAAGTTTGTTAATGGGTTTTGTGAATATGTGAATAAAATATATTTCTTTCTTGGTTAGAACTTTCTTTAATAAGATTAGCTAATTTTCTAAAAATATTTGATCCATGTGTCTTGGTTTATGCTCTTTCAGAACACAGAAGCATTTATATCTCCTGTGGCACAGATATATATATATTTTTAAAGCAACTTGCAAAGCAAATTGAGCAGTAGAAGTGAGGGTTTTTTGTCTTTTGTTGTTCAGCTCCACAAGAATTCACATTTCACTGACATCAGCTACTTTGCATGGTCCACTTGAGTGGGTTAGCAAAATAAAGACAGATGACAGTGAAGCAACGCTAGCACTTAGTTGGTGGAAAGATGCCACTGACAGACACTTACAGTGCCCACTCTCTCAAAAATATCTTCTGATGCTTTCTCCCTACCACCAATATAGTCCGACAACATCTCAGAACCCAGAAAAAAAAGAGTTATCAGATGTTTCCTTGCGTGTTCATGAAAGATTTCACACTTTTCGTAGACTGCAACTTGAGACTTACAAGACTGACTTGAAGAGAAAGATGTTTTGTAGGACTTCTTTAATATCCAGCTACGAAGAACGATACATTCTTTTACTCATAGACAGCTCTTCATTCTGCTCATGGTAGGGAAAACTGAATGGATAAGTTATTTTAAGACAAGTAGAAATTACAGCAGAAAGAAATCACTTGCCCCACAGATGATCATGGGCAGTAAGGCAGTAATACGATGTAATGGTTGCACTGACAGTATAAACAGAGCAGGATAAGAAGGGGCTGTAACTTGTTTTCTATTCTGGCAACTGTAACAGTCATCTTGTCCCTGGAATTTTGGTCAGCTGTTTTTCAGCAGTGTGATCCTTCTTCACTTTACTGCGATAGTGATTTATATAAGTGAATATGCCAAACTGCATTTCCAACAACACCTTGAATACTACTTCAGAACTGCCAGGCATGAACTGCTACTGTATTTTCAGCAGTATTAGATGCAGCACTGAACTAGGAGTTGAGTTCATCAGTGACCAACATGAGTTGTAACCTCCCCTCTAGAATAGAGGTTTATTATCTCTCCCAGGTTTCCAGATTGCTTTTCCATTATCTATTTATCTTCTACACTTCTACTGACTACCTGCTTCAGCTGATAACTGCCAGCTGCCTCAAATTCTCTGTGATACCTGATAGAGATCTTTTGCAGTTGAGTCTATTGCTGTAGTTACAATGTGCTGTGTTCTGTGTCCCCAGGAGCTGTAAAAAAAAAAAGAATTTTATTGGGCCTGCAATAGACATAGTTGATACTTACAGAGAAAACTGACCTCAATTGAAAGATGTGCTTTGGCTATGTTTTATCACTATAATTCTACAGTCTAATCATATTTATATGAATTTTATCCCCAAAATTGAAGTATACTTATCTTTTTCACTAACAGAACAAGGATTAAAGTTTTATCCTAGCAACAGTGCTATCTGTGTGCATGAATGAGGGTAGAGTGAGACACAGGCTGACAGTGATCAGATGTTGATACAAAGCTTACAGAAGGTGGCCCAAGCGATTTACCAATGTAATTATAATGCTAATACATTGTGAATTTGCTGGATATGATGAGCATGCACACCACATCAGTCTGCATATGGACATGAGAGAAGTTTGAGTTGCTTATTTATGGAACAGAAATCAGTCCAGAAAAAACCTAAAACGACATAACCAGAATGTATTCTTATGTAGGCTAGAATGACAGACAATCATAAACATGCACCCTTTGTGACTAGAAGACATAAGCTGTGGTGTAGCAAAGGAATCTAGGCTAAGGAGAGGACCCGTGAAAATTTGGGTTCAAATGGCATGACAAGTGGCATGTGTGGGAGATGGACTATTCCAGTAGGAAAATTACTCAAACAATTAGTGTATAGACTCACCATTAGGCATTTAACATTTGCAGTATTCTGTTTTTCTGTGGTGAAAAATAATACTTAAAAATGTTCTCCACTAATATCACAAAAAAAACCTCAAGCTGTTATCAACTGAAACAGAAGAGTGTATAACATGCAACCTCCCAGAAGTCTACCTTACCATCGAATGGCCACAGAGTGAATAACCAGATGTATGACTTCTCTTCACACACATGCTACATAGGTAAGTTTGTTTAATTTCTTCTCTACAATTAGATCACTGAAAATACAGAATGCCACCCTCCCATACACAGACACATATCCACATGCAGGCACAGCTCTGAATCTTTGCTAGCTTCTTGAAATTCACATGTAAATTATTAATTACTATCATTTCTACATTTTAAATTCTTACCCTTAGAGAGTAGATATGAACATTTTTACTTTGATTAATGGGCTTCCTGTGTTGAAGGTGCTTCAAGACTGGAAGGATGTAGAATGATGACAAGCTGGTTTTATTTTTCCAGTCTGCAACAAGAAACTGAATCACTTCAGAGCCTTAGACCCTTAATTCTGCAGCACTTGCAGATAAGCACATTCACTTTAAAAACCTGACACCACTGCAATCGAGGTCCACATAAAAAATAAAATTATACATCAACTTTTAGTCTGAGGGCTCATGGTAATTTTTGTGACTTTAAGCAGGATGCAGATGGTAAGCTGTATCTAAACCTGTGGAGACTGTAGGCCAAAATCACACACTGTTGTAGCTGCAATGAGCTTCTGTTCAGTTTCTGCTTTGGACTAGAAAATGTAAAATGCGGTGAAGCACCCAGCAACAGTAAGCCAATTCAGATGCATACACTACTCCTCAAGAGTGTGTTCTGAAAAGAGGTGTAAAAAGAAACTACATGAAGCACATACATATTTACAGGAAACATATATGTCTACGTAAGATATATATGTTAATATAATCTATTATTTCTGTACAGATATGTTAATATATGTAAAAGTAATATAAACACAAATTTATTATATATAAACACAGAATACATCCATTTGTACTGTGTGTAGCACTGTACTACAGATAGTGTGCAGAATGTACTAGGTAGCACAGCAAATACTGTGTATGTGATATACTTTATCACATATATCAGTGTAAATTTCATTATCTGTAATATATATTGTATACATCTATAGAAAAATGTTGATACTTATATCTATATAACTATATATGTATTCTAGCTAAGGCACATCAGTGGAGGAAATAGAACCACACAATTAAGACCAGGTACCATTTAAATCTTCAGGTATTTCTTTTTCAGCTCCCTTCGTTAACATTCTACAAAAAAGGATGTAAACTTTAATATTTCACTGTAAAAGACAATGTAGCCACGCTCTGCATTTTACAGGGACTGTCTGAGGTCTTATATGGCCTATTATTTTCTTCAGGGCATACAAAATGCTTGAATATGGAAGAGAGCTTAATGCTGCTCTAATGCTAAGTATACTACTGATTTCAGCACTAGCAGCTTCTCTATGAAAGATCTTACATCAGATTTCATCCCAATTTACACATTTTTAATCCTGTAATTGTGGGCCTGCCTGGAAGTGACAAAAAGTTTGACCATGGGCATCTGTACCCAAGCCTCCTTTGCCTGTGTGCCCAATAGTCACCGCTTAGTTGTTTGGTCTTCCCCTCTACTTGGCTCAGTGGGCCCCTCTTGAGTGCTTGTTGGTCTTCCAAAGCCTGCAATGCAACCTGCTGCCAGGACAGATGCTGTGACTGTGGGGATACTGGCCACAGGCTCCCTTCACACACTTGCACAAGAGATGACTGGCACCGCTACCTAAAATTAATGCAACTGTGACTTCCATGAGCTGCCCTGTCAGTCACTGTGGATGTTGGCTTCTAAACTGACCCTGGACTCAGGTACGTAATTCAAGTATTGCCGAGCTGATGTGATGACTCCAAGCTGTTCAGTCTGTTTCAGGAATCAAAGTGTTTACTGTGTCTACCAGTGAGTTACTTACCGCTCCTTTCGACTGCAATGCCAGGATCCCCCCAGAGACTGTAGCGACCCGGCTGATATACAAATATGTGACAAAAGTATTCCCTCCCAAATCTGAAGAGCTTGCAGTAGAAGCAGTTGGTACACAAATGATAACAATAGTAGCCTAGAGAAAGAATGAATAATAAAATGTTGCATTATTGAGATTTCTGGGTCTTCTGGTGTAATGGTTACACTTTAAACCACCAAATAATTCCTAACACTTCTTGTACAAAAGCAAACAGATTTGTAAGCAATGGAATTTGTGCTTCAAGACGTCAGTCCACCGTGGACAGATTCTTTGATGTGTAACAGATATCACCACTCACGTGGCAGCTTTTTTTTGGGTGCCATGCTCCTTCCCAGGTTATTTTTCAAACTTTTTTTGTTCACTGTGGCTGATGCTAGTTAAGGGATTCAAATGGTATTAATGAAAGTAAACAGACAACCCCATCACCAAGTCCTTCCCCCCTTTGCTAGCAGCTGAGCAAACTGGAATATCCCCAACTACAACCCAAGTTCTCTCTCTTCCTCTCCCTACACGGGCAGTCTCAGTCCCTAACTCATGTGTATTCATAAAGCTCTCACTAAACAAAGAACATGCAATAAAGTTAAAAAAAAATCATCACATGATAACCACATTTACTTTTGTACACATTTTGCAACATAATGTCAACAACTGTAATTACTGCAGACTCCTCACACCACTTTAAATGTTGCTTGTAATGTGCAATCTTCACCCATGAGAACAGGCGTTATGGTAAAGGCTTTAATTATGCAATTACAGGATTAGGTTTTATCTCTTCCCTACAGAATTTTAGCCTTAAGGAGAGAACTTTTGGAGAATTTGGTGGCCAATTCCATAATTATGTTCAAAACAGTTTTTTTTTTTATTTCATGGGAGAGAAAAGGGGGGGCAAAGGAAGAGGTGACCAAGATTTTAATCAAGAACTGCTTGCTGACTGGTCAAATTCCAGTTCCTGCTTCAGAAGACAAAGTTCCCGCGTTTAGCACANCAAAAAAAAAAAAAAAAATCTGGTTATTTTGCTGTTGTCGTTTTAGTTTGTTTGTTTGTTTGTTTTCCCTAACACGAGCAAACTGATGCGCCTTTTGGTAACCTATTTTCGTGGAACAGCGAGTGCAAGCAGCCTTATAACGTGAACTATTTGGCTTCCTCAGCTCTGAGAGGAGGAGAACGGGGTGGGGCCGGGGGTGTGGGGGGCTGGACACGTCTTGTGCCGTCAGCGGCGAGGTGAAGACCAC
>VXBJ01005628.1:37084-137389 GCA_013400055.1 Nycticryphes semicollaris
GTTTGGGGGGTGCACACGGGACGACTCCGCGCTCTCGGTGGCTCCGGGACCCGCGGCGGCAGCCCCGGGCGGGCAGGTAGGCGAGGGAGGGCTCACGCCTCGTCCCGGGGCCCGGTCCTGCCCGCCCGCCCGTCCTTGCCCACCGGCGCAGCTCAGCCCGGCGCATCCCACTTCCCGCGCTGCCTCCGGTTCCCCAGGCCGGGCGCCGCGCCCCCGCCGGCCCCTCCGCAGCCCCCGCCCCCCCGCGCCGGTGCTGAAGCGCCTCGGCCGCTCCCCGGCAGCACCCCCGGGACAGCGGCGCCCCGTCGGCCCCACAGCAGCACCCGGGCCTCCCTCCCTGCCGCCCGGCCCGGGCTCTCCCGCCGCTGTTCTGCTGCCGAGGACACCTCATGGGAAATAAATAAATTAATTAGCCCACTCACCCCCGTGGCAGGGAGAGGAGCCGGCGGCGGCCGCGGGATTAGATCCAGCCCGAGCTAGAGACCAGGTAACGTAACCTACCCGCCAGGAGGGAGGAGGAGGAGGAGCAGCGAGCCCGCTGAGGTCGCCCCCGCCGGGGAGGGCTCCGGGGGACGGAGAAGGGGCTGCCGCCGGCGGGGCGCGCCGGCGTGGCCCTTGGCTGGCTGCGTGTGGGCGGCTGCTCCCGCGCTGTGCGCGCCGCATTGTCAGTCACACACACATACACACATGCACACACGGCCCGCCGCCCATGCAGGGATGGATGGATGGATGGATGGACGGACGGACGGACAGACAGACAGACTGATGGCTGCCCCGCGGGCGCTGTCTCCCCCCGGTACCAAAGCAGCCGCTGCAGGGAGACGCCGCACGCCTCGTCGGCCCTGCAGCGAACGGCTCCCCGCTGCCATGTGGGCGCCCGGCTCTGACAAACAGCGGGGCAGGGAAGAGGGCGGCGGGGCCGGGCCGAGGCCTCAGCTTCAGGGAGGTTGGGAAGGGGGGGCGGCGCGTTCCCTCCCCCTGCGCACATCCCGGAGGGGCGGTGAGCCGGAGCCGCCTCCCGCCGCATCCCCTGGGGGATGCGGTACCGCCCGCTCCGAGCGGAGCCGCGGTCCAGGGCGCCCCCGCCTCGGGGGCAGCTCCGCTGGGAAATGTGGGCGGGGAGCAGCGGCGGCGACAGCAGCAAAGGAAAAAGCGTGCTGCTGCCCTTGCTGTCATCAGAAAGGGGCCTTGCAAGAAGCGCTGATGTCATGGCTCTGGGGCCGGGCTGACCTTGGGGAAGGTGGGTCTGGATGGACCCTCTGCTGTACTATGCCAGCTGTAGTGCTAGTTCCCCAGTTCTGGACTGCCCTGAGCCTGACAATGTGGTCATTATTGTCTCCAAACACTGCTGGCTTTAGTTAGTGGTTGTGTACAGAGCTCCTGGTGTAACTGGTACCAGTGTGGGGAAAATACGCCTTCTCCATCATTCTCTTTACTTGATCACTAGCTAGCACAAAATGGGCTAAGGGGCCTTGATGGGAATAGTCTGGAGTCTCCCTGGTGAGGGGCAGTCAATCCCAAGAGAAAAGGAGTTCTCTGTGCCCACAGAGACATCTGTGTCCTGGGTTCATGGTTGTTGAAGTGGCCCCTACAAGACACTGAAGCAATCTTAGAAGAGACCAAGAAGTTGCCCTTTTCACATTTCAGAGACCAGAGTGTCCCCTGGTACTTCTGGGAGGGCACATTACTTCTCAGTCCTGCAGGGAAGCGGAACTGACATGGGTTCTCCATTGCTTTTCCAGTCAGGTGGATAGGATAACTACACAAAACAAAAGGAATATCATTTAGAGACAGCTGGTTTTTCAGATGCCAGTCTCAGCTATCAGTAAAGGAGCCTTACCAAGATTATTATTGAACGCTGTTTTGGGAAAAAGAAAGAAACTGAAGGAAGCTGCTGCCTCATGGAGGCGTCCATTCTTGTTTCATCGGTCTCTATAATCACTGGTGTTTCCATAGTGACATCCATCTGTGGCTCTCAAGTTACTTATCAAATAGTAATGAAAGAGGTGCTTGCAGCTTCCGTTGCAGGAATGGGGCCATAAACTTAACAGCACACCAATTGAGCCAACAAAATATTGCCTCAGGTCTGTCTAGATGAATCATGATACAAGAGTTAGTCTTCAAGACAGAGAAATGTGGACTGATATTTAAAGGAAGCAGAAAACTGACAAACAGTTCAATAAAAGCGGTAAATGCTTTTATGTACAAGTACTAAATTTGGGAATAATGTTTAAGTGATTCCCATCTTATTTTTAAAGACGGCTCTCTCCTCTCATTCCATTATTGACTGCTAACTTTGAATATCATACTTGAGAATGAATGCTGACTATCAACTCCTTCCACACAGTGGAATAAATTGAGAGAAAAAAATATACTCCAGATGTTTCTATTATTTGTGCAATTTATTATAGAACTGTAACTCCATGTATGTGTAAGGGCACAGCCAGCTTAGTTTGCAACATCACATTTACTCCAGAGCAAAACAGCTAATCATTTTGAATAGGCAAACGCGGGCTGGAAGTTAAGGGTTTTCTTTCATGGCAGCAGTAAGTGATTTTGGTTAATTCTGAATAGAGCCTTATTTTATTTTTATGATGGAGATGTGGAATAGTTTAAATATCAACTGTGGTCTTCATGGAAGGTCTTCAGGAATGGCAGAAAACTAAATTCACACGTTTACAGATTGGATTACTTAGAGATACAACTGATGTGAACAGCGTGTTTTACATGTAAAGGGGGAAACTTTGAAACATTACAAAGGGAAACATCAAAGAAACAGGGTTTAGTTAAACACTGTGGCTCTGCAGTTGCAGTGGAGAGGTGGAATTCCGTTTCAGCAATTTTCAGTGTAAATGAGTGCATCATTAATAGTATATAAAAAAGTCTTCTTCCTGCTCTTTAACCTATTTCCATCTGTCACTTCTCTGGAGTATATATTGCAATTAAGCTCACTCAGCCCTTGCTATGGCAAAATACTCATTCTAGTTTTTGAGTTTTATGGAAGCAGGACATCCTTCAGGCAGCCTTAAAGGAGATACTGCTATTTAAAAAAAGGCAAGTTAAGGGAGAGAAAAGAGCACTTCTTGAATCACAAGCTGATGCTTTTAAAAATATTATTTTTTCTATCAATATTCTTCTTTTTTTTTTTTTTTTTTTTTTTTTTTATTGGTTTGTGTTNNCATGTGGTTGGACTCGATGATCTCAAAGGTCCCTTCCAACCACTAAGATTCTGTGATTCTGTGATTATGTCATGCTTCTTGTCTACTTCTTTATATTCATATATATATATATATTTCTGTCACCCATTTGTTTTTCTTCATTTTAGAAAAAAGCCTTCTTTGATATCCTTTGTTTCTCAAGTGAATTCTCTTGTGCAGTTTTTATGATAAGCAGGTGGTTCTGCTTCCAGTAACTGTGGGTATTATTGGTTCTCTTCCTGTTCAGAAGAGAGATTAGAGCACACCTGATTTTCTTTCCCTGTTACAACACAGAATGATTTTGAAGAGTTGTATATTTCTTGAGGAGATGTTTGCTTTAGCAAAGATGGTTTCTGAATATAGTTCTCATTTGATCATATCCCTTACACCATTTGCCAGAGTTAAAGCTGTCCAGTGTCTTATGTGAAGATCATGAAAAGAAAATGTTCTTGGTTTGTACTAATAATGTGTGCTGTGAAATTAATTTTATATTTCAAGGTCAATATGATTATGAAAATGTAATTGTCTTTTCATTTATATTAAAAAAGGGTTAGGTCATAGTTGTTAATCATTGATAGAGAATGTTACCAGTTTCTGTGCCTGTTCATGTAATATATAAGGCCTAACATTTGCACAGCACCAAGGAACAGGTTAGACAGGAAAACAGGACCTCATTGACCAAGTGTTTGATGTGTCAAATGAAAGTGAGAAACAGGGTGTTCAGAGAAACATTCACATTTCAGTCCAAACCTGCATTCCTTGTCTTGCACGTATTTGTGAGCTGTTGTGCCAACTTTTCTAACTTTTTGGTGAATCTTGGAATGTTTGAAGAAAAGTTTGGAGCATTCAAACAAAGGTAGTTGGTATATAGGAGTAAGGAGATAATATTTCATAGCTTGAGAAACAGGATGTTGGATAAACTGACCAGGGAACTCTATTTGGCTTTACAGTTTGTCACATATTTCCCATATTTCTTACAGTTCTTGGTCTTGTAGTCAAGCAATCAAGCAATCTTTTATTGAAGAGCACATGTCTAGCTAACCAGGCTGACAGACTAGAAAGAATCTCAGTTTATTCTTTTTTTCTTACAGTCTCAAGATTTTTAATTCATAATATTTGTGTCTGAGGATGTGTGTGATTAATCATCATCAGCTCATTCTTTTGTTGATTATATTTTTAATTTTAATTTATGCAGTGTCTTTAAGTAGTTCCTTTATTTGTTATCTTCAAGGTCAAGCCCCCCGTTACATGCTAATTTTTTTTTTTTAATTTTGGGACATAGTGTTTTCCTGTCTCATGACACTTGTAGCAATATGTAATCAGAGGTATCCATTAAGAGCATTTGCTGATAAAAATTGAATAAGCATTTCCAAAAGGACATACACATAACTAGGGCTATAAAAAATTCCCAAAAATGAAAGGGGAAAATTAATGGAAAAAAAAAATTGGGCCTTAGCATAATATATTGTTTTTCTTTGTGGTTATAAGACTTAAGAAATTGAGTTAATGTTAATTCACAAAATCAGGAAGCACTAGAGAACAAATGTAAGCCTGGGGCTTTTTTTTTTTTTTTTAATTTGTTGTCGTTGTTGTTGTTGTTGTTTGGTTGTTTTTTTTTTAAGTTTAGCTGTTGATGCATTTCCTTTTACCTTGATGTCACAATTATTGAGTGTGAAATATTGAATGTATTTCAGTTCCCCCAAACAAGAAAGCAGTGCTCTGTGCAAATGGTATAGAATTGGCCAGTAACATTCAACTGTAGGAAACTTGTACTTTTAAGGCAGCTATTGGCAAACTGCAGAAAGCCTAAACATTGTAGAAGTTGGAATGTTTTAGAACAGGTGTATTTGACATTTCTCTTTGTATGATTACTATGGAAGATGATGAGAGCATCTGACTTTAATGCATAAAACTCCTTGGACTGGAGTTGCTCAAACGTGCAGGATTGCTTAAACAGTTCTTGCTTTCTTCCAGCATGAACATTTGTATTGCCCAAAAGAACACTTTCCAGTTGTCTTGACAGTGAGCTTGGTAGTTATGTCACTTCTGTCTCTCTTTAAGATTTTCCAGTGGAGGACTCAGCTGCATCACAGAATCACAGAATTGTAGGAGCTGGAAGGGACCTTTAGAGATCGTCTAGTCCAACCCCCCTGCCAAAGCAGGTTCACCAGAAGCAGGCTGGACAGGATACATCCAGGTGGTTTTTGAGTATCTGCAGAGAAGGAGACTACATAACATCCCTGAGCAGCCTGTTCTGGTGTTCTGTCACCCTCTAAGTAAAGAAGTTTTTTCTCACGTTGAGACATAACTTCCTGTGTTCCAGCTTGTGTACATTGCTCCTTGTCCTGTCACTGGACACTACTGAGAAGAGACTGACCCCATTCTCTTGACACCTGCTCTTTAGATACTTACAAGCATTGATAAGATCCCCTCTCAATCTTCTCTTCTCCATCACTTGTAGGTGATGATCAAGGTGATGTGGGAATATTCAGAAAGTACACTGTACAGAAGACAGCTCAGAAAGCCTCCTGTATTTCATGGTTTTTCTTATCTTAATGTATTTTTAATGTGCTGGTCCTTTGGAATAGTTTATCTTCCCATGCATGTTAGCAGAGTCCTGCTGCAGCTGCAGGCTGTAGAGCCCATTCTGTAGTGCCTTTCCATCATATGGACTCAGTGATAGCAAACTGTTGGCAGTGCTCCCAAGTTTGTCAGTTTGGGACAGTGCATATGATAAAATATTGTAATGTTGTTCAAAATGTATTTGGCATCAAAGAACTTAGCCATTTGTTGTCACTACAGTGGCGGTAGTGATAGCGTGATGATGTACGTTGCCTTTTGCATGTGTTCTGTGCAATAGAAATTAGTAAAATCAGTCAGAAAACAGCACTATGTCATCCCAAAAGACAGAAATTATTTTTGTTCTCACAGAAATAGATTAGTTAGGGTTTTAGAATTCCTGCTTGCCACTCATCACTTAGACACTTTTTCATTCTATGGTACAAGTAAAAAGGAGACTGAAATCTCAATTTGTCTCTTATATTAGTACCAAACTCATTGTCAACCTCAGACTTGTACTTTTCAGTGCCTGTTTTTTGACTTCAAGCAATACTGAGAACAAACATGTATTTTACAGTATTAAAAGCACATGAAGAAGCAAACCGAAAAGAATTTATCATTTCTGTGCCGACAAAAATGATAAAAGCATACATGCAAAATGCATATTTGATTTTTAAAACAAAATCAATTACTATGTAATGTGTTTGATTAGTATTGCAGGAGGAGAAATGTGCTCAATTTCTGCGTATGCTTTTGAAATCAATTGTATTAGACTGGGTTTTTTTTAACATTAGAAATGCTTTGTGGCCTTTTTTTCAAATCTCTGGGATAGTGATATAAATATTTGGCGGCGAAAGAATTTTTGAAGTCACGTAGGACTATGTTCAAACTACCAACTATAACAACTTGGCTTTTGAGAGAGATAGCTGCTTTTCTCTGCTCACCTTATTGAAAGATGGAAATTGGAAAACTTAAAATGCAGGACGTCTCAACAGTTTGCCATGCTATTGAATTAAAATACTACAGGAGCTGAGATTACTAAATTGAGCTCCTATAGTTTGCATTCTTAATACAGCCCTCAGGCCAGGTTCAAAAAAGAAAGAAAAAAGAATAACTTAATGATGCAAATCAGCTCCCTATGGGAATGTAGGTGTCTGTTTTCTTAACAATTGGAATTTTACGTGTTGAATTCCTTGACAATTCTGCCTTTGCTGAGTACACTCTCCACTGAGCAAAGCTTTTCTAGAAGTTAACTGCCTTTACGTGCTATGCCAGGGATGGATTTGGGTCTGAAACTGGATACTGGACCCGGTGTTCTCAACAGTGCCTCCTGCTGATGTTAGAAATGGAAATTGGTGAACTATAAACTGCAAACTGGAACTTTTAGAGGTTACTAGGGCAGAGACTCAAGCTGGTTGAGCAAGGAGGTTGTATCTGGGAGCAGGTGGAGAGAACAGAATAGACTGTGGAAGGAAATAGGTGCTGGAAGGTGAAGGTGGCAATGGGCCTATTATCTCATTTCCAGACTCTTTTTTAAGACATACATCTTTATAATAATTTGTACATGGTGTTAAACTAAAGGCTTCCTTTCTGCCCTGAGGAATTTATAAATAATCTCTGCTCATTTTGTCACACAGGGATCTTAACTCCCTGTCTCGTATCAGGCAGCCTCTTTCCCTTCTCACCAGCGCTACAAAAGGCGAATCAGGGCACTCAATAGGCCATGATTGGAAGCCACAACAGAGATTTTAGCAAGGAGTGAAAAAAGCTTGTGTATTTTGAGACCTCTGGGTTGTATAGTTAAGGAAAATAGGTAGAAAAGAATATGCTGTAATAGCCTTTATTTACAAAGCATGAAGTATGCATTGTATTTGTGAAGAGTAAGAAAAAAGGAGATCCTGTTTTCTTGTTCTTGTGCAGATATAATTATGTTGGCTAGAGGCATAAGGTAGTTTTTGTTCTCCTGTTTTTCTGATGTAGTTTCCCAAAAAGAGATGTTTTGATGTAGTTATGCTGGGTACGAACATGCTGTATTTCAATTTAGTTTATTTCCTCATTCAAACATAACAACACTGGAGTATAATGAGAGCCATGCATGGCCTGTTTCAGTTTTAGCTATAATAGAATACTGAAATAAGTTTATAAGCAAAGCTAATGAATATAAGGATCAAACTCACGTGAGGTAGAGAAATCCAGGAAAGGCATTTAAAACTGATACCTAAAAGCACTGTAGATTTTTCTCTTAGTCAAAGAATATGGCAGTGTTGCTTGATTGGCATTTCCTCTGTTTCTGTGACTCCATGTCCAAACTCCAGCTCTCTCTTGTGCAGTTCCACTGGGTTAAAAGGGGTTACTTGTAGTTTACACCCAGTAACGTCTGAAGAGACTTTCCACTGCTTTTCAAGACTCAGGCTTTTGGATCACTTGCTTTGACTTGCCTGATCAGTTTAAATGGAAATTATTTCTCACAATGATTATCAAAACGATTTCTGTTTTCAAACAAATACTTTCATCTTCTCTGTCCTACTCCTCCTTTCTGTGATAGCATTTTACTTCTCCCTGTTTATTAGGATAAAAAAACTCAAGGTACAAGATTAAGTTCATCCTACCAGCATACTGGGTTTTCCACACTGAAACTGGAAACTGTCAGAGTCATGCTCAGTTGTAGAACAGCTTTTACATAGCATAGATGATGCTCCTCCCTAGTAACCAGTATTTATGTTTTTTTTTAATGCTATTTTTGTCTTGAGAGTTATGAATGTTTACGTTCTTTACCCTTCTGGTTTTTTAATTCTGCCATTCAAGTGTTAAAATTAGGATGAAGAAAAAATGTAACCTCATAAAAATGACAAATGTAGGAGATGAAAACAAAGTAGAAGCGAAAAAAACATTAACCAAAATACTACTATTTTGAGGAATTTCACAGAGGCAAATATCTTCAGGCTAGTAGAAGTAGAATAATATGCCATATTTTCAGTCAGAGTGGTTTTTAGTTGCCTTCAGTTTTTTTTTGTTTGAATTTTTTATTTTTGAGAAAGGACTAGAAAGAATGTTGGCCTTTTCTTTTATTATTACTGTGTGCTAATTCCAGGCCATAGCAAGGCTTTTGCTGCTGATGAACAGCCATGTTGTCTGGTCACCAAATGAGGGTGCACTCTTTGCAGTGCTGTTGTGTATACCATTATATACATCAAGCAAGATATTAATAAAGAAATGAATATGAAATATGAGACAAAAACCCAAACAATTGAACAATACAGTTTGCAAACATTAATATTGCAACCTTGAAAATAAAAGACGAATGTTGAGTTTTACAGGCATTGTTTAGCCTGGTGGTTGAGAATACTTTGACTTCCAGAGGTACTTTGCAAATGATGTAAAACATATTCAAAACCATTACACTTAACACTGTAAAATTAAATAAAGGCTAGAACCATCATTTAGATTTACTTGTGTAATGATGGCCTGTGCCCTCAGTGGGAGCCAACATGAACTCTACAATATGGATTTGTTCAGGTCCTTTAGCAGTAGGTGGGCAAAAAATGAGATTTTTCCTGATTCATGTCTTGTACAGCACCAGGAAGCCCCATGCCAGCCTGCAGCCAGCTAACACATCCCACTGAGCATGTTTGCTAAGTTGACTTGCACGTGTGTTGGTGACTCCCTGTCGTGTGCCATGATAAAGGAGCTCTAACATATGAAATGCGAATACATCATGTGTACATGGCTGTATCCTCTAGCACCCACATGCATGCAGGAGTATTGATCCAGTTGATGATTTCCAGCTCAGAATTATTTTTGTGATTAAAAAAATAATAGTGGCTTCCACTGTTAACGCTTAATACTAAAGCTGATTGTTTCATGCAACCTGGAAAATATAGTCATATTGTGTTCATAATGTAATGCGATACAAAAGCCTGTCCTTTCCAAAATTACAATAAGTTCTTCTTCTGAATGTGATAGCATAGAAAGATGTTAATGAAACAAGATGTTCCTGCTTAACTAGGTAATCAGCTTGTGCTTCTGGATCTACATTAGCAATGCTGAAATATTGCGTACCTAAAAGGATGACTTAAATTGTATTGTTCTCGCTGCAAATGTATTTTAGCTATGAGGCCATGATGGTTTTTTTCATGTAGCTATTTCCTAAAAAATTAGCAAAGCTGCTCTAGTTGCTATGTCCCAGCTTATTTCTAAATTATTATACTTAATTTGTAGTGTAATAGAATAGGATTCTTACAGAATACTGGATGATATGTTTTATTGAGTATCCAGAGTATATTTTTAAGCTTAATATAGTAGTTACAATTTTTTTGTTCTCTGTGCCCCTCTCCCCCCATTTATCAGTTTTATCCCAGGTGTATAAATGCAACACGTTTTTGTACGCAGCACAATAGTCTTGTGAAACCTAAATTAGCCAACTAAATTAGAATCTTTAATTTCAGTGTTACTGGATCCTGGGTAAGTAGGTTGTTATCTCTTAATAACTGAAGCTTAAATCCTACTTTTAAATCAAACCTCTCTTCTAACACTGGATGAAAACAGAAGTTATCACTATATGGTGAACAGTCTATTTTATAAGTACTTTAAACAGCAGATATAGTTGTTTAATAAGCAGAGAATTTTGTATTCTGGTGTCGTCTCAAAGAAGCATCTACTTGCTTCTCATGGCAATCGAATATACTTGGGGAGGTATTTTTTCTAATAGAAATAATTGTATGTACATACACACACACAGAAGGTGATAACATATACAAACACAGAAGGTGATAGAAAAAATAGTAAGAAACGTGCTGAATACTAGGAGATGAAGCACGGAAGAAAGCACAGGAAAAAAAGGTGTGTGTAGATTGGTTTGATGTTTCAGGATGTTCCAGTGCTGTAGTATGGTATTTACAGGCTATATTGGTCTTCCATAAGATCCATAGTTACATGTGGATGTATTTTCTATACGATCCTGTTGACTCCTTTGGAACAGTTTTATGAATGGGTGCTTAGAGGGAATAGTGGATATTCATGGAGGAAAAAAGGAAGGGTGTTTCAAGCAAGAGCAGTGTGGAAGAAAGCATGGGTCTGAAGGAGAGGAACTTACATGTTGGCAGTACGGGAGTGTGAGGAGATGTAAATTCTGGATCCAGTAAGAAAACAAAGTGATCAAATTCTTGGAGAAGACATTTTACTGCCATTGCTTTGACTTAACATATGAACTGTCAGAACTGAATGGATGACTCTTCAGTCAGCATTTAATAGTAAATTTAGCCCCTTAAAGAATGAAGGACTCCTCTAATCAAGGAAGGTTTTACTCATCAAACGAAAGTAGAGCAGGTTCTGTTTTCCAGTGCCAAGTGACTAAGGTTGTTTGCTTTGTAGATATTCTCACTGCTCCAAAGGGGAGTTCGAATTGTTTGGTCAATCCCTGCTGGGTTTATTAACTTGGTGTATTTGTTTCTGTTACCCCATTGAGAAGGGAATGGTTTGTATTTGTGTTCCTAAAAGATTGGACCTGAATTATTTAACCAAACCCCACTGAGCACAGAACCATTTGTATTTGGTTGAACTCATGCTCCCAAGGTCATTTGCATCTGCTCCTCTGACCTTGCCAGAGGGAATCCCTGTTTATTTCTTCATTTGGTAGAACTGTTTATCTGGGCCCCGCTGAGGGTAGAAATGGGCTGCCTACTTTCTTCTGCAAACGGGAACCACAAGAGACTATCAGTTGTCATAAAGAGAGAAGAGTGTTTAATTTATCTTATCTTTTTTTTTTTTTTTTTTTTTTTTTTTTTGTTAACCTTCAGTGAATTGGTAATTTCTTGTCTTGGAGAGTATTGCAGTGATTCTTCAGGCAGGAGTAGGAAGGCTGGTGACAGCACTGAGAAGATGCAAGGTCTTGAAAGTAGAGAAAGAAGGAAAGGTACATGATATAAGCTGTCAGGCTGCTGGTCTTTAATCCTCCGGCAGCCCGGCAACGCACCACCTCGTTTTCTTCCCTGCTTTTGAGGAAAGCCAGAGTAGCGTCAGCTACATAAAAAACCCTCTGTACCTTAGAGGTAATGCGCAATGCTGTCAGAGAACTGGCTTTAATTTCAATCCTAAAATGCAACAGTGTAAGTATTAGAGTAGATTGAGCAGTTCTGTTGTGGACCATGGGCTGACTTTTGAGAGGTGATTTGTATTACTGCTAGGGTTCCCATCTTTAAAAGATCCCAGACTTGCACAAAATAGCTCCTGTAGAGCTACAGTGGACCTGTACATTGATCAGAATCTTTTTACCTGTGGTAGCTAAAAGTGCTATATTTATCTCAAATAGACATACTCAGGGTGGCTTGAAAGAAGCTGATTAGTCCAGAGAGTAAAAAAGAAAAGTGATCTGTAAGGGAAAGGTACTGCTGTTGCAATATACAGGCCAGATGGGAGTTGCATAAAATTTATCTGTCTCTTGAGGAGCCTCAGTTGGCAGGATTTGTGAGGATTTCTGCCCATAAAAATAAACCTGCTTTGCCCTGGTAGAAACTACAGCCAAGAGTTGATCCCTCCAGGGTGAAAGCTTCTGCCAGCGCAGCTGCCCCTCTAGGCAAAGCAGAAAGACATTGTACTACACCCTTTAATCACTAAGGTTTTATCTCCTCTTGTCTTTAAAAAAGTTGCTTCATCAATATTTTTATCACTATCCTTATCTGTTAAAGTAATGTATACCCAAGTACAACTGTCATGTTCCCACTGTAAGGTACACTTACATTCAGTGCTTACTTGATTTAAGTATCTCCCTTAATCATAGTCCAGATTTGGTTGAAAAGCTGAGTGCACCTCCAACAAATACAGCACATACTTAGCAATTTATATATCTGTATGTAAATCATAAACTTTCAAGCTGGAGACCATCTTGCAGTTTCTTACAAGCTGGAAACAAATATTTTTTTGCTTAATGTAATAATCATGCAACTACAAAGATTTGCCGAGTTAAAGCTAAGAGTTACAGGCCTTCACAAGATGGATACCATTAAAAATTAAGATGCCAGTAAGGGCAGTAGAACCACTTCATTCAAGCTCCCTTTCCTTTTGGCTTATATTTTACAGTATCCTCATAGCTGAAGAGCACCCTTACTTTTCTAATACTCAGTATGCCTCATGCACACAGTCAGTTCCACTGAACTAGGCTCACATACATTAGCTGATCTTACTAGAAAAAGGTATTTTTTCTACTCTTAAAAAATACACTTGCCTGCAAATAATTTATGAAAGACAAAGGAGGTGATTTGGTGAAATAATCTAAAGCGATCTGAGTAAAAAAGACACAAACATATTTTAGTAAATTGAACATATTTTATTTTCATGAGCTGCTGCAGTGTTTTTAATGCATAAGACATTATTTAAGGCATTAAGTGATATTCATATAATTGTGGCTTGAGTTTGTCCTGATAGAGTAGCCTTAAAAATTCTTTTGAAGGTATAACATTGTTTTATTTTGTGTAGGGTTATCTATGTATTCATACAGGTACATTTAAATACAAGATAGTGAGGACAACTGAAGGGAAATCAAGGCACCAGGGGAAACATGAAGTATCATTCTTGTGGTGAACAAGTCTTAAGTCAGTTATGGAGTAGCTTTTCCATACCTTGGGCTTTGTATGCTGGTATGTTTTTGAGTTACTAGAGCAAGGTGGGTTGAGACTGCCAGCCTTTGGGGTTGGATTAGGGAGGAAGAGTGGAAGGAGGACAGTGAGTGTTCCCATGGAGCCGGTTGAAGCAGCAGTTGCTGTTAGGGAGGGCTAGCAGACTAAGGGGCTGGTGGAGGAGCATGTGTTTTTGCCACAGTGCCATTGCAATGAGTGCTAAAGTACAGGTGGCGAGAAGGAAGCTACTGATATTTCTCAGCCTGTGTGTGTGCAGCTTGTGCACAGGCACGTGCAGCCCTCTGTGTGCTGCAGGTTTTAATCCAGCAATGTGCCTGGCTCATTTTGAAGGGTTCCGTGCAAGAGGGGGAGTTATTGCCATTTTGGAGACAGGTAGAGAATATCTATGTTTCTTGTTGCACAGGTACTCTGTTCCTGTCCATTCATGGCTCCATACGGTCTTCTCCATTCACTCCATACTATCCCTTGGTGCCCATTGCTTCTAAAGAGTGATTACAAGAGAATCAGGCAAGAACCAGCCCAAAAGGCTGCATGTTCACACAACATTGGGCAATGTGACGTGCAACATACCGTTCAGATTTGCATTTTCTTCATACCTAACACACTCAAACTTGTGCACTGTCACACCCTATGGCGTATCTTATTACTCAAGCTCTTGTGTATCTGCAGTTATCTAAGCTGACGAACTTTCAGTCCTGAATGATAATACTTTTTAAATTATTCACAGAGAACAGCGTTAAATTAATATTTCCTTTTTTCCCCAGCAAACGGATCTACAATGGAATTCTTGAGCTTATTCAAAAAGTCTTGCCAGTTTCTCTGTCAAATAGTTACTGTTTTTCTGGTCAGAAATTGTGATGCATATTTGGTATCCGTATCATCAGAGACAGCCTAGCTATTTCATTGTCTTAAGTAAAATATATTCTGCTGCCTCTATTCCAACATTTGCAAGAAATCACATTAATGACAGGTGTTCTTATAGAATTTTAGAATGCCACATATTCAGCTATTATGAAATGCAGAGTAACAAAGTTGCAGAAAGAATATGAGGCAAAGCATTTATACATTATAAAAATGAATGTCTTATTAGCAATTTAATTAGTGCGGTCACAAATTGGCTCTAAAAATGCTGCCTTTCCAATTCTCCAGCTCTGGGAAACTTTCCAGTCTGTACATAAGGTTAGATGTCCTCTATGTTGTACTGTAAGGCATTGAACATTGTTTTAAGTTTTAATTGGATGGTTTATGCAATGCCTTAGTTGAGTAAATTGTGAATTAAAATGGCACATATGAAATTCGTCACTGCTTTTTGTCTAATGAGGCAGAGATTTTCTTTTGCTATATAAGACTTGAAGATTTATTTTCAAAAAGGATAACATCTATTGCCTGTGGTATGTACATAAAGCATGAGGTAGTTTATCTGCACCTCCCATAAATTTTCTTCTGTGCAGGCATGATAGCCACAAAAATGTTTGTAATGCAGCATTGCTGAGGTGTACCTTTTACAAACACAGCAAAATAAAATCCTGCACAAAATATGAGTATTGCAGCACATGCCTTTCAGAGACTCATTACTCAGCCAAGCTGAACTTATTTTTCTCTGCAATACATAAAAGATTGCAAAATTTCAGATTTCAACACTACTGTTAAGCTGTGGATCTATTCCAAAGAAGATGGAAAGAACATTTTTAGAATCCAGAACATATATTTTTTTACTTCCTTATTTCATAACAGTTAAATAAGCAAACAAGGAAACTCTCCTCCTTCCTACCCCAAAACACATAAAATTTAAAAATATTGGAGTGGAAGAAGGAACTGGGTCATTATTTCCGGTTCCCTGCAACAGTAAGAAAATGTATTATGAGTTTATAGGGCTGGGTTCATCCAAATGCAGAGTTCAGTAGCATCCGTAATTCACCTAGGTATCTAGACTCACCTTATATAATGGAGAGAGAGAGGCATTTGTAGGCCATGTATCACTTCATCATAGCTTAGATGTCTAAACCAGCTGAGCCAACAAAATATCCAAACAAACACACCAACAGAAAACAGTTTGTGACCAAAACTCCATTATCAGAGCAAGCCACTATATAATTTGACATACTATTGCCACCGCTAATATAAAGCATTCTTTCAAGAAAACCAACATCCTTGGATTGTGACCGAAGGAAAGATTGTGCTGCAATATTAACTGTATCACCTATGTGTGCAAAAGAGATTATTTCTTTAAGTCTGTTAATAGACAGACATTGTACTGGAGCATATGTTAGTGAATAGTAAACCTGAGCTGAAGTTCAGATCGGCATCCAGGCTAAATGGTCATTGTGAACTTACTTCAATTTTAACAGTTTAAGCTAATGAGCGAGCAGAAAGGTGCAGTAAAGCAACTATATCTAGGCACCTATCTCAGAGGAGCTCTCTAATAGCTGGATTTGTATTATATTTTAAAACCCACTGCCATTATTATTCACAGAATACTCTGCTAGATTAGTTGCGTATGGTCAGTTGAGTAATAGCCCTCCTGGTGTCTCTACATTTTTATAGACAACAGTCCAAGACAGAATTAACTTTTATTTTTGTCAAGTTCAAGCTGACAGCGAACTGCAGGCCAACTGCCTGCCACTGGTGTGCCCTGTGCCAATTAGCTCTGTCACTCAGAAGCACACTTTAACATTAGCTCTGACCTTCTACCTCATGCTCAGTTCCCTGAATTGAAAAGATTGGCCTTGGTGTAGGCACTGATTTAAGCCCTTCTGTTTGCTCTCTGAAGCGGGTGGACAAAAGGCAGCTAGCTACGCTCTGCCACTGAGATGCCAGGCTGGTGCTGTGCTCACTCCTGTTGACCATGCTGTCAGCATCTCTAGAGGACAGCAGTGGCCTCACCTTCCAGGGACACCACAGTGGTGCCTGCCGTTAATCCCTCTTTCTGTGACTGCTCTTCAGAGATGCAGAAATCTTGAGGCCAGAGGAGATTTTCTCTTCCCTTGCCTGGGCTGGGAGGGGGATCCTGTGGAAGGAAGGGCCTGCCACAGCCCTGGCACGGTGGGGGGGGAATGGCTCTGCTGACACAAGTGAGAAGCTGTACCCAGGACTAAACACAAGTTGTCAAAATCTAACAGAGGGTGTCCAGCCTGAACAATGCCTCACTTCCTATTTCTTTCCAATAATAGGAAATGTGGCATTGTCACCACAGGGTCTCCATCAGAGTTCAGCAACCCATGTTTACTTCCTTTATGTCCTCTTCTTATGTGCTTGTGTCAGCAAACACGTTCCTTTCCTGCTGTTGTCCTCAGTGCTGAGATGAACACCCCGTGCAGAGTCCTCCCCCCAGTTTGGCATTAGAGGCTTACCTATCACTGCCACGTATTATCTCCAACATATTTCATCCTTCCTGAAGGAACCATTTCGAATTCAAATTAAAGTTTTAGACAGTACAGAGATCAATTAAATGATAATATTTTCTTATGACTATGCTGGTCTTTTCCTTTAAGCAACTCTTATATTGGGTGTGCTTCCAGTAGTGCTAGAACTCCTCTCACTTTTCATGTGAGATTGCCACAGGTCTTAGAAATGCAGATCATCGTTAGCATCATTATTTTCAGATAAATTAAGAAATTCTTTGAGAGAATTTCTTCTTTCCCTGTGAATATTCAAAGTGTTGGGCAGTGAAAGTAGCAGCGGTTTTCTCATGAAATTAGTCCCAGAGACTGCCTAAAAATCCCCCCAAAAGCACTTTTAAGAGCTTTGAGGCTTTAATATCAGTTGCACAGTGAATATCTAGGACAAGAAAAAGTTCCATTTTTTTTTAGTCTGTGTCATCAGAATGTTTTCCTGTTTCATTTGACCACGCAGTTTCATCCTTCCAGCATTTATTAGGTCAAGACAAGACTGGTGAAAAATAGCAATTGTGATAAAACACACAGCATTTTGTTTGCTTTTCCAACAAAATAGTTAATGTCATTTTTGCAATTAAAAAGGAAGAGCTTTTGATGTGAACTTGTAAAAGCATTTTGCTCAGAATTCTTGAGTGAAATTATGATCTGGTCTAAGGTACAACTTGCCTTTTATGTATGCGTTTATTTTATCATCAGTATTGCGGATGGTTTGATTTTTTTTTTCCTATACAAAAATGCTGAGGTTTTTTATAATTTAAAAAATGATGGAAAATAATTTTTGAAGCTCTGAAGCAAATTCTGCATTATCTCCAGCAAAACACAGCTTTTTAAATAATGTAGTGGCTAGCACTGCTTATTAATACAACGAAGTTTCTAATTACTCTATAAAGTCTAATGCGGTATTTTACTATGCCTGTAAATGGAGCAGTCTAAAAAAAGTCCAAGTTAATTGCATATTTACTGTTAATTGCTGGACAATTTTGTTCAATTGAGAAAAAAATTGTATTTTTGCAACATTGGCTGCATTGAGTGCCTGCTATTTTGCCTTTAAGCTCCTGTTGATGATCTTCAGAGCATTTTTATTAGATTTTTAATTTGTTGAACAAAATCATATTAGTGCTGATCTTAATTTACTATATATTTTAAAAAGCAGGTTCATACCCAGCATCTCAGTACATGCTGAACTTCTGTAACATTAGCCACAAACTGTGTTCAGGTGTCCCCAGATACTTGCAGTTATTTTAGTTATAGCATCTAAATATACTTTCGAATGTGCACAGAGGATGATAAGGAAGAATGTTGCATGTCCCACAAAGAAACCATGGAAGAAACCCTAAAGAGACTATGTAAAGTTCATAGACCTAGAGTGCCCTTCTCTGGGATTGTATTCTGAATGTTGAGTTTCACCATAACCTCAGTAATTTGAGATGCTTGTTGGTTTGGCAATTGGTCACACAAAATAAACCATCCAAACATCATGTGTGATAATCAGCCAATCAGGTCTCCAAAGAGTCTTTAAATGTTCAAACTGAACAAAGGCTCTGTATCTATCAAGTTCAGATTATTGTCTCGGACAGCAGCTCTCTACCAGGTAATGTGCTGGTTTTCTATTCCATTTAGATTTACTTAGTGGCAATAGGTAGTTTCAGATTACTGTGGTAATCCGTGCAAAACTAATTAATTAAATGCAAGACAAGTCAATGCACCAGTGCACGTTGCACCCTATTTGCTATTGGCTTTTTAATGATTATCTAGCATATATTGACAAAAGAGTGTGAGACACTTGAAAGAAGAAATATTCTTACACTCTGTCTACTCCTAAAAAGTTATAACAAGGATTAATGACTGAATGGTGACACTCCCCAGAGTTGTCGAGCTTTATAGATTTGATATATGTTTTCGTTCATATATTTTGCCAGGATTTCTGAGAAAATAAAGATTTCAACGATGAGTCTTCTAAAGAGAAACTTTGAAGAAAGGGAAGCTTTAGTGTAGCTCAGAACTGATGGAAGTGAAATGTAAATCAGAGTTAGAGTGAAGGGCGTGCTGGGAGTGGTTCTGTGGCTGTGATAGGAATTGACAGGGCAGTGATAAAGAGGGCAAGCAAAGTGTTTGGCAGAAACACAGATTTGAAGAAGCTCACAACTAATATGGAAAAAGATGAATGAGGGCAGGAGAAGATTTGAAGACAAGTTGGACATAGCTGAGGCAACAGGCAAGGTATATGATTGCTGTGGCAGCTTGTGTGGGAATGAAGACTGGAGTGGGCTGACAGAATGAATCCCATGTGTTCCAAGGTAACTTGTAATTTATAAATGCAATATCAATTTTACTTACAAGACAAATCTACATGATAAACATCTTATTTTCATAAGGATTTAGGAAGGCAGCAATAACATAATCCCCCTGCATGAAACCGAGTGATGGAGTGAAGGCAGTTGAGCCTCACTGAGCACTTACACCATCAGTTCTTCTGCAGTATCAGAGATTTTTATAACAAAGAATGAAGGGTTGCTTTAAAGCAAGCAGTGTGGGTGTCTGTTTCACAGACATAAGTAACTCTGTTTCAGTCTTTTGCAACCTCAGAACTCCCTGTCATATGCCTACTTTTAGCTGTAGGCATTTAAAAATTATTAGATTTCTGTGACTAGAAGCAAGTGCAAAAGTAATTTCCAATTCTGTTTTTCATATATAACAATGCTTCTGAAACCTCCAACCAATCTAAATAGCTTTGCCAAAAGTTAATGCACTAGCAGCTTTACAATGGCTGATTATACATAATTTTGGAGAAAAGTTTACTAAGTTTATTTCATGGAGAAAACCTGGTGGGTTTTGGTGCTGGTTTTGTTATCCCTGTTATCAAAGTGTAAAGCCTCAAGGTCCAATTCTTTGCTTACTGAGCTCAAAACTGAGTGCAGAGCTGCCTTTGATTTTGCTCGAACAGACTGATGGCTCAGAGGCCAGAATTTTGGCTGTCATCTTCACAGCTCTTCCGAAGTCAGTAGCACTGTGATGGGTTACCCCATGGTAAGGCAATGGACTTACATGGGTCAAATTGCTAAACAAAAAGTGACAAAACTGGCCAGTGGTGACAGTTTTCATGCTTGTTTCCAATGGGCATTTTTATACCTATCTTTATGTTTGTTTCATTTTTATTTGCTCATGATATGATTCTCAATACATCTACATGAAATATTATTCATAAAATATTTATGAAAAAAAGCAAATATATGGGACAAGAAAAAATAAGTAATATTTTGTTTTTCACCAGTGACTGGGGCCCGAGTATGTATTCACATAGACCCATCTTTGCATAGAACTGATGTATTGTACCTCTCCAACAGTGAAAACATTCACTTGCCTGTCAGGAAAAATAGGAGATAACAGAAAATTATCCCAACAGGGTAATGGTAGAGAGGTCCCCAAGTCCTTACATAATGGAGCCATGTTTGAACAAGGTATTTTTTCTGATGCAGCATGCAACCTTATTTAAGTTTCAATATGAGGAAAATTCCTTTTGCCTTAACTTTTCCCCTAAAAACTGTTTTCCAGATCGCCACACAAAATTGGATTACCAGTACAGTTCTGTATGCCCTTAAACAGTTAGAAGATGGAAAGAAATGGAGGGGAAAAAAGCCTAATGAGTCTGTCTCTTCTCCCCAAAGTCACAGAGAAAGGAAGCGCTGTGCTTGACCCATATAATAGAAGAAAGCAGGAGAGTGAAAGATATGTGTTCAGTGTAGTTACAGACATTATAAAGCAATCACTGCATGATGTTTAAACATTGCTTTATGGTGTTTCCACTGAGATATTCCATTAGTATGTGATGATAATGAATCATGATTATACTTCACTGAGAGCTCTTGCCATGACTGCACACTTTTCTGATTTTTTTTTTTTTTTTCTTCTTGTGGATGGCACATGGAAACAGGGGAAATTACTTGAAGAACATAGCCAGAATAGAAGCAATAAAATAATCATACTTAGAAGTGGACAAACTTTTCAACACAGTTTTATTTAGTTTTGTCAATATAATTTTATTCAAGTTAGCAGTGCAGCTTTAAATATAGTCTTGTGGGGAATGTGAAAGAGTGCCTGTAAAAAATGTTCCTGGGCAATGTGTATGTGTTGACAAAAGTAGTTTTTTTTTTAAAAAAAATCTTCTTTTTTTCCACTTCTGTGGACGTAGCTTGTCTGCAGCAACTAATTTGAGAAAGAATTTTCTCAGCTAAATATGAAGATTGAAACAAGACAAGTGTTTTGTTACTGGTAATGTACTCAACATCTATACAGAATCTCAGTTCAGCTGGCAATGCTTCTCCCAGATCTAACTCCTACATGCTCAGATGGTGAGTCCTTAGAGCAGGGAAAAGTGCCATCTGCTTACTCAAAACAATACAAAACTGATAGAATCAGGTTCTTGTAGATGACAACTGGAACTGGTCATCAACCTCAAATAAAATTGCCATATGTGATGCTTGGTCCTGAAGATCCTGGAAAATGACAGAATACTCAACTATCATCTCCATCATCAGATTTCCATTCTTTCATTATACTGCAGTGAATTAGTATCATATGTTTAGCAGCGCTGTATCACAAGTCTTTAATCACAAAAAATGTCAGCGTATATGATGTATGCTGATACAAAGGCTATATGCAATACATAGGCCAATTAAATAAATTGTGAAAATTACAAACGTATATATGTCCTTTAATGTTAGATCTTGAACTGTGATACAGGGTTGTGATTCACATGGATATTATGTAGCATGTGTGTAAAACAGTAACAGTTGTGTTTGATGTAAGAAAAAACTAGGGAAACAATGATAGGTCAGAGTAATAATTCTAATTCTTTTAATAACTGAAACAAAATTGAGAGTTGATAGTTGGTAAGCCGAAGATATGCCTTGAACTGTAGGCCTCAAGTTGAAGCATAGAAAGACCATGAAAAAGGAAAAGGGTAGGCTGTGACTGCAGAGGAACAGAAGACATAAAAATGGCACTATTTTATTCAGCAAGTTCAACTCCTTTTTGTGGGTAGAACTGTGTCTGATTTATGTTCTGCTTTGTAGTGAGGGTGAATTAGTGTCTAAGAGGGTAAGTTAAACTCAATTCTAGCTCACTGCATTTATTCAAAGGCTCACACCTGTAAACATTTAATGGGAATATTAATTTTATTTGCAGGAGTACCCAGAGTATCCTGTTGTTTTTTTATTGAGCATATTATGCAAATTTGGGGTTTTTTTCCATTAAGTCTCCCTTTAAGAGGCTCATCAGAGTGAAACTTAATGCTGTAGGGTCTAGTAGGAAAGAACATGCACTAAAATGCTATGTGTAAGCATTCCCAAGAATTGCTGGTTTAGTTCAAATACTGAAATATTTGTTGATAATGAGGAAGAAGCTGTAAAACATGCATTCCTGTTCTTGGCAGATTTTCTTTGAAGTCAGCAGGCATTTAAAAAGGGTCAGACTGTATATTCTGTAAACAGATCCTTCAGTTGAAAAAAAAAAAGATAATGCAAAAATAGCATTTAATTAATATTAGGCTATATAAATTTTTCTAATTTGTAATTTGTGTGTTTACAAATATTTACAAGTGTTGTGTTTATACATCACTGTTAATATATTTCTCTTTTACTTGAAAACCATTTTAAGAGAACAAAAAGCATGGTTTAAAAAAAGGATGAAGAAAAAAATTGCCCCACTAAAGAGTTATGGCTGTGTATGGTGTTGTAAAGGAACCTTTTGTATGAAATGTCTAATAATCTGCCAAGAATGAGCTCAAGGTGTCTCGTCACACACTGTGAAGTTATAACACTTTTTGTACACAGTGCCACAGCCGATAATGCAAAGAAGCAGTATTTCTCAGCCAAATCCTACTTTATAAAACCATTTAATTTGCTTGTCACATTTTGTATTTTCAGATATTGGTTCAGCTTTTCTACTAGTTTTTGTTAGTGTCTTGTAATTTAAACCCTGGTGTGAATCTAGCACTACAAATGAATACTGTACTTTGATACTGTGTGTATGACGTGGTATAGATAACTTTATCCGTAATAGACAGTATCTCTATTTTAAGGAGATAAGATGGCAATTTTTTATATTGACACACAATCACTAGTTGGGTCAGGTGAGTTTGCATAGTAGAATGAGCTCCCTCCAATTGCATCCAATCACCTTGATAATGAGAAATGGTATGAATGTTTAATTTATTCATTTCTTTCAACTCAGAAGTTAAAATGAACTGGTATCTTCATTTTTTTTTTCTATAGGTTTTCAAATGAGCTTTGCTTTTTGGTTTTCAAGTAATATTTAATTTGAAATATCAAAAGAACAAAATTAAGTTCTAGGTGTCTATACAAAGTTAAGAGAATGAATAAAAGATAAATTCAGTTCATTGTAAATTTCAATAACAACGGTCTAATTTTAATGCAGCTTAACTATTTTAGAAGTCAATTGATGGTCAAAGGCAATGTTACTGTAAAGCAGAATGAATGAAAATAATCATCCTTGTGGTGACTGGGACGGATGATGACCTTTTTTCATTTACCATGTAATTAGAAAAGCAAAGAATTTTCTCCTTCAAGGACAAGAAATATAAAGCTATCGACAGGTTTATCAAGTTCTGTTCATAAAACCAGCGAAGGTAATGGCATACTTTCACCTTATCTTAAACAAAAAAGCATGTAAAGAACCAACTACTTAATTTCCAACATAAATAACTGTTCTGAACTGTAAACGACGGGACTGTTTAAGGAGTAGACAGACAACTTAAGAAGTACTTTGAATTCTAGGACTTGATTGTGGCTTAAAGCCAGGTCTCCTTTGGAAGACCGGTGCTACATTAGAGTTAGGATTCCTCCTGGACAGCATGTGCTGCAACAGGAGCTCTTCCAGCCTGTGAGATGGAACAGCATATCCCCATCTGTTGCTGGCCAGCTGTCCTGTATATCCCCCGCCTTTTCATAAGATCAGCCTGACAGCCGTAGTTATGCTCTCGAGCCATCATGCAGCTGAGCTACAGACATGAATCAAAAGGGGAAGATGCACTTTGCAGTCATTTGCCTTTTTAGCATTTAGTCCCTGGGTGTGTTGGACTTTCTAGCACTCAGCCAGAAAAAATACTTAGCACGTGTTTGTGCCACTGAATTGCTGGAGTGTCTTTTTCTAGAGAGAAGCATACAATCCTTGTTAGGAGAGATAATGAGATTGTTTATTGAGGTTTCTTTTAGGGAATATTGTTGGAAGAAATAAGTTCTTTTCTGGTAACTACTGGTTTACAATTCTTAGTAGTTAACAACCTATTTCATATTTCATTATATTTACCATTGCCTTGTGTCAAGAGAGCTCTCATCACTGTATAAGGTGCACAAATGGGAATAATAATTACTCTCCTTTTTTCAGAATGGTTAATTTTGCAGTATGCTCAGGAAATACTCTGACAGTGACTGCAAAATGTGGCAGTCCACGCAGTGTCTTTTGAAATCTAGACCTTTGGGAGAAGTATAAAATACAAAAAACCACCCCTTTAATGTTTGTTCTGAGAGAAAGGGATGGTGACGTGGCTGTTAGGATTATTTGAGCAGCAGGATTTCTAAGGGAAGGGTGTTGAGGTTTTGTTTGTTGTTTTCCCCCTAGGTTTCAGGCAAGGTTCAAAGTTTATTTAGGGAAGTAGAATGGAATATAATTCACTCTTTGTGGATTTGCCTTAAAAACATGCATCATTAAGGAATATAACTGATAATTTCTTTGAGTAGCTCCTCATCCTTTTACTGTGAGAAAATAGCAAGTAGTTTTTACCTACTATCCTCTGCATCATTCAGTTTTACAGTGACCCAGACATAGAGCAGCAAAAATACGTGATTGATGTCATTACGTCATCTTTAGATTGACTGAAAAGAGCCTTCTCATGCATTCCGCTTTATTCTGGGTGGCTCTCATCGGTGGTGGATGTATGAAGTGTTAATTCACTTTTCCGTTCTCCCTCATTACTCTCAGATTCATTAAAGCTGAAGTGCTTGCCCTGGTTGGTCCTGGTTGACAGTAAATCAGGCATTTGTGAAAGAAGAATATGATAGAAATAGATATTGCGAAACAAGGGCTACTCATTAGATAACACAGTGTGAACGTTTTTGGCTTGGTCTTTGTGTTTGTTTTGCAGCCTGCACTTCCTTGGGAATGCAGACATGGAGACATGATGGTGCAGCCTGGGTACCCAGGTTGCCAGTGGAAGGGAAGCCCCTAGCAGGCTGCAGGCAGCAGCCAGTGCTCCCAGAAGTTGGGAGGTAACTCGTACACATGCCTACACTGCTGGCTGACCTTTGTCTGAAGACATCTGAATTAGAGCACCAGGAGAAGAAAAAAAAAATCTACATTGTACATGCAGGTTGATGCAACTTCAGTCCGAGGTCATTATAACTTCAGTTGATGGCCTGATGGTGGTGTGCAACTCAAGCAATCTGCACTGGTAGTGCTCTCGGTGGAGAGAAGGAGGTAGAAAAGCAAAACTAGAACAGTTGATCTGTGGGAAGAAAGTCTTTTAGAGCCCCTTAGGTTTTGTCCCTTTGCACAAAGGGAATGATGGCAGGCCTGAAGTGAGGTGAGACCTTCAAACATGCAGTAGAAAGACAAACGGACTGAGGAGGTACATGGCATGAAGCGAATATGAAGTATATGACTATAGAATGCGAAGAAGGCAGCCAAAAAAACCCTTCCTTCTGGTATTTTCTGTATTAGGACAATTGAGATGGGGCTACAAAGAAGGAGAATCAGCTCTTTTTCAGCATGGTTAGCTGCTCAACCACAGAAGACTTTAAGATCTAGGAGGGAAAGCCATCCCTCGTCTCCCCACTTAGTTTTATAACAACCACTCATCTTAAGAGTACAAGTCAATATTTGAAAAAATCTATTTGAATGAGGGCAAAATTATATCTGCAAATCACAAGTCTAAGCATAGTGTGAGGAAGAAGCAATTTTTCATTTTGTGCACCTTCATACCCACAAAACAGGCATATAAAATAAAGATATTCAATAGTGAAATGAAGAGAAATGGAAAAGAGAGAAGAAACCACACCTAATGACAATTTAGGACTCTTTAAAAAGTATTTTAACCAAATCTGGCATTCCAGACACTTTAAATCAGTAGACATAAGTAGACCATCACTGTACTAAAATACTGGTATAATGAAACAACCATTTAAGTGAGTTTGGGTGTCTATTTCTGTATTTTAACTGGCTTGAATTAATTCTTTCTAAATTTTTTGTAAGATTTTTTAGAGAGTGTGAATTGAGTTTTAGTATCCCTGTGATACATAAAATTACTGATATGTCCTCAATTTTAAATTCCAATTGAGTAATTTTTATTTTGGAAATAAGAAAAGTGGTGAACAGAAATGTAACTCCATAGAGGTAGGAATTTTTGCTCTAGTAATGAACTCTACTCACATAGTATTAGTAAACTAGTTTGTATTAATCAGTGTTAAATACACCATTGGAATAAACATTAATATTTTTTTGCTTAGTAATTAATCCCTAACTTATGAGGAAGAGTTTCTATAATGTATGAAAATATTAAAGAGTCAATTACAGGCTTTAAAAAAGCCTTGTGGGATGCAATTCATGCTTCACGTAAGACACATTGTTTTCTGTCCCTCAGTAAGTACTTTATTTGTTTAAAATGATCCCATGATATTTATTTCTGACTTGGCAGGAATGATATAGATCAAGTATATACTAACATCTGGATGCATAGTGCAGCTGAATTACTTGTGCAATAGCAGTAAGAGAAGAAAATGGCAAGCAAATATACATAATTTCAGGCTCAGGGGTCCAGTATTCTTGTGCAATGCTGGTTAAACAGACTGACAAAGCAGAGACAATTTGAAATGTGTTAATATAGGAAAATGTAATTAGTTCCAGAATAAAAGTTACTGTAATTCAAAATGAGGAAAATAGTACTAGCCCTCTGTGTAATCAAGTCCTACTTGTAAGGCTGATGATTTCCTGGGTATTGTACAGTTGAAATAGAAGATTTGAGCAGAAATTACAGAAGCAAATCCTTCACAAATAGAAGTATTATACATATCACAATGAAATATATCAATGACAGAAATACAGCTTCATTAGTTATTGCAACTGTCCTATCAGCTGAGTCACCAAATTGCTTCTAAACTGGAGTAACAGTTGATACCTGTTCTTGAGAAGCATTTAATTTCTAACAGAGATGTGTCTGAAGGGCAATTTAACCTTAAGTTCATAGAAAAGTAGGTATACATTAGTTTTCTTAGGTCTTTTAAGGAAATGCTGTTCGTTAGCTAAATATAAATTCCTCATCTCTCTTTCCCTGTTAACCATAATATTGCAGAAATGGAAACTGTTTTTCCTTGTCTGCCAATACTCAATAAACAAAAATAATTATTTTCCTTCTCAGGTATCACTTTATCCATCTTTCTTTCTCTCCCTCTCTCTTTCTTGCACATTTTGTTTCTCTCTCCCCTTTCTTTATCTTCCTTTGTCTAAATACACACGTTCATGTTGTCCTTATCTAACCAAGATACTACTAAAGCTGTTTTTCCAGATGCCACACAGCCCAGTGTGCAGATACTTGGCAATAGAATCCAATGTCATGAAGAGAAGGATGTACTGGCTTTTTATGAGACTTGAAATGTCCACATAAAGTACAGACTGTCCTGATGTCTGTATCCTCATGGCCACATGAACAGGGCATCAGACAACAAAGCATTGCTGATGAGTCTGAGGGGTAATTTTAAACTGGTGAGCTAGATCTTGGCCTCTGAGGTATCTCAATGTGATGTCTTGAAATGGCAGGTAAGACAGAGGCGTACTTTCACATGAAGACTTACTTTCACTATTTCCTCATTTCTTGTGAGGACAGAGTCTGAACTTGCTTTCGGAGCACTGCTTGCTTGTTTATTCCTGGTGAGTATTACAATTTTTGAAAGACGTTGACTTTGTAATGAAGTACAACGAGGACTTTTCTGAACCTGTAGCATGAGTTAGAAGTGCCAAACTACCGACTCTCAGAGCTCTGTGTTGGGACCATTTCTATTTAACGTCTTTATTGATGATCTTGATAAGGACATAGAGTGTATCATCAGTAAGTTTGCAGATGTTACCAAGTTAAGCAGGAGTGTGATCTGCATGAGGATAGGGAGGTTCTATGGAGAAACTTGGACAGATTGGATCAATAGGCCAATGCTAATGGTATGAACTTCAGATGGCCAAGTGCCAGGTCCTGCACTTGGGCTACAACAACCCCACGCTTTGCTACAGGCTTGGGGAAATGTGGCTGGAGAGATACCTGGCAGAAAAGGACCTGGGGGTTCTGGTTGACAAGTGGCTGGATGTGAGTGGCCAATAAGGCCAATGGCATCCTAGCTTGTGTTAGAAATAGTGGGACCAGCAGAAGTAGGGAGGTGATTGTCCCCCTGTACTCAGCACTGGTGAAGCCACACCTTGTATATTGTGTCCAGTTCTGGGCATCTCAACACGAGAGAGATCTCCAGGTGCTGGAGCGAGTGCAGAGGAGGGCAACGAAGCTGGTGAAGGGCCTAGAGAATAAATCTCATGGAGAGCAATTGAAGGAGCTGGGACTAGTTAGAGGAAGAGGAGGCTGAGGGGAGACCTCATTGCTCTCTACAACTAATCGAAAGGACATTGTAGAGAGGTTGGTGCTGGTCTCTTGTCACAGGTAATTAGTGATAGAACAAGAGGGAATGGCTTCAAGCTGCAATAGGGTAGGTTTAGACTGAACATTAGGAAAGAATTTTTCAAAGAAAGAGTGGTCAGACCCTGGAATAAGCTGCCCAGGGAGGTGGTTGAGTCCCCATCCCTGAAAGTGTTTAAGAGTCATTTACATGTGGTGTTGGGGGATATCATGTAGGGGGAACTTTGTAATGTGGGGTTGATGGTTGGACTTAATGATCCCAGGGTCTTTTCCAACCTGAATGATTCTACGATTCTAAGATTCTATGACAATTGGCCACCTCTTGATCTATTGTGCTTTTGTTGCACAATATAAACAGTACAAACGTGATTCTGCCCACTCTCAACTGAAAAAGTTTAGCCAACAATAGCAGTGCTAGATTTCCAGAAGTGCCCCGTGTTTTCATAGACAATATTTCTGTAAGAATATGTCAGGTAATTCTGAAAGCAGTACAATTTATAAAAATTACTTTGCATTGCTTTAATATTGCCCCAAAATTACCTGCTGTTGTATCGGTGTAATTTCCTCTAAATTTTTTATGCTGAATTTCATCATATTAACTTCTGTTCTTTTTCAGTTATTATTTATTTTCACTTGGATTTCTCTTTCTTTCATAAAATTCACACATCTGTATATTAATGACAAGTATCTTACCTATTTAAACAGATATTGGGATAAAACACAATTTTGTTTCATGAAATCTCAAAGGCACATCCACCTTTTCCTGGTTTTGATCATCCTAACATCGTTATGAATAGACAACCAACTTTATTTCTTTCCTATGCCCTGTAAGTAAGGAAGTCCATTAAATATAAATGGATTGATGCTATCAAGATATAATAATCACATATCGGTATGATCTTCTAGCCTAAAGCTAGAATATTCTCATTCTACAAAATTCTCATTTCAGCATCTAATATTATGTGCACACCTGTAATACAAATAAAAATTATTTTATTGCAGAATTAGTGTAATGTATGGACTAACAAACAGCCATAGAAATACTTGAAAAAATAGCAGTAGGCCCCGCTTCAGAGAAGCAAGTATTTACTGTGACTTTCCTTTCAACTTGTGTCACGTGTGATTTTCACAAGGTTTCTTTTATTACTCTGTGCAGTTGCCATAATAACAGCATGTCTGTTGTTGGAAACCTCAGGCTGTATTTGTCACTGGCATGCCATGCAAGTAGGAAAATTGTACTTAAGCCTTGACATAGTAAGGCATGACTTGGTTCATTTATCTGGATTCAGCCAGCTGAGGGTGGTTTACCACATTACTCTGTTAGTATAAAATTTACTTCCTTGTCGTTTTTGATGGGTCATTAATTACCCCTGTCAGGTAGTAGCAAAGTGTTTTGCTGGTTATGTCCTTCAACAAGTTTTGTATACGTAGACTAATTTTTGAGGTGCTGAGCATGGAATAAAACTAAAATAAGGCTCGTTTTGTTTTGGCTTTGTTTATGCCTTTTGACATGATTTCCAGTGTTTGTCACTGTGCTCTAGTTGCATTGTTACTCACGTTTCATGAAGTACTACATATCATATGTGACATGCTTAAATTGGTTTTGGTACATATAAATCAATATCTTAAATACTCTGATCTTATTTCTCATTTGCATTATCAAGGTGAAGTTTCATATATGTCCTTAGAAAGAGAATTTTAGTTTTAAAATTGGAAAGTGACGTAGACCACATTGGCGCTTGATAAATTCTAAATTAATACATAATTTCTAAATATGATTCTTCTGCCTCTTCATAAAAAAAAAAAAAAAAAACCATAAGGAATTTAAACAGACATAAGTGCAAAAAAAAATTCTTTCTAAATGCTATTTATTTTTTATATGACAAAGTGATGAAGAAAGGATAAATGATGGGAAATGGGATTGCCAAAAGCAAATTAAAACACAGATGAAAATAAGAAATGTGTAAATATTATCCAAAATATTAGAACAGATAGAGGAAGGGTCCATGTATTTCATTGCCCATAATTGGGTTATGACTTAGTTCAACATGTCTTGAAGATATTTGTACCCTGATATGCAGATACTTGTTTCTCATCTGGAAATGTATACACATCAGAATTTTAGGATTTCTGGCAATTATCAGAAATCTCAGCTATGTCTGTTGTGGATACACAGTGGTGTCCCACAGCTCGGTACCTGAGACTCACTGCTTCTTCATCATATAAAAGAGATGCTTGTATTTCTGCCCAGAAAATCTCAGTCAGAAATATGCTGGATTTAGGCAGCCTTAATCTGAAATGTAGATATTGAATACATAAACATTTAAAAGTCTTCTTTAAGCCTAAAGCTCCTATAATGCTTGTGATCAGTTGATGGTGGGAGCTATACAGATGCAGATGCGTTTGCTTTCAAAACCATTACATTTTGTTAGTTCCTATACGAGAAATTTGGTCAGTGCCTTGCATACACAGAAGCAGGTTGTTATTGCCTTACACCCTAACTTTAACGTGTTACTTTGCAACTTTTGCAACTTACTTTGTAAGTTTTCTACAGCTTCTGAAAATGAGTCTCTTCTTTTGGCATGAGCAGATTACTCAGAAATTGAGATTAATGAAATAATTGGCCAATTTTAAAAATCATCCTCATTTAAAGCTTAACTGAGAACTTTTTTCTAGAGCAGCTTTCTTTTTATTTACTTGCATAGGTAAGACAAACATGCTTCAAGGAGACAAAGAGTCTGGAGAATTAATTCCTAGAGTTTTAGAATCACATTGATTTTGTTTGTTTACCTATTTCAATCAATATCTTTTTGTTCAGCTACTTTGGCATCAACATTAGCATTTCATGTGAGTTTTTTCTCAGGGACACTTTGAGGGAAAAACGAAACTCAAAGCCCCAGTCTCATATAGATTTAATTGCTGGAAACTGCTTTTAAAGGAACCTGTGCAAAGTTTTACATAATTTTGTTCCAGTAATAAAGACTGGTTGTTTTTCTCCTCTTTTTTTTTCCTCCCCTACTGTGTGTAAGGCCTTTGAAATTGAGGGAAGGAAAAAAGTTTATTGTAGGTATTCCTATCCTCTGAGCCTAGTTACAAACTCCTCTGTCATTCCTCTTTAATTTGATTCAGGACCTGATTGTTCTAAGATTAAAAACAATTTTGCTGCTGAGTTTTCTTCACTGTAGCTGATCTTGGCTATGCTCACACAACTCTGTTGGCCAGCAGTGTTTTGGAAAAGGAGATCAAGCTCATGCCTCTCTATTTCTTCCATGAAATAATGAATCTGACCATTGCAAAGAAACAACTGGGTGTATGCTGAGTACCAGGGAACAAGCTAAAGAGTAACAAAATTGTTACAGAGAATAGAAATTATTTTATAATCGCTCCTAAAACTAGTGTTTAATCATATCACTTGATGAAGAATTATAAACTTTTAAATTTCCATGGAATTCTGTGTTGATAAATTCTATCAAGCAAAGCCTAGCAGTTTGGCCCAGATCTGCATTGTTTCCTAAATCTCTTGAATGATTTCACAGTTGAAAGCTGTTTGGCATGGCAGTTCTTCTCCAGAAATGCTGTGGCATTCTGCTCTGGTCAGCTGAGGTGAGAATGGCTATCGGAAAAAGTGCTCCAGGGCGATAGCAAGCCACAAATAGGTGGGTTTTTTTAAATACCTGTGACTGTGCTATGCTGTACAAAAGAAGGATACCTTAATTATTTATGTGAAAGCACAGATTTTTTTCTCTGGCTTGATTAGAAAAGAGTAGAAAGGAAGAGACAGCTGAAAGGCCACAGAAAGAAGTAAACCCTACTGAGAGGGGATAGCCAAGTGCTTCTTTTCTCAGAAGTGCATATGGTTATACACATTACTGAGCCTGCCCACATTTTCTTGTGTAATCCTTCCCACCTTCTTGCATGACTGAACTCAGAATATAGTACAGGCAAGGTCAGTGAGGGTGAACTACAACCACTAGTCATGAGGCTAAAAGGTGACCTTGTTCTGCTGTGATACCAAATATTTTATCTGAAATCTCAGCTGAGTCCTTCTGCGATATCCTTGAGTGTGAGCAGGTAGTAAAATATTGGAGAAATAAAAGACGTTTTAAATAAGATAAATGTGATGATACAGAAGGCAGAATGGATGACAAATACAGCCAAGGCTTCCAAAAAATATTACACATGCCATGCTAATCGCCCAAAATGCTTTCATGTTTTGTTTATGGCAACTTTTTCTTTTTTATGAGCAAGTTCTACTTTGGCACAGAAAATACACTAATCTGCTCCTCTTCCTGTGTCTTTTAGCAAGCACTTGCTCATGCTGCAAAATACAAAGAGACGATAGCTTGGCTAGTGCTGAATGTGTGGACTTTGCATATATGATTCCAGCTAAGTGATGTATAACACCAAAGCCAGCAGTGATTCTAATTTTTCCAATAAATCCTTACATTTTAAAATGAATACTGAGTCTTTTATGGATTGCTTCTTCAATTTGCAACAAGTAAAAGAAAGACGTTATTGCTACATTATGATTTCAAATTTTCAAAATCAGGACATCGTATTTTTCCAGCAGAAGAACTTAGACATTAAATTTCCACTTAACCCACTGAAGATGGAATCTGTTGAATGCAGAATAATCAAAAAATACATTTCTTTGCCTAGGAGAGAGAAACATGTAAGTTGAACTGTAGAGAGACTGTTGCTGTCATATAATCAACAAATTAACACTGCTATTAGGCTTCATTCACTCTCAGCTAAAAATGTGATTGGCATTGAAATTGCCAAGTTTATACTGAAGACAAAAGGGAAAATTTTTGCAAAGTCTTAGACATTGCTGTTAATCTTCTATGGTTTCTCATATCACTAGAAATTCTCCTCATCTGAAATGTTTATTTTAATGCTTTTTGTCTCTTTTCAGCTAAAAAAAGTCTTGTTATTGTTCACCCTGCAAAATATATGCATCGATAAACCTTGAATGAGTGTGCTAGATTGAATATGAAAGTTGCATTTAAAGAACCTGGATTGTGGGGCTTTTTACTTTTTGAAAAAGGGAGTGAGAAAGACTATTTCCAAAATAATATTTTTTAATTATCTGCATAAATAAACATTTGATGCTTTTCCATGAATGTGGGAAAAATAGATAACTTTTTTAAAAATGTATGGAAATTTGTCATTCTCCACTACTCTCTCATTTGACAAAGTTTTGTGCAGAGCCTCTTTTTTTTTTTCTATGTTCCATGATTGTTCCAGAAAAACTTCATGGTATCATGGCACTCAGAACACATGAATTCTACTGTCTACCTGCAGGTAGTCTACCTGTTGTTTTATAGTCTTTGTACACCACTCTGAGGGCCGTGCAGCAGCGAAAAACGCTTTAAAGATGCAGATAGATCAAATAGGTTTTGACATTGGCTTGTGCAAAAGGCAGTTTTAAAGGGCAAATATAATACAGTGTTAAAGATCTTGCCATTGAGAAGCATATGGAATTGCGGAGTTGTCAGATGTGAAAGGGACCTTTAGTGATCATCTAGTCCAACAACCCTGCTAAAGCAGGATTGCCCAGAGCACATTACTTAGGACTGCATCCAGGTGGATCTTGAAAACCTCCAGAGAAGGGGACTCCACAACCTCATTGGGGAGCCTGTTCCAGAACTCTGTCAGCCTCACCGCAAAGATGTTTTCCCTCATATTTGAATGGAGCGTCCTGTGTTCCAGCTTGTGCCTGTTGCCCCTCATTCTGTCACTGGGAACCACTAAAAAGAGCCCTTCAATCTACCCTTTAGATACATGTAAGCATCAATAAGGTCTCCTCTCAGCCTAAAGGCTAAAGAGTCCCAGCTCTCTCAGCCTTTCATCATAGGGAGATGCTCCAATCCCTCCATCATCTTTGTTGCCCTACACTGGGCAACTACTCTCCAGTAGTTCCCTGTCTGTCTTGAACTGGGGAGCCCAGGATGCAGTATTCCAGTTGTGGCCTCACCAGTGCAGAGCAGAGGGGGAGAATGACCTCTCTCGACCTACTGGCCACACTCTTCCCTATGCAGCCCAGGATTCCATTGGCCCTCTTGGTGACAAGGGCACTTTGCTGGCTCATGGATAGTTTACTATCTACCAGGACCCCCAGATCCTTTTCCTCAGAAGTGCATTCCAGCACATCCGCCCCTAACCTATATTGGTGCCCAGCATTCTTCCTCCCCAGGTGCAGGACCCTACACTTGCCCTTGTTGAACCTCACTAGGTTCATCTCTGCCCAGCTTTCCAGCCTGTCCAGGTCACGCTGGATGGCAGGCAGCACAGCCCTCTGGAGTGTCATCCAGCCTTCTCAGTTTGGTATTGTCAGTGAACTTGCTGGGGACACACAGGTTGATGAATATGTTGAACAAGACTGGACCAAGTATTGACCCTTGGGGGACACCACTGGTTACAGGTGTCCAACTTAACCCTGCTCTGTTAATTACAACCCTCTGAGTTCTGTCACACAGCCAGCTCTCAATCCACCTCACTGCCCTCTCATCCATCCCACACTTCCTCAGTTTCTTAATGAGGATGTTATGGGAGACAGTGTCAAAAGCCTTGCTGAGGTCAAGGTAGATGACATCTGCTGCTCTCCCTTCATCCAGCCATCCAGTTATCAACATAGAAGGCTATCAGACTGGTCAAACATGGTTTACACATGGTAAATTCCTGTTGACTACTTCCAGTAACTTCCTGTTCTTCAACATGTTTGGAGATGACATGCAGAATGAGTTCCTCCATTACCTTCTCAGGGACAGAGGTGAGACTAACTGACCTGTAGTTCCCTGGGTCCTCCTTCTTGCCCTTTTTGAAGACTGGAGTGATATTTGACTTCCACTAGTCTTCAGGCATCTCTCCTATTCTCCATGACCTTTCAAGGATGATGGAAAGTGGCCCCACAGTAACATCAAGCAGTTCTGTCAGCACTTGCAGGTGCATCCCATCAAGGCCCACAGATTTATGGATGTCCAGTTCGGCCAAGTGGTCTCTAACCCAATCCTCCTCTAGAGGGAGGACTCTCACACTGCAGACTGAAATAGGAAAGAAGCAGCTGATAGACAATAATTGTACAACAGTCCCACTCATCACTGAATTCCCTTAATGGAAAAAATAAAGATAACAGAACTGATCACATATAGGCACTTAAATGGAGAGCTTTTCATGGCTGGAGAAAATGGTCTTGATTGCTGTTTGCATTGGAGACTTGTATTTGGCCAGTTCTCATCATCCCCCAATTCACTAAGATAAAGTTTGATACAGAAAGGAGTATAAGCTTCATATGTAAGCTTGAATATATAAGCTTCATACATACATGATAATAAATATAAGAATATATAAAGTTCAGTAATCAAAACCTCAAAGAGTTGCTGCTTTCCTAGTTGATTCAGAGCACTAATGTTCTGTTTCATAGTATGGTCAGGAATGCCCCAGTCATCATTAAAATGAGAGAATAAATACAGTGGAGTCTACTAAGAACAAGGAATTGCAAAAAAAAAGGAGGAATAAAATGTGTCAATCAACTTGACACATACCAGTCAACTCATACTGGAGTAGAAGTATGCTCAAGGATGAAAGAGCTAATGCACACCTTGAAAGTTTTAATGCACCTCTTAGCTTCATATTTCTGGTGCTGGATACATCAATATATTTGTAAAATAAATATCATACTTCAGAAAAGCTGGATATTTTTCACAATCAGCTACTCAGCGTGGATATCCAGAAGAAACAAAAATTTACAACCAGTTATTACATTTTAATTTATCTGTTTGTCACATTCTTCTGTGAAGTGTAATATCCTGGAATGCACATAATAATACTATTTTGGATAGTGGTTTGTTGATAAAATATACCTTTCTTTGCAATTGAGAAGAATAAAAATTCCATCTAGGGTTGTAAAGTAGCCATTTTATGTGTGTCCTGTGCTGCACATAGGCCCTAGAGCCATCTTTGCTTTGCTTAAATAAGCACTTTGTTTCAAGTGCTTTACTGGCAATTAACAATGATTTTGTAGTTACTACTAGAAAGTAGATTTGGCAGCAAACGGTAGAGTAATATTACATTATTTCACGTCAGAGCAGATATGTATGAAATATTAGGGGAAATAAACCAGCCCTTTGCCCTGTTAACAGGAAAGCATTTTCTTAAAATAAGGTGTAGCTGTGCATATCTTCATCATAAAGACTTGTAGATATATAGTGTATATGAAATGTGTAACTGTAAGTTATTTTTTCCTTGTGTAATTATGGAGGAGAGACAAGTATAGCCTTGTTGTCTAGCTCATATCAATGTCATTACTATTTCTAAGTAATTTTCACAATTTTGAATTATTTGTTCATATTCAAATGAATTTTCATATTCATATATAGTCATTATATAGTCATTATTCACAAGAGATATTGTTTTATTTCACTTTCTTAGGTTTTTAGAGAAAGACACTGTTTGTAAAGTTTTTCTTTCAAACTGCATTAACTTGAAAATAATTACGCTTTTACCATAATGGATTAAAAATCTTAAATAATACTAGAGTAGCTGTAATAAAGTATTTGCCTAATGAACCTTGGAGGTGTTTCTCATGGAGAAGCAAAAATACAGTGAACTTCAGGGAGTGATACAAGAGCTTTGAAGGGCATCAACGTGGGTGATTCAAGGCTCAGGTAATGGTTAGAGTAGCATTTTACAACACTTTCTTAGCAACTCACAGCAATGAAATATGCAGATTTATCATTCAAGAGGGTATTTTCTTGAATTAAAAAAATTTAAAAATTAAAAGCCCGATTTATAGCAGGTGAACCAGCCACTGGTCTGAAATACATGTGCTATGCATTAGGTAATGAGTAATCTTATCCTTGAGTTTACCAAAGTATTGCTTTAGTATCTGTTTTACATGCAATATTACCCTACATGCCTTGAAGAAATTGATTGCTTTGTTTTATATTTTTTTCTGGATCATAGAAGGCATGCAGCTTTATATGACAGGAGTGCTGGTTTGTTTTTTTATTTACTTATGTTTTCTTTTCTTACAGTGCTTCCGTTCACAATTTTGGTCAAATACTCTTATTAATAATTATATTGTTTCTCTGTGTTTGGCTGTTGTAATAGTAAAATTCAGTATAAATGAACAAGTGTTCTGAGTGCAGAGCTTCAATCTGTTTATTTTAGACCTAAGAAAAATTCAAGAATTACAGTACCTCTTCTGTTTTAACGAGGTTTAATCTTTTATTTTTGTGGGACCTTTTTTTTCCTCTTACTTCAGTTAGCAGTCATGCTTAAATTTGCAGGAGATAGATACATAAAAATGCACTTGTGAGAAACCACCACCTGCCTTTCAAATGTGGGGTGTGAGAAATGTCAAAAGTATATAAAAGTTTGCTATTATTAAAAATCAGAATTTTGCATTCTATTCTATTGCTTTTCTGCTGTTTTACTGAATAAACAGATTTTAATGTAAGGAAACAGGTCATGTTACATTGGAAACGACTGAAGAAAATTAGAAAAATATTAGAAAAATTAGAAAATATTTTATTACTTTATGTATAGAATTTGTATTTGATTACTGCATTGTTTTGATATAAAATTTAAAAAAAAATCTATGAACTAGCATATAAAAAAAAGCCCTACAAATAGCCTTATTTATGGATGGTGCTAGAAAAGATTAAAATTTTTCTTAGATTGATGGAAAATGTAACAGTACTTTGTGTTAATTTGCCAGTTAAAATATGCACAGTTATCATAGGTAATTATAATAGATACTTTGTAATGTACATGTAGTGCAAACATGTGCATGACTTTATAGAATTCAGCTAACTCTATGAGGCACGTTTAGATCTCATGCATAGCATAGAAACTAGAGCTAAATGAAAAACTCATAAATAGCCAGAGCTAGACAACATCTCACGCGCTCCTCCTCCTCAAAGTCCTATTTTGTTTTGCAAAGAAGATGAGTCATATCTTTACTCACATTTTGGATGGGAAAACAACACTGTTTGCTTCATCCTTTTGCACTCTGATATTTGCTCAGGTTTCCTGGACAGGTACATTCTGTTACTATCCTTCTTCACTTCCTAAACTTTCAGGTTTATCAGTGATGCATCTTCTCACAGTCAGCTGCAGGGACCAACCACACGTTTCCCCACAACACAAAGAGCAAATGAAGATTACATTTATGCATTCAAATTTCATTTCATAGGTACTTCCACCTACATACATTGTACCAATTTCTGAGATGCACAGCCACAAGAATGCATCTTAGGTATGTTTTTCCACCATATGCTTCTTTAATCATGTAAACAGTGCAATAAATCTATGTGGTGCGGCATTTTACAGACCTAGTTTTTGAATCAGTAAATTATGAAAGGAACAACCCGTTCTCTTTCTACAAATGAAAGACGTACAGTCAGTTAGGGCAGAGTTCATTTTACCCAACACTGGTCTCGTAGTATAAATATTTTGTTGACTGAAGAGATGAATCTCAACCATATAACTTACAGGGGGAAAAAAAAAAAAAAAACAAAACTAAAAAATCATGTTTAATATATGAAATGCAAAATACCATGGAAAGGGAATAATGATGACACTAAGGTTGAACAGAACACAGATTTTGTGCTTGAATCAAACAGATTAAAACAAGTACAACCTCCCCTCGGGAACACCTGGCAGTACATCCAGTAATATTTTGAGAGAGAAGTGAAATAATGACAAGTGTGTTTGGAGAATATGTAAAGACAAAAGTATTAAATCTAGTCATCCCAGAAGATGGTTGTTGTTTCATCTGCAGCTAATGACTTAGAAAGGATCTATCTAAATGACAATTTCAAATGTATCTAAGCCCTTTTGAAGTCAGTTGGGCTGTATGTAAAATTAAAAGTCTATGTATAAGAAGTCTATGCATACCTATATGGAGGTGGGATAATAGTTTAATACTTCAGTAGAAACAAGTAAAAGAGATGTCTTTAAACATTTTAAAAGAAACATATAAACTCCAGAGTTGGATCCTTTGTACACAAAGAAAAGTATTACTGTCTTGAATACTGAAAGACTAATCTTCACTGGACTATAATGCTCTTAGGCTGTGAATCCCAGCATTGTATTGCTTTCTTAAGGAAAAACCTTGATATTTACAAGACTCCACTGGTGCTTCCTTGTCTTGTTACCAAGACACAATGAATAGATATGTGGAGTGTGCTGTGTATCTTTTTACACATTATGGACAATTTTACGTGTAGAAAGTTTGGCTAAACTCCTGGTTTTATGTGTAAGTTGCTTTCAGTAGAAAGCACGTTGTTAACTAAATGTGTATGCTTTCCATGAGGACAAACACAACTCAGATTTTTGCTTCTGAACTGATTAAACTTCTGTCCTGAAAGGGACAACAGAGTCATTGCTCACACTGATGCACATATTGCCCTACATTTATTAGGGCTTGCTGTTGATTTATTAAGCTTCCAGGTAAATATGATTAAACTAGTCTCTTCTGTGAATATTTTTACTGTGCCCTTTTGCTAATTAGAAGCATGCAAATGCCACAGACATCTTTATATTTCTTTTATCATTTGATATATCTTTATGTAAACTACTGCTGCTTCTATTGCAGCTATTATAGTGAAATTATGAGGATTTTAATTATTTTGATCCAGATTATCAGTAATGAAAATTATGCGTGTTATGTTATCTCAGTTCACAGGAGAACAATTGGAATTGTGAAGCCTTTCTTGTGATGATACAGAAATGTAAAAGCTAATGCTTGTGAGTGTGTACTTTGGTGTGGTTTAGGCAAAGAAGGGTTATGTTGAACAAAGCACTTTGGTACATAGGAGAAATTTTACGGTTAGAATACAGCATGTATCAACAAAAATTTTTCTTTATCAGGTTGGTTTTGAGTAATGAAGCATTGCTACCCCATATTCTTTGTCAAAAATATACCAGCTAACACAGTACTATTTCACTAACAAGTTCATATCATGCAATTAGCAGGCTGTTGCACTTCAGGTTTTCAGTTTTCAGGCTGACTTTTTGGGTCTGTAATCCGGACAGCCTATTTGGATCATCATGGTAGTAAGAAGAGGTGTTCCTCTTGTCTTAATGTTTGAAAGTAGCACTTCTGTAACAGGCTAAGATAGCTGTTAAATTCTGGTCAAAAGGCTTGTGTTCCAGAAGGCTTACGTTCCCCACTGTAAACTGGTGGATTATATAAGGTAAATAAAATATATTGGAAGTTATATAAAATAAATGTATAGTGCTGGGATAAAATGGAAAATCTATAATCATAGAATCATTCAGGTTGGAAAAGGCCCTTGGGATCATCGAGTCCTACTCAGCCTACTCAGTCCTACATCAGCCCTACTTTAAGAAGTTGTCCCCTACATCATGTCCCTCAACACCACACCTAAATGACTCTTAAACACTTTCAGGGATGGGGACTCAACCACCTCCCTGGGCAGCCTATTCCAATGTCTGACCACTCTTTCTTTGAAAAATTCTTTCCTAATGTTCAGTCTAAACCTACCCTATTGCAGCTTGAAGCCATTCCCTCTCGTTCTATTGCTAATCACCTGTGACAAGAGACCAGCACCAACCTCTCTACAATGCCCTTTCGACTAGTTGTAGAGAGTGATGAGGTCTCCCCTCAGTCTTCTCTTTCTCAAACTAAACAGTCCCAGCTCCTTCAATCGCTCTCCATGAGATTTATTTTCCAGGCCCTTCACCAGCTTCGTTGCCTTCCTCTGCACTCACTCCAGCACATCGAGATCTCTCTTGTGTTGAGGTGCCCAGAACTGGACACAACACTCAAGGTGTGGCCTCACCAGTGCTGAGTACATGGGACAATCCCCTCCCTACTTCTGCTGGTCCCACTATTTCTAATACAAGCCAGGATGCCATTGGCCTTCTTGGCCACCTGGGCACCCTGATGGCTCATAGCCAGCCATATGTCAACCAGAACCCCCAGGTCCTTTTCTGCCAGGCAGCTCTCCAGCCACATTTCCCCAAGCCTGTAGCGATGCATGTGGTTGTTCTAGCCCAAGTGTAGGACCTGGAACTTGGCCTTGTTGAAGCTCATACTGTTAACATTGGCCTATTTATCCAATCTATTCCTCTAGTCCCTCTGTAGAGCTTCCCTGACCTCATGCAGATCAACACTCCCACCTAACTTGGTGTCATCTGCAAACTTACTGATGGTACACTCTATATCCTTGTCAAGATCATCAATAAAGACATTAAACAGAAATGGTCCCAATACTGACCCCTGAGGAACACCACTTGTGACCGGCCTCCAGCTGGATTTAACTCCATTGAGCACCACTCTTTGGCACTGTCCATCCAGCCAGTGCTTGATCCCGCAGCCTGTATGTTCATCCAGGCCATGAGCAGCCGGCTTTTCCATGAGAATTCTGTCAAATGCTTTTCAAACGTCCAGGCATACAATGTCCACACAGGTGATCTTGTCATAGAAAGAGATCAGGTTCGTCAGGCAGGACCTGCCTTTCATAAGCCCATGCTGACTAGGCCTGATCCCCTGGTTTTCCATTACATGGTTTGTGTTAACACTCAAGATGGTCTGCTCCATGATTCTCCCTGGTTTTGAGGTCAAACTGACAGATCTATAGTTTGCTGGACCCTCCTTTTTGCCATTCTTGTAGATGGATGTTACATTTGCTACCCTCCAGTCAATTGGGACCTCTCCAGTTAGCCATGACTTCAGAAAAATAATGGAAAGCGGCTTGGCAAGCATGTCTGCCAACTCTTTCAGCCCTCTTGGGTGTAACCCATCCAATCCCATAGACTTGTGTGCATCCAGGCAGTGCAGCAGGTCAGTGATTACTTCCTCTCTAATTGCAATGTCCTCATTCTGCTTCTCCTCCTTGTGCCCTAGCTCCTAAGATTGGGTCTCCAGGGAACAGCTAGTTCCACTGCTATAGACTAAGGCAAAGTAGATGTTGAGCACCTCAGCCTTTTCCTCGTCCTTTGTAACTATGTTTCCCTCTGCATCTAATAAAGGAATGGGAGAGTCAAATATGGAAAATATGAAAAAAAATAAGGAAAAAGAAAGAAAAATAATTTATAGATTCTTTGGAAACTCCTGATATCAGTATGAGATGGTAGGTGTTTCAGAATTATAGCACTTCTATAATTTTGAATTCAGAATTGTAGCACTTCTCTTGCATCCTTTCAGTGGTTGGTCATTTCTTCATCTCTTCTAGTGTATTGACAAGCGCTAAACTTTTCGGTGGTGCTATGCCAGAGCATATGCTTTACACATATATTCTAGATGTTCTATGGAAGTAAATGGTAGAATAAAGAAGTTGCAAATGATGCATCTATAAATTATACGATTTATATTAAAATCTGAAGATTGTTGTGTATTAGTTAAAGATTGTTTTAGCTGTAGCATTGTAGAACTACCTTCTGAGAGAGACAGCAGTATGTTGTACTCTTTGGGTGTTGTGTACTGTGGTAGGAAAAAGTGTCCTCCATAATAGACAAGAGAGGTTTTTTGATCTCCCCATGTCAATTTTTTCACAATGGGTGGAGGAGTACACATCAGAATTTGATTAAAACTCTTGGTCTTTAAAGTTGTTTTGTATATATATCAGCAGGTCACCTCATTAACACTTGGACAAAGTACATAGTAAATTTGTAATAAACATCCTCTTCCTTCCCATGGAAATCAAATACAATCATAACTTGTTCCTTCCCTGTATTTGTTTATGCGAAAACATTGCCATTGCCTAAATTATATTAGTTTTGGTACATACTTCAAATAAATTTTTTATCATCATGTTCCAGACAGGACAAATAATCATCATACATGTACTTATTTTATGTAGCACAAATGCCGTGATACCTGAGTAGAGCTGAGGTGCCTCAATGGGATTCTGAACTTACCTAGCTATTCTGCTTCTACCACCCATGTTTAACCATCAGGAGCGAGCATGTGTATCTGTGTAGTACTACACTTTTCCATGTAAATATATATATAATTTATAAATAAATATATACTTTGTTTGCCTGTCTGCTCAAAGTTACAGACTATCAAATAAGAATAGATCTTCTTTTACATTATTTACCAGTATAAGTATCAGCCTAAGGAAGGCTGAAAATTGAGTGCACTGGAAGTTGCTGTCTACTTATTACTAGGTGGTTAGAGATGTTACCTTTCCCTACACAGTCCTCAAGATGATATTAAAATCTGATTTCTGTACTTAAGAAATAGCAAATGTGTCTTCAAGGATGGTCCCTGCATGGCCCCAAACATGAGCACCATGTCAGCATATCTGCATGATTATCTGTCTGCCTGGAACTGGAGACAGATGGAATGAGAAGCGTACCTTGCAGCCATGTTTTCCTTTTTCAGAGCCATAGTTATCATTGATAATGAACTAATCAAATGAAAATTAGTGTCCCTGGCTTGAAAAACCTCTCAGGTAGACTATGTCTGTGAGAAAAATGTCAACATTTTAAGAATTCTTTTGCTTTGTTTTATGAAGCCATACTGATTCAGTTCTAAAAAACGTTTTTTATAAATATATAAAAGTTTTCCTCTCTGATAAATTTTGTTAAGGCAGATGAAGTTTGATTGTCTTTCCTTCCTTCCTTCCTTCCTTCCTTCCTTCCTTCCTTCCTTCCTTCCTTCCTTCCTTCCTTCCTTCCTATCTTTTGTCCTTTTTCCCTTCCTACTGACCTCATATATTTTAGCCATTCTGGAAGGACCTCTGGATTAATTTTTCTTTTGGCTGTATATTACTTGGAATCAGTGGCTCACATTTTGACTTTCACTGGCAGAAAGAGCTCACACATCAAGCCTTTATGGCCACAGCTGTATTGACTGTATTTTTCAGGTTGAATTATCTGTATGTTTTTAATTGTATTTCATACAAATAGATGGCTTGGTTTTTCTACTCTCTCACAAGGTTTTTCAAATCTACATTAAATGAATACTTCTTACTTATGACCTAAGTCCTGGAGAGTTTTTTAGACTGGATACCTACAATTGTGGAAACTATTCTGGCTTTTCCAAGAAACAATGGTTCCCAAGTAATTTCTTTTAAAAGCTGTTTTACTCATTATAAGTTTTGATGGGTTTGCCCATTTATTTTTTGCTTTATTTTTGCAATTTTCTATGTAGTGCATAAGTTAACTACAGCTTTGCTAACAGAAAATTCATAATTCATTAGATTTCCCAGTTTACACTTTGAAAAGTCTCTATGTGATCAGAAGTGTTCCTAATTTTTTCCATTTTATTAATAATATAGAAAATATTTCTTAAACTACTAACAGCTTCCAAACTGACAGGAATAAATGAAATGTGAACCCTGTATAAGCTTTTGTAGTCTGGAGTTATTTTCCAGCCTTGGCTTGTTATGTGTTTCCAGTCATATGCTCTTAGGAACAGAATCCAGATCAGTTTACTTCCTATTACATAATCTAAGTAGTCATCACTGAGACTTAAGCGTTAGTAACTATTTCCACCCATGGGAGTCTTGTGCTGCACGAGAATAGAAGACAAATATTTTCCCAGTGGTGTATGAGATACTGCTTCCAGTCTAGGATTTAGGCGAGTGCTAGGACACATACAGAAAGTACCCTGGGCCATAATATTGAAGTAGAGAAGACAGCCAGGGGTTAGATTCTAATCTCAAGAGCACAGACAAACTGTGTTAAATTTTGCAGAAATTAAGGTCAGCAGAATTTGAAATGGAATCTATTGCATCTTCATAATGTCAAATATTAAGGTGATAAATGGATGTGATTATCTTCAGCAATAAATGAATATTGCCACTTCCAATCTATATGTTTATGTAAAAAGAGACATATTTTGATTTTGAAAACCTTAACTAATAGTGTAGCTTAAGAATAGACTAGCTTTTCCGATCTTTGATATTTTTGTTCTGCAGCTTACTATTGAGAGAATGATATTAAAATGAGTATCTGTTGTTATTGATAATGGAAAACCTGCTGCTTTGGAAAGACTACCCTATTTATTTTTCAAGCAATGTGCAGCAGCTGTGCAGATGACTCCATTAACACTGACTTGAAACCTTAGTTCTTCCATTTATAAATTATTACAAATAAGTGAAAATATAACTCCCCATTTTCTAAACATCAGAACTCTTAAAAATATGTATCAAACATAGAGTTCCAGATTTAAATGACTTACATCATGCTGAGTATTCTTCTTCTTTATAGCATTCACTCAATGCGAATTTTAAAGAAGATGAGTGTGCTGATGTACTGAAAAATCTTATATTACCAAAAAGGGTTCAAAATTGGTCTAAACAGAGTTCAAATAATAAGTTTATCAACAGTTTGTAAAGCTTGTAACTACCATAGGCAAATATGAGGGAGCAGTACTAGCATTTAAAGGATGGTACAAGTAGTTAGAAATGAATTAATAAGTGGATCAATATTCTTGCAGTTCGAGGAGCCAACACTTCGAGTTATAAAGGATGGATTTAGCTGAGCTTATTAAAACTAGTTCTATAAAGGCACAACAGAGTTTTGCTTTACAGTTTTTTGAAAGGTTGATTAGTTCGACGGTTTATTTTTTTCCAGGTATGCAGAATTTTTCATCAACCTCAATCAACTTATTGTTAAAACTGATTAATTCTTCAGACTGGATCAGTGGCATTTTCAATTAAGCCATCAACATTTCATTTCAGTGCACTTCAATTTGGGTGGAATGCCAACCTCTTTAGGCTAGGTATGCTATTGACTGCTTTTTTGAAGTAATTAAAACAGAATTGCAATCACTTTGGTTGGAATTCATTTCACTTAACTTTAGTCATCTAGGCATTTAGTCATCCAGAGTAAGCCAGTCATTTAGGTTTCCCTTAAAGTCAATGAAAAAAGGTAATAACAGAAGACATGATGAATGGAAGTCCAACCCGTGACTGTGATTGTGAATACAGATTATGGTTTCCTGGGAGAAGGTGGCAACAGAACATAGGAGGTTAAAAAAACCCCACAAAAACAACAACAAAAAAACTAACAGAAAATCTTCCAAGCCCCCAACAACCATCCCCAACAAACTCCATTCAATTATAAATGCAGCATTAATACTAGTTTTGACAAATTACATTCCTCACCTCACAGCTGACTCAGCAGTGCTCAAAATCTGATTTCAATGATGTAACAATTCCAGTATAGTTTCAATGTATTTTTTTTTCAGATGCAGGTTCCAGTTCTGTACAAACCTAACATTAGTGGCTGATTTAGTAATAGATTTTGGCCTCACCCTCTGTTTAAACAGTAATGAAGGAGGGCCTTAGTGAAAACGGGATTTTAATTACACTCTCACAGCTTTATACTTTATTTTATACTTTTATACTATAGGACAATATCTTATAGGGCTCACTGTCTCAGTCCTCAAACAGGAAGAAGGAATTACATATGGCATGTGCCTTTATTCCAGTTTTCTTGGTAAAAGTGAATTAGACCTTTCATTATTCCCACAGCTGTCAGAAACCCATATCTGTAATCACCCCTCTTTAACTCAGCAAACAGTTTTTGCTTTTACATCCAATTATCTGCTCAGCTGATGCCATTACTAAGAATCAGACCATTACAGTGCCAGACCCTAAGAAAAAAGGAAGTTATTGGGATTGTTTGTTTATTTTTATCTTACAACATGTGCCTTTCCCTCTCTTCTGCTTCCCTCCACAGAGCCTGCCTCTGCCAACCTCCTAGGTGTTTGGAAGAATGATATTAATATGCCTACTTGGGATGCGTGAGGGGCTATTACTTTCCCACACTGTCTTCAAGTACATACTTGTCTTGCTACTGCTACAGTGGGATGACAAGTATACTACAATATTGATTCTTAACTGTAAATTATGGATGGGTTGAATAGCTCCATGTTTGCTTCATAGATGTGAATATGAAGAACTAGTTCCCTCATCTCCTATTCAAGAAAAAAAAAAGTTTGTTTATATTTTTTCTCAATAAGAAAGAGCTTTGCACTTAAAATACCTGTAGTAACGTTTTTTTATATTGTTGGATATTGTGCTATTAAGGAGTGAAGTGAAATAGACCTTAAAATTAAGTAAGGCTGGTGATTTTGATTTTGTTTTTTTTTTTTTAAAGACTTGCTTAGAGTTTTAGCAAAAATAGTAAATCCTAACACAAGGCCTATAAATACAATTTAATACAATGCGCTAAATATGTAATTTATTTTATTAGTGCATAAAAGTCTGGGAAGCATTCACGACATGGCCCTTTGATTAAAGGCTGATGGAGAAACTTTAGAAAAACAGCAGCTTTCTAAAATGCTGGATAGCCTGAGCGCCTTTTCACAGTTTTGGTCTTATACAGAGTGTATTTCTCCTGCAGGTGAGACCCTAGTGGAAAATAGGCATTAGTCTGATTCTGAGTGTATCTTTTATCAACCCAGGTTTCATTTATCGCATACCTCTAAGTCTGAATACAGACTTTGAGACAAGATGGGCACTATTTTCCTCTTTCAGGACGACTAGCCAGTCCTTTAGGACTAGGTCTCTTTAGGAGCTACTTTGCTCCAGAACTGTGTTGGTGGAGCTAAAAGCAGAGAACAAGCTCTCTTGATCCCTTCAGCCAGAGCTTTTCCGGATCCTCCCTTTCTCCATGAAAAAGTCATAGAATCATAGAATGGTTCGGGTTGAAAGGGACCTTAAAGATCATCAAGTTCCAACCTCCTTGCCATGGACCAGGTTACAGGCCAGGACACCTGCCACTGGACCAGTTTACTCAAAGTCCTATCCAGCTTGGCCTTGAACCCTTCCAGGAAGGAGGCATCCACAGCTTCTCTGAGCAACCTGTTCCAGTGTCTCACCACCCTCATAGGAAAGAATTTCTTCCTAATATTTTATCAAGATTTCTTCTCTTTATAACTGTTACTCCTTGTCCTATTGCTACGCTCCCTGATAAAGGGTTCCTCTCCATCTTTCCTGTAGGCCCCCTTTAGGTACTGGAAGGCCATTATAAGGTCTCCCTGGAGCGTTCTCTTCTCCAGGCCGAACAATCCCAACTCTCTCAGACTTTCTTCATAGGAGAGGTGCTCCAGTTCTCTGATCATTTTCATAGCCCTTTGTCAGAGTAAAACTTTCTCACAAAACTAGCAAGACTTTTTTTTTCTTCAAATACTGAACACTGCTCACAAGGTGATGACAATAGCATGTAAACATTGGTGAGGCAATACTATTTGATGAGATGATAGCTGCTACCCTGCCATCCTGCTTGGAACTCATTAAATGGCTGTTAATGAAAATAAGAAAACTGAAATTTTTGCAGCTTTAAAGCAAGGATCTTTTATAAGAGTATAGTTCCTTAATAGCTCATTATTTTACTATTTCTACCACAAAGTCATTTATTTCAAATACAGCAATGTAATTAGCATTCATTAGGGGTAAGTTAGAGCAGCAGACTATTCAAACCTATAAAGCAAATACTGTACTCCACCTGTGCGCCTAACTGAAGTATTAAACAGTACAATTAATCTGCATTTGCTACTTAATGAGCTTCTAAAACAGACATGTACTTAAAAACCTCAGTCATAATTCATAGCTTGAACATTAATCCACATCCCAGCTATGGAACTGATTTGGGGCAAGACTTTTATTTAGGTTATTGAGCCTGTTATTATATTTGTTTCCCAAGTCAAAAAGCAGATGATACTTATCAGTCACCCCAGAGGGATGTTGTAAGACTGAATTGGCTCAAGTTTGCAAAGCTCTTTGCAGTCCTTGGCTTACTGTGTGGAACTGGAGTGCAGTACACACGTGCCAAATATTCCTACTATCCTGCAGCAACTGGGGACAGATTTTTGACATACCAGCTCTTTGCTCTCGGATAAATGGCTGCTGAGTCAAGTGGTGACAGGGCACATCGAGGACAAGGCAGATAGGCAAAATGCAAGCAGAAAAGCAAACAGTTACTGAAATGTTGCAAAAATCCCAAACCTAAAAGTCTCAGTAAAATCAGTCTCTGTAAAGAAGAGAGCAACATAACCCCTTCTCAGAAGAATCTTTGACAGGCTGTTGTATTGATAGCTGATTCTGACAGCTGGCAACTGCAGAATATTAATGAAGCATTGGTACAAGAGCGTCTGAACAGTTTGATCATGACTGACTGAAGTCTGTGGTGCATGATATCAAGATGCACTATTTGTCTGTAGCATTTGCTCTTAGTTTGACCTTGTTGCTTGCTGCTGTCTTTTTTTTTTCCCCATTTTTTTCTTCCTTTCCCTCCCTTCCACCTTCTCTCCCTTTCTCTTTCTCTTCCATTCACTTCTCATTTGCCTAATTAAGTTCAAATGTGCTGAGACTTATATAATAAAAATGGTGTGTATCAAATGTTTTAAAAGTGTCCTCTTGCCCCGTTTCTCTCTTATTATTTGTTAGCAGACACATGTAGCTCTTACTACAGTAAGCTATATTCTTGTTCACTGCTTACATAAATGGGATTTATACAGGGGGACTACAAGGAGCTTAGGAGAAAATCCTTGCACGCAGTCCGACTCAGGGTATGGAAAGGCTGAGCCACCTCTCTCTGTATCTGACAGAGAGGAGGGAGATTGATGGCTTCACTCGGGACATGCTTCAGTCACTATTCCCTGGCTGCTTCCCTGGGCAGAGGGCAGGCAGCGTTCTTCACCCACTGCTTGCCTATAAAAGCATAGGTATGAGTAGTGCTCGCTCAGTAGCTTTAAGCACATGATGGAATTCATATGACTGATAAAAACACTGGTGGTGACCGTTATTTACTCAAGTGCTGCTTTTATTTTTTTTTGTCTGATACCTTGTCCTTCACATCAACATCATCACTCATGCCTGTTTTTATGCTTTCTACTGTATTTCTTTTTATTCTTCACAGTAAATAACAAGCTCCGAGAGCTCTGAAAAGTCATTTTGCTTGTCACTGCTTCATTCCTCCCTCTTCTGCCTCTTGTCAATATTTACATCCACTCATCTAAAATGCTGTTTTGTTTTGATTGCTAATGGACTTCGCACTTTTCTGTGTATTATGTACACTACTCAAGTCTTACTAGTTGGGCTTAGATTAGAACTAGATACATCAATGTATCTATCAATGCTAGATTGTTTAGGAGTTCAGTTTCAGGGATATTTTGCACGAGAAAGTTGCTTTCACTCCTGAGCAGATATGGGATGTTTGAGATGTTGGATTTAACGTTTCTGACAAAATGAATACTTTTTTCTCTTGGTGCAAACACATATTTATTGTTTTTTTCCTTTTCATTTTTTATTAACTGGAGCTAAAAATGGCTATCATGATCATAAAGGAACATCAGAGAAGCTATTTTTAACTCTACTCTGTGGGATAAACAGGAGGTGTGAGATACAATGATCCAGGCTGTTCTTTGTGACAGTGGAATGTCTAGTGTAGGTTAGCAGGCAGCCTTTTCCTGTAGCAGCTCTAGGAACTGGCCATGCAGTGGGCTTTGCAGCAGTTTGCCTCTAGGCTGAGGCATAAAAACAGCCAATGCCCCTTTCCTCGTCTCCTTAATGCCCCCTTAGTTTACTGTGAAGGCTTTGAAGGAAGGAAGGCACTGAACTGCCAGAGTCTGTTCTGCTGCCCTGAAGGGGTGGATGTAATGGGATCTTTCCAAAGTACCAAGATGCCTTAGTGACTTTCAGGAACCTCCAGCGTTCTTCTGGTTAGTGCGGTGACAGTGATTTTTCAAAGTGGTTGTGTATTATTTTTAGGAAAAAGAGTGCTTCCTCAAAAAATTGATAGTGCCCTTCCATTTTTATGGAGAGCTATGCCTTGATGTTGTGTGGCATTAGTAAAATTTATAACAGAGATAGAAGTGTTGTCATATGCATATGAAATATGAAAACAAATATGCTCAAACCTTTGAAGTGTAAGAAAACAATAGTTAACCTTTTTTAGAAAATGACCAAAAGTTTTCTCAGATGAGCAGAACAACAGCTTTCTGGGACAGATAGCAAACTCAGTTGTTTACTGTCACTCATTTCACAGAAACTGAGTTCTGCTTTTCATGCCAATTTGAGGTTTTGTGCTTTTGAAGGGAATCGATCATCACTCTATGTGTTATAAGTTCCTATGGGCTTTCTGAGATACTCTTCCTTCTCATGGGTCCTGATTCAGCAAAAACAAACTGTTATTTAACTGCTCTGCCAAAGTTAAGTCTCCACAACAAGAATTGCCTCTGATTGTCCAACTTAAGCTAGTGGCAGGTCCAGGTTTTCCTCACTTTTGTGTGCTCTGTGTTCAGAGCAATGGGTATCTATTGCTGCCAGCAGCAAGTCTGTATACGATGCAGAAGCCAAACTACCTGGGCTTCTGCAACTTTGTGTAGAAGCCAGATGTTTCAGTAGCTGATGTACCTTTCCCCCCCTCCAAGAGGTCTGCCAGTATCAGGGTGACGTCTACAATCACCTTCAGTGAAGTGGAGAATCAGAAGTACAGTGGGTTTCTATCACAGAGCTTGCCTAGTGACAGATAATCTTAAAAGCAACACTTCGCTAGTTTTGTGGCTTGTATTGCACACAATGCTACATGGTGTTTACCCTGAAAGTACTCCAGGCACTATCCCAAGAGATTAATATAAGCTGACACAGTCCATTTTTTAGTTTTTGTTAAAGTAATCTTATCACTCCCACTGCTAATGCAGTTTGCTGTGAGAAATTGGAATATGCCATAAGTGACACGGAAAAAATCACATAGAGACTTGCTGGTAATCATAAGCATAACAGCAACCTACACGCTCTTATCATCCACAGCTTTCGATACTGGTATGGCAGGAGACCAATCGAGAGTAATAAGTAGTTTAAATGCCCAAGAAAGAAACAGGGAGGAAGGAGGAATTTTCAGTTCATGCTGTCTGTGTAGGCTGAATTACACAGAAGAAAACCCAGTGGACTCCAGCCCTGTGTTTAATAATAAAGGGATTGATAGTGGAAAATCTTAGAATTACCAAATGGATTCTTGGTACTACATGTTTTCTAAAAGAGTTATGCAGAATAGAGAAAGCTTAAGTTTTTAGATATCAGGGTGATAATAACAGCATGAAATTTATTTCAGGCCTTAGGAGTTTTATGTGGAGTACCTATGATGTCTTGAGCTGCCTGAATGTTTTGGCTGCACTTCTCAGAACCTCTATAAGATATAACTCTGGTGGTATCTATTATGGTAAATTCTAAATTAGAGAACAGCTGTGGAAATTTTGTGATGTTAGGAAAAGATTTCCTGATGTCTTCTGACATCTGGAAACAGCGCAAAATTAGTACCATTAAGCTCCACCTTGTTTCTGCAAGTAATACCATCGTCAACTACCATGAAAATTTGAAAAATAACAGTACAATATGGAATTGTAATATTTTTTTTTACTTATTTTATGGATACACAGAGAATTTTAAATCTCTGCTTAGAACCCACTCCTTGGGTGTTCTCATGAGATAAGCATGAGATATCTACAATGGTCAAAAATTGGACATGACAATATATGATTAAAAAATGTATAATGAATTTGACCCTTGCTGTCATTGCTAATGATTTTGCTGAGGTACTGGTAAATCTTGCTAACACAATGACATTTGGTGATAACTTACTGTAACTTTTTTTCATTGTTTCCAATAAGTCAAATTGCTAGGGTTTTTTCTTCTGTTTCATTCCTGTGCTAAATCTACACCGTAGATAGTAGAGCTACGTAAATTAACCAACACAAACACGTCACTTTCCAATAAGTGACTAATTGCAAACTCCAGTGACTGAGAAAAGTGATTTGTAACAGTTGCCACATACTGAATATGATACTGCAAATATTCTTGCCACAAGTGTTTTGGCAGAACAGATTTTGCTTCTAAAAACAGGTACTCGCATTCCGTGGTTCCATGAAAGCTGGAAATTGTTCTCTGCTCTAAGGATTCTTTATAATCCCTGCTGGTGATGACTGAATTCTGCAGTTTGATAAAGAAAAGAGGAAAACTGAAATCTTGTTTCTTCTCTTCTTTTTCAGCCTAGTTGGAGAAGAGGCAGTGACCAAAAATGCCACCAGCAACGGGAGCACCACAATACCCACCTCCAGATGGAGGTTGGGGATGGGTTGTGGTTTTTGGGGCTTTTATCTCCATTGGATTTTCCTATGCATTCCCCAAAGCCATCACAGTATTCTTCAAAGAAATACAGGAAATCTTCCACACATCATATAGTGAGATAGCTTGGATATCATCGATAATGTTGGCTGTCATGTACGCAGGAGGTAAGATATTTGTGACATTTGCAAATATCGTTGTTTGGGTTTGGATTTCTTTTTCCCTATGGTCGTAAAGCGTTTAAAGTTAATTGCTACCTAATTTTATCATTATTACCTAAACTATTTAACCAAAATACATGCTTCTTTTTGTATCATAATTTATCAGAGATTACTGGTAGCCACATCATCATTAAAGCACTGTTTACTTTTTCTTTTAAAACATTTATTATCTTCCTGCTTGTTTTCCCCTGAGGGCCTTTTGGTTGTTCTCTACCTAATTCTATTTTGCAATTTTGCCCTAAATTCAGTTTCTAAGAGTCACATTTTCCAACAAAGCAGTGGCTAAGTAACTTCTCCTGGGACTGGGCCTACATTTGCTCAGTTTCCACTGCCTCAGTGAGATCTCTCAATAGATCAGATGATGGACCTTAAATGCGAAATTATTATGGCAATGAGGGTTCATTAGTCAGGCACAGGTATTCCTCTGTAGACGGGGGTTTTTACATCTTGTCACTATTTGTCCTAAAATAAAATCCTACCTTCCATTTAGGCCAAAAGCCACGTTTCATACATGCCATCTGTATGACAGCTAAGACACAGATGGTCTTATTCTTGGGACTGAAATGAACAGTGAACATAAATTTTCTGGTGTCTTTTTTTCTTGTGAGCAAGCAAGTGAAGAACAAGATGATTAAAAAGGATTTTAAAGTATAAAGCCATGTTTAAATACCAAGTGTCAAACCTGCTTTGGCAGGTTTTGTGTCTATCAACTGCAAAGCCTTGCTGCTAAATTCTGCTTGATTTCTTTATTCTTTCAGAATCCTTTTTGTTAAGTGTGGGAGCTAGGTGCTACGTAGGGAAAATACTTTTTCAGGCAGTCCAGAAGTATGAATAAGAGGTTATTTCAGTCAACAGATCTGGCATTGCCCTTTCTTTGGGTGTTATGAGGTAACCACTTGGAATATCTCAGACTATTTGCAATGATGGAGCAATTAAATACATACATTTATACATATGAGTATGTATATGTACGTATGTCAATGTATATGTAGATATGTATACATGTATATACATAGAAACTGAAAATATTATGTCAATATCATATTGAGATTCAACGTCTGTGATCACTGAAGAACATCACTCCGATATTTTTCAGAAGTGATACCTGTGTAATAGTGAAATACTGTATTATCAGGTCCAGTAAACAACCTATGGAAAGAAGGATGAAATCTTGTTTTTAGCATGGTAGTTTTTTTATCTCTGATTTCAACCTCTGTAAATTTTGACACCTGAATGGTCCTAGATCCTTTAGCGGTCAGGGAAGAGAGGTAGGTGCATACCCGGCGGAATTCAGGCTACCTGAGTTACTGTCCCTAAGTACCCACTTTTCCTCTCTGACTATTAAAAATGAACCTTCAACCAGCATAGGATCAGTTCAAGCACCTCAGGTAAATATTTTTAAGTTAATGGAATGGAAAAATGAATAATTTTTTCAAATGCTGGCAGAGACAGAGACTTTATAAAGACATCTTGACAAGTGGTGTCAATATCAACAAAAGCTTGCTGTTTGGGTATTTTGATCCCATTTTTATTCATATATGAGTAGAGATTAATAAATTGTTCATATAGTAGCTGAGAATCATAAAGGATTCTGTAGGACCAGAATCAATTCATTGACCACAATTCACCAAGTGAAGAAGTGACTTGAACTAATGCAATCAAGAGTGGAGTAAAAGAGGAGTCATGTCCTGTCACATCCAGGTACCCTCTTATGTAGTTTCTTCTTAAGGACACATGAGCACTTGCACTGTGGAGTGTACAAGTGTAACTGTGGAGGCTCTTGAACACCATCTGGAACAAGGGAAGAGTGCAGGTGTTGAAAAGCTGGAGTTTGTTTTGGCTTTCCCAATGCTGTGACTTTTGACCTGGAATCTTTTTTTCACCATGTTTTCTAATTGGAGTTGATTTTACTAAGGACAGGTTTGCTTTATAGTGCAAGTGCTGTTCTTCTGTATTATTCTGTGAATAACATTTAATTTATGCTGCTTGTCATCTCAAAGTTCACCTGAGTTTTATTAACAGTACAGATGCAAATCCCAGGAGTTTAGCTGTGGTCATTCTTAATTCTGAGGTTCAATGTGCACAATTTTTCAAGCAAAATACAAAACATTGAGTACTTCTACCATTTGTCTAATACTTCTTTTACTGTTCTGAGTACTAGCATACTAACTTCACCTGTACATTGACATGAAAAATTGCAAAACGGTTTACTATTCATTCTGCTAACATCTACCTCAGTCACTATGAAGTTTATGAGCACAGGAAGAGGGGTCAAAGTTGTTTCGCTATCTTGTTACAGACTTGTGGTTTTAAAATGCTGAGAATGACAACACTGCCTGATGTAAACACTCTTTGAAGCCATAGCTTCTCTAGAATCACTTCCTAAAAAATAGGCCATTTAGACAATCACTGGCAGAATATGAAATAGCAATCCGGAAAAACATTTCTGAAGGAAATCACTCCATTGTTTTTACTGTCTGAAGGTGGTTTGATTCCTTAGCATTTGATGTGCTGTAATGTGAAATGCTTGTTCAGAACATGAGTACAAGGTGTATTGTTCACTATGAAGTGTGATACGTACGCCTGCGATGAGCACTCTGTTCATCATACTACTAATTAAGGTAACCTGAAAACATCTAAGATCTGTCATCTTCATTACAGCTTAGCATTCAACCTATTAATCATCACAGTGGGGTCAGTGAGTAAGTTAAAGTCCATGCAGGCACTCTGCTTTGGAGTCTGCAGCCTCTTGCAGTAATTAGTTGGCATCTGTGTTTCAGTAACAAGGTATTAACTTACCTTTCAATGCCTGAGGAAAAAAAAAAAAAAAAAAGAAACTAATAAAAGGCATCCAGTAAGGAACTAAAAGAATGTTAATTATGTTTATCCCTTACTTCATACTTAGAATAAATGGCATTAAATTATAGCAGACCATCTGGCAATCCATATGGTCTCCTGCAGTCCTGGTTAATTCCAGCAAATAGGTCAAGCACAGCATTCACCCCGTTAGGAAAGCACTAAGCAGAGGTGACAAATCTGATAAATCAAATCAATATGAAAGTCTTTTCCTCTCTCAGTCTGGCATAATATGCACTTTCATATTCATTTTTGTTGGGTTTTGTTTATTTTTGTTTGTTTGTTTTGTCTTGTTTCGCACTCCCTCCCTCCTTCCCCCCCATTTACTGGATGTTTGTTAGAGTTTACTAAAAAAACATCCCAAAAAGTGAGATCCTGTGATGCGATCAAGATTACAGGTATTGCACAGCCTCTGTGCCTTGAAAAAAGCATCCTCTGGAGAAGAGCAATAGTTCAGTCTCCATGGCAACTCCTTCTTCTGCCTCTCTTGAGCAGGGACTGTCAATTGTATTAAATTAAGGGTGATGGCTTTGTGATGGACTCCTACACCCAAGGGACTGTGACTGAGACCACCAAACTTTTGTTACTGGAGGACAGGAGAAGGGATAAAATGGAATTAGTTGAGTTATCCTGACAGGCCAACCTGTGTTTCTGTATGTGTATGAACACATATGTATATAAAATATGTGTGCATCTATGTGTTCATATATACATAAACTATATATGTATTCAGACACTCATAGAGCCATGTTTATGCTCTAACACACACAAGCATTAAGGTGTTCAAAACCAGCTCAAGTTAATATGACCTCAAGTACTCTCAGTTCATTCTTCTGTTTTTCAAAACTTCACCTCTCACTTTGCGCAGTGTTAACAGCCAAAGGTGATTAGGGAGCTTCTTATCGGAGCTTGATCTGTTTCCATTAAAAATGTTTTCATTGCTTTCAGTGTAGGTTTGATGGGAGCACTAGTGGCAGCTATGAAAGCCATGTGACAGGTCCGGTGATTTCAGACACAGCTGACCTTGAGTTTTGAATTTCCTAAGGGAAAAACCAGTTGGTTTACTCACTTGTCTTTATCTCTTTTTCTGTCATTTTTCCAAGGACAATTTCAGTTTAGGGGGTTTGTTTCATAGTTTTTTAGGGTCTTTTTAGCCAAAATAGCTTTATGGGTGTGACATAGGGTCACAGAGATTAGCTCAAGAGATGATAAAGCGTTCAAGCCATACTCAGCTGTGAAATGTAGTATAGACTTGCTGTTCTGAAGCTCAAAAAAGAAAGGTCCATTTAAATTTTAAATTCTATTTCTAAGTAAATAATTTTAAAAGTGCCTTTGGACCCCTTTTGCACAAAGGTGTTATATAAATATAATAGTGGCCATTACCATTTTTCAAAACTTGCTTATAATTCAAAAAATGCAGCATTTAATAGCTCTTCTGTATTTCTTAAGTTATTCAAGCTTGAGGTTAAGTATTTCCAAACAGTAGCAAAACCTTTAAGGATTTTTCAGGTGACCACAGAGAAGTAACCTATAGATAAGTTCTCATTTGGACTTTGTCAAATATTAATGTAGAAAATAACATATCATATGGTACGTTCAAAATATTTGCAATTTTATCTCAGTGGGTGTTTCGGTGATATTGCTGTGAAGATGAAATGGCGTGCACAGTGGAGATGACAGTTGTGAAATCCATGTAACACAAACAACAGATGGTTATGGATTTTTACTTTTGGAGGGGACCTGGGCTCCTACACATTTTGTCCTCCCTGTTAACATTTTCTTATCTTGGTTTTACAAATACTGGAACAAGGATTTCAGTGGCCATGGAGAAGGAGATTGAGGAGCTTTCTTAAATTGACCTATGTCCTTTGTTGTCAGGGAGAAGCAATTTTTTGCCATGAGAATATGCAAAGAGTTGAATTTTAATAACCTCAATTAGAGTGTCCTTGAAAGCAGAAGTTATCAACTTTCTAAATGCCTCATGGGCATGAGGGAATACTTCACATTTAGCCTAAAATATATGTAAAGCATCTATGTCAAGTTAATTTGAGACTCGCAGATAAAGGAAAAGAGTCATAATGAGGTGACACAAGAACAGAGCATTTTGAATCTTACTAGCAAGTGGAGATAAGTACAAAAAAGAGGTATCAAGAACAACAAAATATTATAAATTTACAGTAGTTCAGTTTTTAAAAAGAAGACCTGAGTGTCTGATAAAGCCTCTGAAGGGTAATAACGCCACTTCTTACATTTCTCAGGAGGCTTTTAGTTTTAGTAGAGCTGTATCTTGTAGGGCAGTGTTCTGTGGTAGCAATTGTTGTTTTAAAGAAAGGTCTTCCCTGATTTTTAGAAAACACTCTTTAAAATGGTCTTGGGAAGAAAGATGAAAAAAGCAGATCTGCTGCAGACAGTTTTATACATTTTTTTCAGACAGGTTTGTCATTTTATAGGAGCAAGCTGTTTTTTTTAACTCTGCAACTTGTCACACTTGGCTGAACAGATAAGATCTAACTGTTAAATTAGTGCCTTTTGGGGATCCAGTCTTGTCAGGTTTTTATGAAACATAGGTTTTTGTGGGATCCACTGAGCCACACTCAGGAAGCCAGTCTAAAAGTCAAGGATATGCTGCCACTGAGAGAAATAAGGGTTTTTTTATTTTATTGTACACTTATGTTAATTTTCCATAATTGTCAGAAAGACATTACGTGACAAAGTATTCCCGCTGTGCTTCCTACCAAGCTTTTCTGGTATTCACACCGTAGGTTATTAGTAATGATTGGATGCATATCATAGAAATATTTGTGGTAAGTTAAATGCAATTAGCTTAAGCCCTTTACTAAAACAGTTCTCATTTGCATACAAGTAGGCAACGTGGATTACATAATAAACGTTACTTAAGCACTCTTTTCCTATCTAAGGCTTTGTATTTGTCTTGATCTTCATTTGTTTTATAACCAGGGATTTCTATAAGTAAAAGCAATCAATATTGTCAGCTTTCCAAAGAATATTCTTTTTTCTCTCCTGCTTATTTTCAAGTAATGGCTTAAAGTCAAAAAATAATAAATAACATGCATCACAAAATACATTTTCTAAGGGGCTAAAACTTTGGGTTTGTTTAAGAAAGATATCAAGGGACAAACTTAAGCCTTTGATATGTTCATTGAGCTCATAGAACTTTGACGAAAGAATGCTTATTTTGTGTGTGTACTAATAATGTTGGATTGGTTCCCATATAGTTTTTCATATCACTGGATCATACAATGGTTGTATTTGTGATGTGTGTCTCATAATTCAAAGGTAGTGAAACAATGGTCTAGCACAACTGGGAATCATGAGATATTTAAGCAGATACCAGAGAAGTACTGTGGGGAAGGAAAAGACTGTGTATACCATTGTAGTCACACCAGTACTTCAAATGAAATAATAAACCCAGCACTTTACAAAGAACTTATTATAGAATTTTACTGGTCCATTGTTTTGGAATGTCTAAGAACTATTCCCTTGTTTATTTTGAAGGGTATATTCAAGGGAAACAGAGTTGTACTGATATGTTTAGAAGATATTCTAAGCCAGTATCAAATAGCAACAGCTGAGATTTTTACTGTGATTCATAAAGATTTGTAGATCTGTAGTGAGTAACAAAATTAAGTGGACCAGGGACATAGTGACAGTTTTATGCTGATGCCAGGGGAACTACAGAAATCAAAGTATGAGATGGTTTTAAATTATCTTTTATGATTACTTTAAAGACTCTTTTAAATGATTAACTGGTTTTGAAGTTTTTTGCAGAGATCACATATGACACATATAGATAAACATATATACCATAAAAAGAAGTTCTGATCAGTCAGAACCTTTTCATCTGACAGTGGTATTCTATTTAGATTATGTATGTCAAAGAGCACAAAAAACTTCATCTTTAATGGCTGATATAGTTGTTTTATTGGTGCATACAAGAATAAGAAAAGCTTACCTTTCTTTTCCACAAGTTTTGTCAGTATTTTTTTTAATTGTCAAGAAACAGATAAGCATTTTCATTGCAGTTTTACCTGACTTTTGTTCAGGTGAATATGTACTGTGACTGGACAACCAAATGAAAGAATGTGACTAAAATGGGAGACTGTTGTGAAATAAGATGTTGATTTCCTTATCTAGTTCAAACACTTCTTGCAACATTTTCCCACTGATGATGGGAACATGTGCCCTGTTTGGTTTTCTATGTGTACTGCTTTGAAACACTTATCACTAAGTCCTTTGACTTTTAGAAAACTTTGAAGGAAGTAATGCTACCCTTACAGCTTTTTAATTATAGTAACTAGAGATTTTATGGACAGGACTTATGCATTTAGTCTTCCTCTGCATAAACACCTATATCTGATCCAGTTGTCTAGACATCATCTGTTGTCAGTCAATAAAAACAAGAATTTCTGATTCATCCCTTCCTAAGCTAAATGTCTGAAAAACATCAAACAAAACATGTTTTAGAAAGTCTTTTCTGTGTTTTGAGTGCCATAGGAACCTAGAGGAAGAGTTCAGATGTTCTTTTTCCACAAATCTAAGGTGATGCCACCCTACCTTATAGTTGCCCTATACTATATACTATATAAAATATGTCATATTTTACTCCCCAGAAACCATGAAATCTAAGAATGTTCCTGTGAGAGATATGCACCTTCAGTTAGTGATTTTGAGCTTGTTCTGGTTAAAGTTTGATTTTCTTCTTTAATCTTCCTCTTGTATGTTGCATGGGTTGTAATTCTCCTACATTTCAATGATACTGACTCAGTTGTACTAGTTTTGGTACTATTAAAAATACCTGGTAATTTTAAGATTACCTATTAGCTTGTAAATCTTCTCTAATCTCACAATGACTTTTCTCATACCCATAATTCCCTTTCTTCCATTACCATCTAAGAAAACACAACTGGGAGAATAGCTGTTTTGTCTAATAATTGACCAAGTTTACATTCTTCTGTAGCTGATTATAAGCTGATAGAAATCTATCAGCTAAATGGATTTATCTAGAACTCTATGTTTTCTTCTATTCTGTGAATGATTTGAGAGTTGAATACACTTCAGCCCCTTTGTAGTAGGATCCCCAAACACTTGCCTGTCAGTATCACCTGGCACTACCAATTTTATCACAGTACCAGCCTTACTTGTAATGCTTTCCTTCGGAGAACTCCTTTGCTTTTCCAGGAACAGAAATTACTTGACTGAAATTTTCTTCTTCTTTTACCAGAATGAGCTCTTCAGTCCCACACATGCTGCTTCCAGATTTGCAGATGTGTCCTACCTTTTGTCTTCTTGTTATTCTACACAGTAGAATAAAACTTAATGTCAGGAGTTCACAAGGACTCTACAATGGCTTTAAGGGTAGAACTGACACAAGAGGAGAAGGCAGGTGTCCAGTTTGGCATTCCGTAGAAGGCAGAGTAATCTTGTGTCGATGGAAGTCAAATTTCTCTCAGGAAAACTTCAAGAGCAGTTCTGTTCTAAATTGATTTAAATATTGGCATATACCCAAATGGCAGAATTGATTCCTCCTTATTGTGATATTGCTAAGCTTTGAGCATGTGTAATTAAGTAGCTGAATCTGTTGTTATTTGCCTAATCAAAATTGTAATTTCCAGAGCAGCAAGTAAATAAACAAAGCACAGATTTTACTTCTGGATATTCTAAAGACTCTGTGGGAACTCTTCAGTCCATAAGAATCCAAGGCTCTATAACTGTTACAATAAAACATTTAATTAAGAAACATAATGTTTGAAAGCTGGTGAGAAGCAGCATGACATTACTTATGGTGAAATAAGACTTTACATTTAGTTAGTTAGTCAGTAAGTTAGTTAATTTACCTGGACGTCTACCCAGCAAAATGCAGCAAAATAAAAGAATTGAAGTAAAATAACTACATTACTGATAAAGAAATTTAGGTCATGTGGTACATACGGTGAATCTGCAGGTCTTTTTTGAATTTAGAGCCAAATGTTCTGAAGTCATAGTTGGGCGAGTGACACTGGAAAAAAATAAAAGAAGACAGTACAACAGATCCATTAATATACATAATCATGACAGTTTTCACTGATGATGTTATGCTCTTATGAGGGAGATGTCTCGTTTCAGAGATGTACTTACCTGGCAGGGGAGACACCATGATCAGGCAGGTGGTTTTCCCAGGGCGAGGCTCATCCCCTGCACTCTGGGTGTGCTGACCCCTGCCTATTTTTTTCTATTTGGGAAAGGCTGTGGATGCTGTTTACCTGGACTTTAGTAAAGTTGTTGATGCAGTCTCCCACAGTATCCTCCTGGAGAAACTGGCTGCCCATGGCTTGAATGAGAGTATTCCCTGCTGGGTTAAAAACTGGCTGGAGTGCTGGGCTCCGAGAATCGTGGTGAATGGAGTTAAATCCAATTGGCAGCTGGTCATGAGTGGTGTCCCTCAGGGCTCAGTACTGGGGCTGGTTCTCTTTAACAAATTTATCAATGATCTGGACAAGGGGATTGAGTGCACCCTCAGTAACTTTGCAGACTACACCAAGTTAGGTGGAAGTGCTGACCTGCCTGAGCGTAGAAAGGCTTTGCAGAGGGATCTGGACCAGCTGGATTGATGGGCTGAGGCCAACGGGATGAGGTTTAATAAGGCCAACTGCTGGGTGCTGCACTTGGGTGACAACAACCCCATGCAGCACTACAGGTTTGGGGAAGAGTGGCTGGAGAGCAACCTGGCAGAAGAGGACCTGGGAGTGTTGGTCAACCGTCAGCTGAACATGAGCCAGCAGTGTGCCCAGGTGGCCAGGAAGGCCAACACTATCCTGGCCTATATCAGTGTGGTCAGTAGGACCTGGGAGGTGATCGTCCCCCTCTGCTTGGCACTGCTGAGGCCTGATCTCAAGTACTGTGTTCAGTTTTGGGTCCCTTACCACAGAAAAGACATTGAGGTGCTGGAGCACATGCAGAGAAGGGCAACAAAGCTGGTGAGGGGTCTGGAGAATAAGCCTTATGAGGAGAGGCTAAGGGGACTGGGTTTGTTCATCCTAGAGTAAAGGAGGCTGAGGGGAGACCTTATTGCTCTCTACAACTACCTGAAAGGAGGTTGTAGAGTGGCGGGGGTTGGTCTCTTCTCCCAAGTCACAGGCAGCAGGACAAGAGGAAATTGTCTCAAGGTGCACCAGGGGAGGTTCAGATTGGATATTAGGAAAAAAATTTTTCACTGGAAGGGTTATTAATCATTGGAATGGGCTGCCCATGGAGGGGGTTGAGGCACCATCCATGGAGGTATTCAAAAGAGGGGTTGACATAGTGCTTACTGACATGGTTTAGTGACGAGTTGTTGTTTTTTATCAGAGTTACATTGGTGGTTGGCCTAGATGATCTTAAAAGGTCCCTTCCAACCTAGATAATTCTATGATTCTATGATTCTATGTAAAATAACTACATGGGACTCCACTCCAGGTATAGACACTATGATGCTAATCCTGTAATATGTGCTTAATTTTAAATATTTCAATAATCTCATACAGTTCCAAGTTAAAATAATTTTTTCACCTGCTTAAAGTCAGCATATAAACACATTTATTTATTTATGCAAATATGTTTATCCATAGGTGTTTGTAACATCAAGATCTCCTGACATTGTCCTTTCAATGAAATGCAATATAGTATCAAATTACCTGAAACAAAGTGTTTGCAATTATTTTGGAAAGAGGAAAAATGAAATTATGGGAATACCATATATTTATATTTCTAAATTATTTATTTGTATGACAGAAGACATTTGAGATATTTCAGAGTGACTTATTTGAAGAGGTTTAATTCAGCTGAAAATTCTGAGACATGAAATTTTCATCTGAATTTGGGAACAAAATGGATGTTAAAGAATAAGTGTGTTTCATGCATTGCTAGTTCTAATTTTATGTATTGTTCCTTAAAAATCAAATAACATGTCACAAAGAGTACACGTGGGAGTGAGTCTCTTGTCTTTCACACAGCATCACAGTGTATACCTGTGGAGGGTTTGCAAGGTTATATAAACCATTGCCAATGTGATTTAGAAGCTTTTCATATTTACTTACTCAAATGTAAATAGTAACCTGAGTGCAAAGCACTTGACCCTATGCTCAGAGAAACAGAGCTGAAGTGGAATATGGGATTAAGACAAGAACGAATTTGTATCATAGAATTTATTCTGGATCATTTCTCCTGATGTTATAAAAATTTATCTGACAAGATCTTGAGATATACATATTGCCTAGATCAGTCAACTTTCTAACCAATTGCTTTTCAGTAAGATGTATTATAACTTACTAAAGAAACATAGTTCCTCCTGTGGGAAGAAAATAATTCTTTTATTACTAAACCTAAGTAATATTCTCCTCACAGGCACACATGTTAAATCCTTGCAGAAGGGGAAATATTTCATTGGATTATTTTAATATGTTCTGGCTGAAGAATATCAACATAACTCCTTAGATGAAAGAGGGCTCCAGGAAAGCGTGATGTTTAGGCAGCATCTGTAATACAAATCATGAGAAGCCTATATTTTAATGGGCACTAATTTATTTTGAATTTATGATGCATCACAATCATTAGAAGTAAGCTGCTTGACATTACTCAGTGGAGAATAAGGTTTCTGCCAGCGGTGGATTGTTTTATTTCTTCACACTAGGTAAGAAAATATGCCTGGTTTAAAAGCCACACAAATATTATCTTCAAGGACAATCAGATGGCCCTAGGTCACCAAGCCACTTCATGTTGCTTTTTGCAGCAGAGCTGAAATATTCTCTGTTCATGTAAGCAGACCTGATATAGACTACCCCCACCCCTTCATCCCCCCATTTTCAGAGGACCTTCTCTGGTGGTGTATCCTCTGCTGCTACAAGGGAAAGGACTGTGTAGAGAAATTTATACATGTTTTTTCCTCTCTAGTCCTGGAAAAACAAAAATGCCATAAAGGCCTTTGCTCAACTCCCTCATAATATATTCCTTTTCCACTGTTTGAGTCCCAGGCTTCGTCAACTAATGTTTCATGATTCTTTCACCCCATACTTCATCATATTTTATGAAATACTGTTTTCATAGGGGACAGCATACTTTCTCCTTCATTAAAGGAAGTCATCGTGTTTTAGTTGAATACAATCCATGGAAAGTGCATTTGTTGATCTAGTCCACAAAAGAAATGGCATATGACTATATGTAAGAAACATCTGAAGATTTGAAAGACCCATCAGGTAAAGTTCTTTCCACTGTAGGTAGAATGCTAAAAGTGTTAACTTGATGACAAATTCAACTCCGATGACAAAAAGTATGTGAGATGGATATGGGAATATGCAGCGATAAACTGACATCCACCCAGATAATGTGTAGATTAAAAAAATACATCTTGTGATACATGATGATTTTTTTTTCAGTTTTGTCAAATAGAATATTATTCTTAGGTGTGTGTATTTCGCTGTAAAAGGCTAGGGAAAGGCACGGAAAAAAGAACAAGGAGAGAAGAGATTAGAACTCATTCTTAAACTATCAATTAATCAGTGAATATTTTCCCAAGGTTGATTGTTTTTAAAAAGCAGTCAAATGTGGGTTGTCTAAAGTTTAAGTAATGTTCTGATCTGAACCTGTGACATACTTTCACAATTCTGGACCTTTTCACTAGGTTGTCTCCAAAGGTTCTGCTTCTGCTGGGGTTTAATAAAGGTTACTGATCCAGGCACAGCTGAAATAATACATTGAAAGATGGAAAACATCAAATAAATCTTGTTACTCATGTTGATCAAGAGGATACTCTTTTGATAACTTTTGGCTTTTTATTATTCTAGTTTTGATTTTTTTTTATTCATGTTTCTAGCCATTTAACCGTTTATATTGCTTTTAGTCTTTTTGACACAGAAGACAAAATATTCATTATTACCTTTACATATAATTTTATTATTAAACAGATTTTCTCAGTATACATACATGTTTTGTTTTTCACTTGTCTGAAAACAAGTTCTCACTTTTAATTGACAACTGAATGTAGTTGTGTCTCCCCTTACTCCCCTTCCCAGTTTCTCAGTCTTCTCTTTTGCAAAATACTGGGGAAAGTGCAAATTCTGTGCCTGATAAGATCCCATTAATATACTACCATTGTCTGCACTTATACTCTAAATACCTTATGTGCTAAAACCTGAGAATGCTCAGTTCTCATTTTGTATGATATGTCTGAAAACAAATGAGTTCTCTTCCCCCTTCCCTTTCCTTTTCCCTTTCNCTCCACTATGTTGTGAACTGAAGATTATTCACATACATTTACCTTAAGCAATTCTTCGAATATGATGTAATTTATGGACTGTAAAGGAATTTGGGAAATCCCTACTCCTAAGCTTCTAATTATTACCACTAAAGGTTACCATATGCATTTTATTGGATATTATTAAAACAAAATTATTAAACTAATGATAAAATAATGTTTTAGAAATATTTTTCTATAAAGTACATTTTAAGCTTAATGAAACATATGTGTTAAATAGCAAATGCATTTGGAAATAATCTTACAGTCTTATTGACAATGACCTAAGTATGATGACTTTGCAGAATACTTCCAAGGTATAAATACATCCAGATTTATACTTCTCATTACATATCTTTTGAATATGTAGATGAGATTTAATGTTCCACTCATGATCCACTCATGATGCATAATTCACAGTAAGTGATCCATGGAAATCATCATAGGTAGTAGACTGAGTATTTTCAATTTGAAGTTTAATTATACAGTGCAAAATTCAGACCAGAAAGGAATATGACAAAAAAGCAACTAGGAAGAAGCATGTGTCTGTGTCTTGTGCTTTCTCTGAAATTACATATTATTGCCTGTAACAATATATAAGGAATCATTTCCAAGTTGAGTTATAATATTATTCTGGAAGAAAACAAATAAACTGTAAGATGATGTGCAGGGTGAAAATGGGATTTCATATGAACATTAATATGATGGGCAATTTGTAGAAGACAGAGAAATCCAAATGACAATATTAATCTTAACTGAAGTTGGCTGAATTTTTCAGTGAATGCATTATCCAAAAAATGTAATTATTTGAGTTGCATAGAATATACCCTATGTTCATAAGAACTACTAAATAGCATAGGTCTTCTGAAAGAGTTTGCTATGACTTTTTGCTCTCTGTGATGTTTGCTAGGCTCCCAAATGACAAAATATTGTTCTGCTTCCCGGAGAAGTAGCCAGAGGTTTTTAAGAAGGTGTCTAAAAATCTTTAATGATAATAGGGAATCATAATAGGAAGTGGTGAGTAATGAACATGTGCATACACAGGAAGAAAGAAAAAAGAGAAATATTTTAATAATAACATGATTTAGGAAAATGTCTATGAAGAATTAAAATAAATATTTGCAAGCACTTTTTGCCTTGTTTGGTTTTTTATTCCCTTCCTAATAATTAGTTGCGAGATTAACAACACATCCCTTATTTTCAAGTTGCTAAAATTGTAGTTGTGACAATGGTACGCTGTAACCTCTGTCTGTCTTTTCAGTTTTATGATCTGCAACAATACAGAAAATTGTTCGCCCTTTGCAACAGCAGAATATACAAAACTTGTTTGGCAATCTGGTTCACAAAGTTCACAAGTTGTAAAAACAAGTATTATAGTTAAAAATTGTAATCATCTGCATTGACTAGGCACAAACTACTAACTACTGTCTTCTTCAGTTACAAATTTTCGAGTTCTTTCAACTTGAAAGAGTTCAGAAGTTTCCAGGTGAAAAATACATATAAATGGGATGGGTACATTTTATTATCCCAGGAAAAAGAACTCATTTATTTAGGAGACAAACAATCAGATCAGAAAAAGTGGTGGGTATTTTGGTTTGATTTTGTGTGTGTGTTTGTGTGAATATGACAGAGTTCTATGTCTGGGCATAGCAGATTTTTAATGAGATTCTTTTTGAGTTAGAGAAGCTAATAGAAATACTGGATAGCTATAAATGAACCTCTGATTTCCATTAGTATTAATTTTCCTTTGTTTTCTGAAAGCAGACATATTAGATAGGATCTTTTCAGAAATGTGATGCTTCTTTGAGTACAAGTGCTCAAAAACAGATATTCCTAAATTGAACCAATTCACCAATTCTTTCACTTGCAACCATCCACAGAGAAAGAAGGAGCAGCCACTGAGCTGAATGTATCACACTTCAAGGATGAGACCTCTGGAAGAAAACTAAATATTTTATTTGAAGCAGAGTTATGCCTCCTGAAATTCCTGCTGAAACCTTGAAAAGAATATAAATTTAGTGAAGTTTATTATTAATGCCATCATATTAACTATTGCTATAGAGAATTATATTTACTGATAGTAATATATTAGTAATATTATCATTACTATATTTCCAGAGAGGAAAAATGAGTAAGTCCTTGTTTGATTTTTCATTTAAAGAAGTAAACTTTAATGGCATAGTTTCATTGTGCTTGTCAACAGCGTATTATTTAAGTGAAATCTCCAAAACATTTTTTGGTCTGAAAAGCTGCTTTAAATTCAAATTGATGCAAGCCTGTGAAGTCCAGAGGAGTAAATCGTGGTTAACCACTAAGCTGTTGTCTTTTCTTCTGCAGGAAAATTTCATTAATTCTTCCAAATACCTCATATTTGCCACTGAATTTTCTAATGTTCCTGTTGGTACACTGCATGACATGAGAAGTCCGTTAGCGATGACGTATCATATGCTGATGCTGTTTCCAGCTATCCACATATGAGAGGCATGCAGGCCACTTTGGGAGAAATATAGGCCTGTTGTTATAATATCTCTGTTTATATACAGCTCACAGGTGCTTTGCTTCCATCTCATCATGAACTTGTTCCCTTCTTTCTTTTTTCTTGTTTCTTGCCTTTTTCCAAGTGGAAAGACTAATTTTTGCAAATATCTATACATGGGCTTCACTTTACTCAGTGATACTGAGGGTAACAGGAATACAAAAATAAGGACAGTTTTAAAAAGTCCTGAGATACTTTACTGCATCTGACTTAATTTCACAACAAATTTGTCAATGTGAAGTTTCAGCAATTAATTTTGGGACAGAACCTTTTTTTGTAGTCAGTGACCAAAATTTCCTGAAAACCTCCAAGCATTCAACAGCTCATAGGATTCCACTAATTTCCTATTATATATTGCAAAGTTTCATATTGCTGATTTCAAAAGAAATGTCATAAATCATCTTAAAGTCTTCTGCTTTGTAATCAAGTGTTTTAGCCTTTCGTAAAAAAATTCTGTAACAGAGCATGGAAAAGTTAATTAATATAAAGCATCAATATGCATCCATGTAAATAATAATCAGCATGGCTACTCCTTGATTAAAAACTAGACAATTTTCCAACTTTTTTTAAATTCATACAGAGTAATTTGCTAACTTGAAGATGCTAACTTCTAAATTGTGGTCCATAACTCCATACACATTCACACCCTAGCAAACAAGAAAAAATCCTGTAAACCAAACAATAGCTTTAATCAAAATATGTAATGCCCTTGGTTCCTATCTCTGATGTATCACTGGGAAGAAGAAAACCGAGATACACAAACAGATCAAGGATTTCTAATTTCTACACAAAAGCAATACCTTTAAAGCAGCACCAGGACCACTGATCACTTATTTTCTTTCTTTGGAACATTTCAGGAGAAAGACAGCTCATATTTGCAGCCAGACTTATGTGTTCCTGACTTGAGTACATCAGTTCAAAATTGTCAGATGTAACCTTTTGGAAGGAGGAACCATGAAGAAGCAGCCAGTGTGCTGAGACACTCTACCATCAGCCAAGCTCCTATGTGTTACTACACATGATTATTATGTTTCTTATACAAGTCCTAAGGAACACCTTAAGGTCAAAATAATCCTCAATAGTAATCAAAAGGTAAAAAAAAAAAAACTAATAGAATTCAAGGATCCTTCAGGACACGAGTGAAAATGGTTGCGCTCAGGGTAATGACGCTGACGAAATGTAGTTAGAGGAGAGGAAGTGGTGAGTAAAGTGAGATGGATGATTGAACGACTGACTGCTTACTCCCCGGTATGCTCTGCTTTCTGCTGCTGACCTATCTTAACTCACAGTTTAGCACCGCTAACTCAGTGTTAGCCATTTCTTTTTGGTGATATTTATTGCAAGAGCGGTTTTTTTTTTTTTTCTCTTTGCTTTATGTCAAGGTTACTATATTATCTGGGTTGATGGAATCAGTGCAGCCTGTTGTAAATGTTATATGAAATGAAAAAAAATACTGCCAAATGCACAGAGGAACGACAGAGAAAGGTTTCCAACAATTGCTGAATTATGTTACCTTCATCGCTGTTACAAAAACACATAGAATATGATGTCAGAAACACAGGCTGCTGTTTCAAGAAATGTGATAAAGAATCTAGCACAAAATAGCTGCATGACATTTTAATGTTTTCAAATTCATCTATGCTTTTTTTTTCTTTTTTTTTTTCCTCTCCCTGCCTGCTCTAAATGCCTGTCCAAGAGTACTAAAAGTATTTAGCCAAAGGTTTTTGAACTGCGAATAAGACTGTCACAGAATGTTCAGTACTTCGATTTCATGCAGCTTGAGAAAAGCAGCATAATTTTTAAAGCATTTTCCAACTTATTGAACAGGTTTTAGACACAACCAGAATCAGTTTTGAGTTGGGTTTTCCTCTGGATGCCAGAGATGAATTCTAATAGCAGTACTGACTTAAAGCATTTGTGTTTGAAAGAGTTCTTGGAAAGATAAAGCTCTACTTTAGCAAAATATTGGGGATTCTTTGCCAAACAAAGCAAATCAGTTCCTGCAAGTGGATTTTATATGCTGTAAAGCGAGCAAAAAAGAAAAGGAAAAAAAAAAAAAAAAAGAGAAAAAGGAAAAGAAGAAACAGAAAAAGAAAGAAGAAGAAAAATAAAATATTAGCAAATAGTTTGTCCTAATGTTAATTCTTGGAGATCCTTGTGATTTTCCAGCCTTGTAGGAAACAGAAATACAAAATAAAGCTGGACTGGAAAGATAGCTGTATTGACTCTGCAGAGCAGATGGCTGAAAACATATTTGTGTTTAAATTACTTGCCTTGACAAGATGCAATTGACAATAGCGCATTAGTGCAACTTGAAATATTATTATTGCATTTATTTTCAACTTCTTTCAGCAATTCACTTTATTTAAATAAATGTCATATTGTTCGGACTGAGTCATTTCAGGTGGCTTTGCATCAGTGACACTATGAACACTGTATGCCATTGTCAATATATGTTTTAAAAATTACCTTTATATCAAGAAGGTTCATCTCTAGTTCCATGCTAAAAATAATGCAGGTAGTAAATGTAAAAGCATAAATGCACTGGCTGTATGTGAAATAAATTATAGATGTGAATGATTTTTAATTACATCCTGTAATGTAGCAGTGAGAAATCGATCCAAGACAAATAAATTAAATGCTAAAACCTAGATTACATATTTTCAAAAGAATCTTTAATTCCTGCAGTGAATAAACATATAGACTAGACCCAAAGGTGACCTTATTATGGACATAAAAGACAATTACAACAGCTTGACACTCATACAAACCAATTCTTACTATTGTAACTATTCTGACTAGTTATTATCCATTTTAGTTGCAGATCATTTTTTCTGAAAGAGCTGTATATTTACAGGAGACCTGCCTAAAGTAAATATATCTTTTTTTCATTGTGGTAAGAAAAAAAAATGCTGGAAAAGAGAAAAGACAGAATTCTGGTGTCCTAGATTCTCTTCCTCTTATAAATTAATGGAGTGTACTTAATACATTTGGACTTATAAATGTTACTCTACCTGAGAGATGAGCAAGATACAGATTTTATGCCAAATATATCTTCCTTTAGTCTATTTCTGGGCTTAAAACTGATCGGCCTGTACTATTACCTCAAGGTATTATGAAATGGAAATATTGTTATCTGGTTTGCATCCTTTAAGCTTTTAAAGTTGTTGCAGTCTCCAGAGTCCGATAATTTTTTGAAGTGTGTGTTTTCTTAGGGCTAGAAAAAGCAAATAAATGGATAGATGCATGTATATGAGTGTGTATCTCTAAGAATGTAACTATATGAGAAAGAATATTATATTTATACTGGATAGTTGGAGCCCTCTACTCATTTCCTCAAAAATAGCAAGCGGTATGTTTCTTTAGAAAGAAACTTTAATGTTCAAGTTATGTTTAAACCATATTAGCACAACAAGCATCTTTTCAGGGAGAAAAAAGTGATTATTTCTTCAAACATCTGTTTTTAAATATACTTACTATTCAGTTATGTAATCTTTATTGCTTTCCATTTACAACAGTATGGCTTAGCAGAAGAAAGATTTAAATGGTGATTGAAAATTAAACTTGGAAGTGAGAGGAAAATATGGATTATTGCTACCTTAATTATTATAAGAAACAATTAAACTCATTTGTAAGCAATATATTTCTTCCAAGAGGTCTTGGTATTCAGTGAAGATCAGCAAAAGCAGCTTTGTCCTCACATTTTGCACAATAGAAAAGTACAAGTGAATGTTCTGCTGAGCCATCAAAACTGAACGTAGGTGTCACATTATTATAGGCTTTGTATAAAACATCATAAACAGCTCCCAAATGCACGAGCCAGTCTCTGCTCACATAGCTGAAATAACTTCTGCTCTCTTTCCCTTGGCATATGACGAAGAATATAAAAACCTGCTATTTTTTCTTGTCTGCTTCTAAAGCATTTGTGTCCTGCTGCACAACCATTCTGAACTGTTCTTCAGCGGCACGGGTTACAGTGGCTGTCCCATTCCTTCTCACAGTCTGGTCATTTGCCTCAAACAGAAAGATATAAAACAAAAATACAACCAGGAGACTGTTAGCATATTATGATAATGGTCTTAAATTTGGTTTAGGGAGTGTATAGTCTTTTGTGGCTGAGGGTTTGTTGGTGCTAAGGGAGAGATCACAGTAAATATTCTTGTGGGCTTCCTGGCTTAACATCTGTTATGTAGTTACTCAGACTTTGGGAAAGTAGACTCAGAGATCTAGCAGTCCTTTGGCGCATTAACGTGCATTAATGTATAGCATGATTTTGGCAGTGTTACAGCACTTAAACAGCTTAATCTGGCTTCTGCTAAAAAGACAAGATATGCAAGGGATATAGATACATGCTGGCATGTCAGCATTGCTTAAATAATTGTAAAAGCTGTTAGATGTGAAATGAAGTTTGTGCATGGCTGTAAATCGTTATGATTTACAGCAGGCAAACAGCTGGAATTTATGTAGATTCATATACATTAAGGTATGAGTATGCAACCTTTTATGAGCATATATACAGATATCACAAGAAAATATTTAACCTACTCATCAGATTAGAAAGGTTCCTAGATAGCTTAGGGAGTAAGGTTGAACTAACTTTATGGCTCATAGAACAATTAATATTTCCCAGACGCACAAATTTTAAATCAAAATACTGGAATATACTAAAATAAAATCCAAAATCAAATGGAGCTGTGGTGGTAAATACACATCATTAACTTAAGAAAAAACATCTCAAAGAGAATATTATGTTTTAAAGGAATTTTAAGTTCATAATACATTACAGATATAGGTCATTTGAAAGTACAGAGCCCAGATCCATCAGACAGCTTTGCCTTTCCTCTGTTGTCTTCATCCACTGCCTACATAAATTAATACATCCATATTTGATCTCTAGCTACCAGGACTTGTAGGTGAGGCTAAACATTGCATGCTTTGATCTGAAAAGCTGCAGCTTGGCCTAACTGCCACAGTTAAGATCCATAGAGGTGAAGTTTTCTTGTTGCTAATAAGGAACTATTTGCAAAATAATCTCCCTCAAAGGCTGTACTATGAAACTTGCCATTTCTAGACACCTCCAAAAACCCCAAACAAACAAACAGTAAAAACAAACTTCTCCCCCCACATCCTAAACAAACAAGAATCTGGCTCATTTCCAGGTTCTGCAGGAGAAGGAAAGAAGGAATGACTGAGCAGTAGTAAAAAATGCGTTTATTATAGACAGTACTCTTCTGGGACAAATATTATAGAAGAGCTCACCTTTCCCCTTGATTAGGGTTGGAAAACTTTGTTAGTGCTGTGCAGTGCTGGCTTTTTGATCCGTAGTTTTATTTAAAATGTTAACAATATAGCAAGATTGCACAACGATCCTCTTCAGTGCTATTCTCTTTCCCACACTTGATAGTCTGCTATGTGTGGACTTACCACATCTTTTTCATTTGGTCTCACACTTATCATCTGGCTTTTGGCACTGTCTTTGTTTAATGAGTAAAGAAACAGATTGCTAACAGGTATATCAACGTCATAAGTGAAGTATTTATGTAAAAGTAGAATTTAAGGTGCTGCCTCTAGCGAATAAAGTTGCAAGTTGTGTGGTCTAATATTTACCTCTCATGATGTCTCTTTTCTATGTTTTTTTCTAAGGATTAGCAAAGGAACATTTGAAGTAAGACTAGAGCAAGGGAATATTTATTACAGGAGTAATTTGGGAGGAGGTCAGAATGTTAAAAAATACTACACAAATTTTTAATTCACAATTATGTAAAGACTTCCATCTCATCACAGGAAAAAGAACTTGAAAATCATGTAAAAAACCATTATTTTGGTATCTTTAAAGTGAAATACTCTTATTGTGTTTAAGAATAATAACAATTAAATTTTGTTTAGAAAATTGACTTTATTTTCAAAAATATAAATATTAATTGATATAGAAATGAAACTTTTGCTTTGAGTTAAAGAAAGAGTCCAAGTTAAAAGGAGCTTTTTTGACCCAGAGGAAATATTTGTATTGTTCATGTATTTCAAAAGGGCTTTCTTTCTCATTCAAACATGAGCAAACCTGCTGATTGTCCAAACATAGCTCTATAAATGAAAAAAATTGCGATCAAAGTTATTCTTCTGCATAATTATGAGAGCACAAGTTTATTAAGACAGAAGAAGTAAACATGATATGTATGGGAAGTGTTTGTAGCGTAATGTGTCTGTCCTTCATGTTTCACTGCTCTCTCCATATGACCTCAAAGGAGAAACCCCACTTCATTGTCACTGTTCTGCTCAGTGGTTCCCCCCAGATGAAATAAAGAAGTCCTAAGTATCTTATAATAGAAGCTGTCAGTAAAAAATTTTAGTGCTTCATATGTGATTTAAAGTCTTCTAAAAAATCTCTGGGCTATTGTATATTTGGTGAGCCATTCCGTGCTGTGGATTTTCAAGTCTGTTGATTTCAATATATGGTTATGCTTAAACTGCAGGTCAGTGAGCAGCAGAGCCTGGTCTTCTATGTTTATGTATCTGTAAGGTGAGCCCTAGTGCCTTCACTTTGAGCATCTTTTACCTTGCCAGTAAAACAGCCACCTTGTTTACCCTCTATGCCCACACCTTCTTTGAACAGTATAGCTGCCTGAGCAAGAAGATAGATTGCTTTTACTGGTGAGAAGCTGAATGTATTGGCCAGTGTCTGTGCTGCCTGGACAGGGACCTCCTTTTTTAAACAGGTGCTGCCCTAGACTCTTTGTGACCCAAGCTATTTAATGAGTGCACAAACATTTAAGACCTAAACGTTAGTCAAATCTTTGCTTTTCAGTCAACTTAATTACAAACTGGACTCTGGGGAGGTTTAAGATGAATATTAGGAAAAAATTTCTTCACAGAAAAGGTTATCAAAAATTGGAACAGGCTGCCCAGGGACGTGATTGAGTCACTACTGGAGGTATTTAAAAGATGGATGGACATGGTGCTTAAGGACATGATTTAGTGGTGGTTTTGGCAGTGTTAGGTTCATGGTTGGACTCAATCTTAACGGTCCTTTCCAACTTAGACAATTCTATTCTGTTCTACTCTATGATTCTATATGCAAGTAATAATTAACATTTACAGTACATACATAGTTTTTCTTTAATACATTTAAGATAATTCAAACAGTGGAGTCTAAAATAAAACTGTACTTATGAAAACATACTTTTAAATTTAGTTGGATTTAGCTTTTTCACATCATGAAGTTTCTGGCATTTATCCCTTTAGATATTTATAAAGAGAGAGCCTTAAAACTGTTACCCGTACAGTGAATGATTTGCAGTAAAACCAAATGCAGAACTTGGCATTCCACTTTATGGCAGGTGCCTGTGTTATCTTGAGTTTGAAATGTATTGCTTGTTATTATTTTTTTTTTTAATTTATTTTTGAGTTGGATAAGCTTGGTTATTGCAAAAGCAGGAGTATTCATAATGGTTTGGGCCAAATATAATGCAGTCAGATGGTATGCAGGTTTACCTAAAGAGCTTTGACAACCTCTTAATCTTGATATGTAGCACACCATCTATTCTAGTCACGGTCGTTTAAAAAACATATAATGCATGTCATGCTAAATTGCACACTAGCTGTTTGTTTAGTATGGACGTAATTACACTATAAACTGAATTGCTGTTGAAACTGAAAAACGGTCCTGTAGCAATATTTTCAAAGTTTATAGGTCTTTATGCTAAACCACATCTTAGATTTTCCCAGACGACTTATAGTTGTCTCACTGCCCATTAACACTCCTTTCTGGATGAGGTAAGGGAAAACAAGCCTCAGGGGCTCATTTCAGATTTACAATCTGATTTGACAATATTTTTAAGTCAATGTGTAGTTTTAAATAGGGGTCCAGGATAGGCTACAGTATTAAGATCAGATATTAGTTTGCTTGCCTGGAGAGTCTGCCTGCTCTTTGGGGGTTTGAAATCTGTCTCATACTTGAAATTCTTCAGTCCTTGCACTTTCAAAACTTCCATTGACCGATCTATTGATTCCTTGTGAACTGTAACAATCCTTCTTGCTTGTCTGATGTCTTTAATCTTTTGATTTGTCTCCATAAGTAATCAATATTTATATTGTCATGGAGGCAATATATCCACATCCAGGCTCGTGTGTCTGCAGATTCACAAACGGTATTAGTAAGACAAATTGGTATAGAAACAGCTACAGCTTTTCTGGGATGGAAGAGTAAGGCATTCCAATATGTCTATCCTAAACACAAAGACATGTATGATGGAGTTACCCATTAATGTATTTTCTTTCTACCAACAGGTCCCATAAGCAGCATTTTGGTGAATAAGTATGGTAGCCGGCCTGTGATGATAGCAGGAGGTATCCTGTGTTCATTTGGTATGATTGCTTCCTCTTTCTGCAATAGCGTCCTTGAACTCTATATATGTATTGGTGTTGTTGGAGGTAAGAGTCTTGTTTAAAAGGGATTATTCTGTTCTGTTCTAATTCTCTATATTATTTTAATTATATTATTTTATATTATATTCATAATATTATTTTATTTCTAATACTGTTCTACCAATGAGCCATACTGATCAAGAACCCACTGTGGAAGGCATTGTACAAATGCAAACCAAAAGGGTAGCAAGATCAGTTAATTTCAGCTACCTGAGCTATCTAATCCTTTAAATTAGCTGGTATGATGTTAAATTATTTCTTAAGATATTTCAGGAACAACTGATGATTTTATTCAATAAATGGTGTATGTATGTACTGTTCCACACTGCACTGTAATTATGATATAAAAATTGATTGGCTCATGACAGTACTTATTACAGTGATTTGTGTAGAATTTCACATTCATTCTTTTAGCTTTCAATCACATTGCACTTCAAACAAGGTGGCAAAGGCTAGTAGAATTCTAATAAAAAGGCAAAAGCTAGTACCAGCTTTCTGTAGGTTTGTATATACGTATACTCTCACAGATAAGCATAACAACTTTCAGTTCAATAGCTTTCTGTTTAAAATCCCCAAGGTCAATTCCCAAACAAAAATATTCATATATTGGATATTGCCTAAGGCAATGAACTGAAGTGATCATAAAGCCAGTAAATTAAATAACCTCCTTATCAAAAGTTGTGGGTTTTTTCTAAACTACCTCCTCAGAATAAGAAAGACAAGTAAGGTGAAATATTGTCAGGTAATAAACGAATGAGATAATACTTGTTGCTATATTCAGGCTCATCTTTCTTTGTATTAGTACTAAAGGAGTCCTGCTTTGTTCAGTGATCATTTATTAATGCTCCTATTTTTCACATCCTAAACTTAGTGCTCACTGAAAGAATAAAGCCAGGGTCCAGGAATAGGACTATCGCAGAAGAAAACTCTCCTGTGTCAGTCAGCAGATGCATAGCTAGTTAGGCCTTATTGCCTAGATGTCTTAATACAGAAAGGCAGTCTAGAGATTCAGTTTATATATTCAGCTGATATTGATGGGTGGTCTGCTCCCGTGCATGTCCTCTTCCACCTTTAGCAGTGACTTCCATACCTGGAGAAGTGGAGCTGAATGTGTGCTCTGAAATAATTAGCCATTTTAAGCTCCACTTTTTTTACACAAGTTTGATCATAAATAGGGCTGGAAATAAGAAATGAGATTTATGCATTTAAATATATCTTGTATTCCTTGTAGCTGAGGTGACATTTAATAACTTTTGTGACATGAGCCAGGAGAGAATTGCATTACAGCTTAGTAAACATAAAAATGGTGAGTCAAGGCTCTGATACCATCATTCCTTTGTAGTTCCCCTGTCTCTATCATTGCTGAAACACAACAAGGAGTTTGGGTTTTTATTGCAGTGCTACAGGCAGAAATAGTAGCATGCCACTGTGACATAATCTTGGCATTATCATATATGGATTGCAATGAAGCTGTATTTCATTCTCTAATGCTAGTTGGTTTCTCTCTTCATTGGGAATCACTGTACGAGATATTGGTCATTTAAAAAATAACTTGAAAGAAGTGTGATATGTTTGTTAGTGCATGGCCTTCAATAATACTGTATTTTATGTGTTGTTTAGGTCTGGGTTTAGCATTCAACTTACAGCCTGCCTTGACCATGATTGGCAAGTATTTCTATAAGAAGCGGCCCATTGCTAATGGATTGGCTATGGCTGGAAGTCCAGTGTTTCTGAGCACATTGGCACCTCTCAATCAATTCCTTTTTAATGCATTTGGCTGGAAAGGAAGCTTTCTCATTTTGGGAGGACTTCTTTTGAACTGCTGCGTGGCTGGGTCCCTTATGAGACCAGTTGGACCGAAAACAGTCCCTCCTGCGAAAAAAGATGTTGAAAAAGGCACAGGAGATTCAACCTTACACAAAAACAACAAGAAATCTTTTTGTCAAACTATGAATAAATATCTAGATCTGTCCCTCTTCAAACACAGAGGGTTTCTGATCTACTTGTCAGGAAATGTCATTATGTTTATTGGTTTCTTTGCTCCAATAGTATTCTTGGCTCCTTATGCCAAGCACAAGGGAATTGATGAATATTCTGCTGCTTTTTTGCTATCTATCTTAGCCTTTGTAGACATGTTTGCTAGGCCTTCAATGGGACTTGTAGCAAACTCCAAGTTTATCCGGCCAAAGATTCAGTACTTTTTTAGTTTTGCTGTCTTGTACAATGGCGTCTGTCATATCTTGTGCCCTCTGGCAACAAATTACACTGGCTTGGTGATATATGCTGTATTTTTTGGGTTTGCATTTGGAATGGTTAGCAGCGTTCTTTTTGAGACATTGATGGACCTCGTTGGGGCTGCCAGATTTTCCAGTGCAGTTGGACTTGTCACCATTGTGGAGTGTTGCCCTGTGCTCATAGGCCCTCCTCTAGGAGGTAAGAATCTCTTTTATTCCATTCTTCAGACCTTTCAGCATAATCTTGCAATTTAGTATTGAAATAATAGAACAATTGTTTTTAATGTTATTTAATGTTTTCTGCGTGACTAGTAATGTACTGCAGCAGCACTGCACTGCATCAGTTATCTAGACACTTTACAGCTGCAGATCCACATGAGAATCTGAAAGGTGTACAATGTGTGCATGTGCAGTAGATAGACAGATTAAGAGCATATCTCTACTGGCCCAAAAATCCACGTGATGAATTCATGTTTTCCTAATAGCATATAGTGCTAACTTTACAAACTTGATTTACACATATACAGCTCAAATTTGCGCTTTGCCTAAACCGATTTTACTCTCTTGAACTGGTAGAACCCACTGCTCAGTTTTTGTGAAAATCTCACAGTGAGTTGTGGTTTCTCTAACCTAATGGCAGCTAGAGGAGAACCAACATAGATTTAAAATAGCAACTTTAGTTTGCCTAAGCAGAGAGGACCGGCATTTCTAGAGAGAAGAAACCAGTAGGGAGGTGCCAGAAAGGATACAAACTTGGGGAAGAGTGGCTGGACAGCTGCCTGGCAGAAGAGGACCTGGGGGTGTTGGTCAACTGCCAGCTGAACATGAGCCAGCAGTGTGCCCAGGTGGCCAGGAAGGCCAAGAAGGCCAACAGCATCCTGGCCTGTATCAGGAACAGTGTGGCAAGTAGGACCTGGGAGGTGATCGTCCCCCTCTACTTGGCACTGCTGAGGCCTGATCTCAAGTACTGTGTCCAGTTTTGGGTCCCTTACCACAGAAAAGACATTGAGGTGCTGGAGCACATGCAGAGAAGGGCAACAAAGCTGGTGAGGGGTCTGGAGAATAAGCCTTATGAGGAGAGGCTGAGGGAGCTGGGGTTGTTCAGCCTAGAGTAAAGGAGGCTGAGGGGAGATCTAATTGCTCTCTACAACTACATGAGAGGAGATTGTAGAGAGGCGGGGGTTGGTCTCTTCTCCCAAGTCACAGGCAGCAGGACAAGAGGAAATGGTCTCAAAGTGCACCAGGGGAGGTTCAGTTTGGATATTAGGAAATTTTTTTTACACTGGAAGGATTATTAATCATTGGAATGGGCTGCCCATGGAGGGGATTGAGGCACCATCCATGGAGGTATTAAAAAGACGGTTTGACATAGTGCTTAATGACATGGTTTAGTTTTGCTTTCCTATCAGAGTTGATAGTTGGCCTAGATGATCTTAAAAGGTCCCTTCCAACCTAGACAATTCTATGATTCTACAATTCTATGATTCTGTGATTCTATGATAGAGGCATGCTCAGCAGCCTAGACAGGGTGTGTGCCAGGTGGGATTCTAGCACAGAGCTGTGGGGCATTGTGCCCTGACATGATTTCACACCAAAAATTCACTCTCAGCGAGTCTGTTAGCCTGTTTCTATATCATACAGATATGTCTAAGGCAATTCAGAGTGCGAGAGAGTGCAAGATGGTAATGCTGCCAATTACTCTTTTGAGTGTAAGGGGATCTTAAACGGAGCCTAAGTGTATAGCCTGGACTGTATTTGTAACTTTTGGGCTTCTGGCACCAAAAATGATGAAGAGTCTTACCTAAAGTATTTTCTGTTTTCTGGCATTTTAGTCAGTATTTTAAAATCTTAAACTTTCTGATGATATAAGAGACTAAAGAAATAGACACTCAAATCTTATTGAAAAGTATCTGTTGAAGTGTTGTCCTTGCAGTGTAAACCCAACAATATGAAAATATAAAGATAATGAGATTACAAGCCTTGTGAACATACGCTATACGCCCATAAGTAGAGCTACAAAAGTCAGAAAGTTTATATGTGCCTGAAACCATTTATGATTATCAGTGTTTTAAGGATTACTCTCACAGTTTGTATGAAAATAGTGTTGTTGAGTGAAATTTTAAATATGCCAAAACAATTCCACTCACTTCAGTACAATAATATTTGTGCGAGTAAATATTTAATAGTCCTCAAGATATTCTGTATTTCCCTTGTCTTTTAGCATACAAATTAATGTTGGTGGTGGTAGAACAAAATATATGCTCACAGAGACTCTTCCTATGCCACCTAGCGGGGGGACTGAGTTTGTGACCATTGGAGTCCAGCCTTTTCAGTCAGGTTCTGAAATCAATATTAGTATTAACTCTAAAGACATTAAATCTAATATTTATGGAGAAATAGCATATCCAACTATTTATTTTTCAGTGCATTAGCTTTGCAGAAGTTTTGAAAAGGATGTGTTTGTGCTATAACTGTATGAATAACTGATTTATCTTGTTAAATAAAGACAACAAAGGGGGTGAGCATATAGAAAAGCTAAATTCCAGTTTCGACAGTTCATATCCTTTAAAATATTATGCTGAAGTAATGTTAAGGCAGTATTTCATTTTTAATAATAATTTTTATGAGACTGCTTTTTGATAAAAAAAAGTAGTAAATTGTACTATTTACATTAGTAAGTGAATAGCAGTGCTATTTGAGATTTTTCCCAACACTAAGCTTATGAAATAAAGAAAAAACTAAAAGAATTTGATGGTTTGTAAGTGTGTGTTAGGTGAATAGGCTGACATTATGGCTTCCACCCAGTAAAAGCATCTAAATGCGTAACAAATTAAAGTGTGCAGGTTATCCTGTGAATATCAATGATAGTGTAGCAGAGTTCAGAGGTAAATAGTTGGGTACTTCCAAATCTTGATTTGGCAATTGGGAAGAATGAGAAAAATTGGCTCAAAATTTGAAGAACAGTTATAGTTTATTTTCATAATGTCATTTCATGACCAAATTAATCTCAAGAGTTGTGTATGTAGTTTTGAGGTACAGGCTTCAGAGTTCAAAATGTAGCAGTTGAGCATGATAGCTGAAGGGACAAGCCTTTCTAGCTCTTTCACCAGTCACAGGAAAGTAAAAATGAAAAGCAAGTAGTTTACACACAGTAGCAGCAGCCTAAAAAGGCACATACCTTTTCATCCTTTTGTCTGTATGCAGCCTCCATGAGTGTCAGACAGTCACTCCAAAACAATAGGAAACAAAATTAGGAGATGAATAAAATAATAAGACAATGAAAGAAGTAAAATGAAAAAAATGGGAAACTGTCTGTCACTATTCATTAAGCTTTACTTACTTTGTTCTTCAATGTTTAATCATTGTCAGTGATTCCAGTGACAATTGCTATCTTGACTAATACAAGTTTCATTAGAGTTCCGCTATATATGTTAGAACATTTGAGCATGCTTTCTGTTCCAACTTCAAAAGCAGGTAACATATAGGTATTTCTTCTAGGAAAAGATGTGGATTGTATTGGGTATTCTATTCTAAAGACTCCTTTTCTCTCTTCTTCTCTTTGTATTGTTTCAGGTTGGTTAGTGGATGTTACCGGTGAATATCAGTACATGTATTTTGTCTGTGGAGTGATTGTAATTGTGGCCAGTATCTGGTTGTTCATTGGCAATACCATTAACTACAGGCTTTTGGCAAAAGAAAAGAAGTTAGAAGATGAGAAGCAGAAAGCACAGAAGAACACTGACTTGAAGGAAGCAGAACCATTAACAAACAATGAGAATGAAGATGCCAGCAGAGCTGATAAAGCTCTTGAAGATCCTTCAGAAAGAGAAACTAATATTTAATCAGCAATATAGCTCAGAAGGCAACATTTATGACTTTCATTAGAAATATGTCTTCAAGACACAGGCCAGGTTTTGTGGTAATAATGATCAGTCGCAATATTGGATGGGAACAGATTTTTGCCCTGCGGCAAGATTCTAAGTTAAATTACTATCTACAATTTATTTATTTCAGTGATACAAAATTGACATTACAGAGGTAGTGACTCCATGCAAGTAAGTCCATCAAATTATGACTCTGGACAATCAAGAGTCAGGTAAACTAAGCTATATATAAAGCCCTCCAATGGCAAACAGTTTTGTATATTGAATGCAAAAGTATCTCTGACTCTTATTTGGGAAGATACTTTGTGTTCATCTTTAGATTATTGTTAAAGTCTGTTGAAACAATCTGCCCGAACTGTACTTGTCACTGATATTAAACAGAATATAAGCTTGAAGATTTGTTTCAAAAGAGAAGTGAAGCACACTGAAATTTTTTTCTTTTTTGTATGGCCGCTAGATCAAAAAGATTCATTAGATCTGTATAAAAAAAATATAATATGGATGTAAAAGTTAAGGCTAGAAGACAAATGATTGGTGGGCACCATCTCTAAAAAATACAATAAACAGCTGAATTGCAATATATTCCAGATGTTGTTTCCTCCTGTGATAGCTGTGATAGCTGGCTACATTGTAGTTCAACATACGCATTTGAACACGAATGTGTTCAGACCTCACTAATTCAAACTGAGCTAAAATCTGCCTATACATAAAAGGGTTTAAAACCAAGATCTCCATTGCTAACAAGAGTGGCAATTACTTTGTTTGGTTATGTATTCCTGTATGGCTGAAGGAATTGGATTGGACTGCGAAACCTTTTTCCTAAAGGGACTAGATTCAAAACCTGCTGATATTAAAAGTATACTTACCCTTGGCTTTTGTGGCCTGAATCAGTTTCATAGCAATGACTTCTAAGGAGATGCTTGGGTTTATTGGCAAGTCATTAGTTGTCTGATGGTCTGCTGAGAGGAGATTTGAGGTGTAACTTCAGGTCTTTGCAGACAAGTAACTTTATACCAGTTCTCACCTCCCTTTCCCACGTATTTAGTGAAAAGCTACTTCTCTTTTGCAGTGTCAGTTTGAGCAAAAATGCTGCAACGCACATTAACTGCCAGTTTGGAAGCTTTGTATGAACATATCATTGTTGTGCAGAATATTTGGTCTTCTGTCTACATTGTCACACAGACACTCAAATCAGTTAAAATTTACATAATTGTTCCTTTTCCTTTAGGCAAAAGAAAGTATAAGTAAACAATTTTACTTTACAGAAATTAGCATTGCACTTGAAAGCTAAAAGTACAAACTTCTGAAGGTATTAAGTGAAAATATTTCTGTTCTGTCTGTTCATTTTGGAGAGATGTATATAAATGCCTCAGAAATTGTGAAAATTAAGGGTCTGATTCATAAAACATTTATGCACTGTTTATGCAAAATACATATACATTCAAATCAGGGAAAATAATAGCATTTGTTTTAGCCCTCTTTTAAATCTCAAGAAGTTGCAAATATATTGGACAGACATATTAAACATACTTTGAAGCACCGATAACACAAGAAAAAACTTACTAGTAAAATCTAGCAAATATGTGAGCAATTTTAGGAAAGGGTAGCTTTCAATATTATTATTTTCATTCTTCTAAAAATTTTGGTAGTGCTTGCTTCTGTTTTGCTGGGTTATCATCTTGAACTTCCACAGTAATGCTGAACTTCATTATCTCAGCACTGTTTTGGGGGAGAAGCATCATGAATCTGCTCGCAGCATGGCGCAGCAATTAGTACCTACTTTTTACCTAATTATATGCAGGAAAACCAAACACTTTCTACAAGTCCTTTAATTTTATAGCACATCAGCAACAACATATGTGCATTTTAGAATTTTGGAGAAATATGGGTTATGTGCTTGGATTTGAGCAGTGACCTGTGTAAGAGAGAATTATGTAGCCCCAGGAAAATTGCACCTCCTTCCCCAGCCCCCAGCTTCAGAGAAGAAATAAATACATTATGCCTCCTTTCAAACCATATCCCTGCCCTCACCTCATGAGGTAAAAGCATTGCTCTTTTTTTGACTACACAAATGTGTAGGGTGAATTCCAGGATCTGTGAAGGCCTGTGTGCCCAGAACCACCAGAAAGTGATGAGCAGTTTCATAGACAGTAAGCTTTCATACAGTGAGGAGTATCAGTTATAAATACTGGATTGTGAAAGATGAACTGAAATTTTAGCTAAAGAGTAGTCATCAGGAACATCACTCTGCTCTTGACAGCAAGTGGTAGAACAGCGGAGACGATTATTTGAAAAGAGATGAATATAGAGAGTGAACCAAAATGACTGAGGGAAAATTCTAGGTGCTTATTATCTCTTTGCAAAAAACAGCATGATTAAGAATATAGAGTAGAAGACAAGTGTCAAGTTTTGACTTAAGTCTGTTGAAAGTTGCTGTTGAATAAATGATGGACTCAGACGATAAAAAAAAAAAGGCTCTCAGGAAACATGCAGGCAACTTACCTGATCGATGCAGGATCACAAAAGACAATGCAACATGGCATAGGAAATAAGGGAAAAACAAGGTTCCTCAAGCCGTAGACACACCTGACCACCAGTAAAAAAAAATACATTACTATTCCAGAGGAAATAAAAATTTATATAAACACAAACGTCTGCAGAGCTACTACACTTTCATCTCTAGTCAATTATGTTAAAAAATAATAGGAATGAAAGAGCTGCTCACCAATGTGTATTTTTTAATCCCATAAAGTAAAATGATGTAACAGGCAACTGGAGCAAGATAAAGTATGAACTGATTCAAGTGAAACATTTCCTTATACCTCTTTCTTTACTTTTATAATACTAGCAACAAAATAAAAACCATCGATATAATCTTGATATTACTGAATATTAAGGAAGTTAAAATCCAGAAATGAATGAATAAAATTGGAACCATTATCTATGCAAAAACTACCTGGAATTAAAACAAAGTGTGTCTTCCAAATAACAGGTCCTAAAGGGGCAATTGCCTTGTATATGTACCTCTTATTTCTAAAAGTAATAATGATAATAAATTGCCTTGAATCAATTCTATACTGAGCAGCAAAGTAGCAAAATGAGTATAACTTGCTTTCAAATCCCTGAATATCACTCTTACTTGCACTGAGCTGTAATTTGTACTACAAATCACATCATCGTTGCATTTCTGCTTTCATGATAATGATAAGACCTGGTTATATATCATCTCTCTAAATCCCCCTGATGTCTTTTAATTACCTCGCCCCCAGTCTGGACCACTGCAGGGTCAGGACTAAGAGACATCCCTACCCTACAAATCAGAAAAATGTATTTGCAAACTTCAAGACATACCAGATGCATCTGTTATGCACTACAGAGTCTGTAGTCTCTGTCAGCCAGTGCAAGATTGCTCTTAGTCTCATTTATACTCATATGTACTTCATCCTCTTAATTTCTCTGCCTCTGTATCACTGAGCCTCATTATTATCTTGCTTTTATTTATCAAACAAGAAAAAAAATGCCAAAATTTTAAAATTAGTAGGAAAGGAGATAATATTTTTCCTGTTAAACAACAAGGTTAAATTTCAAGTAGTGTCAGAATAGACATCTAAATATTTTTCTCTCTTTACGGCTTTTTGACATTGTAATTTCTTCTACCAACTTCTTTCAACTCCAGAGAAAGACTTCTCACCACTAATTCTCAGAACTTTTTCAAGAACGTATCAGACGTTCACCCCTCCCACCTCTCGCCATTGAACTGTGGTTGCAAATGTAGTCAGTTCTGTATTTCCATTAAGTTCACAAAAGTATCTTTCTACATGAAATCCTGCAGGATACGTAGACAGGCTACAGTCCCTTTATTTTAGGAATGTGATTCGAGAACTGTTTTTACAGAGTTAGGGAAAGTCTTATTTTATCTTCAAAGAGATTTTTTTAAATGATGTTGTCCTTATGAGAGGAAGTTCAGCTTTACTTCCAGCTGAAGTGAATGGCGTCAATTTCATTGATATCAAAATTCAAAGTTCATATGAATTTTAATCATCTTTTTGCATCTCAGCATCCAGTCTGCTTAAAAAGACATTTGGCAGTGTGTACATAAATGTTCCTCCCAGATGACTCTTGTTTCTCTTGAGGGTTCCCCACCTCCACCCCTGTTCTCTCTTTTGACATAACACAGAGAAATTGGGCTTGGCACATAGTGATTTTTCTTAAATGCTTTCTTGTTGTTCTCTTTCCTCAAATGCCTTAGCAACATTTTCACTTGCTACTTTCAGGTCTAGATGGCTGAGTACTAGTAGGGAGGTATTATTCAGATACATAATAAGCTACAGATACTACATTCAGCCAGATTTGGATGAGCCATCAGGATTTCACTAAAGAAGCCAGTGACTGCTTTTATAGATAAACATGTTATTACTGACAATTTTGCCTGTAACAAAATTGAATCAAGGCAACTTTTGTTAGTTTATCTATAGATGACTATTTTTCTACTCACAGAGAGGACTATAAAGGGAATTTTTAAATAATTATTTTCTGAGATGACATATGAATTTTATCAGGGTGCTCTGGATTTTTTTGGGGGTGAATGCTTTTCTGCTATTTGTGCGCATATATGTATATTTTTTGAAAGTGCGTGTATTATCAACTTTTTGATCACAATTCGCATAAGCATTGCTGAGTCATTTCTACATAATTTGCATATTGTTGGTTTGCAATTCAAATTTTTCTTGTCATCTACCTCTCAGTTGAAGTTTGGAGACTTGCATGACCCTGTTGTGAATAGAGTTATCAAAAAGCATAATGATAAAATCTGTACAAACTATTAGAAAATCTCCCAAGTATTTGAAGCTACTTATAGTTTCATTTTTAAGGGAGTACATATTTCTGACCAAAGTCTTTTATTAATTGCCATAGCATTATTAAATGTAAAAATTAAACCCATACTGGAGTAGTTTTTACATCACTGAACTGGTACAAAAACTCAATGTGTCATTTAGATATGCAAAGTCTACAGCCTTTTCTGTGAGATGCTGTCCCTCATTTTTTTTTTCTTTGTTGGTTTGGGTTTTTTTGTTTGTTCGTTTTCTTTCAATTTCTGAGATAGTGGAAGTATCTAAACAGAAAGATTACATAGTTAATACAGCCAAACGGTTGTAAAAAGCATTACAGAATACTTTGCATTTTACATCCCTGAAAAAAAGAAAGTTTCTTTGATTTAACTATAATACAGAATTTTAGGTTGCTCCCTGTTTTGTGGGGTGATTGAGGGAGATGGTCACAAAATTTTGGACTGGGGCTAAGGAATAACGATTGTTCTTCATGTGCTTTTTACAAAAACAGCGATGATTGTTTCTTCAAAAATACTCCTTTTAGTCTGCAAACCATTCTTGCCTTCTAGGACCTAGTACAAAGTCCACTGAAGCCAACATAAAAAAAACCTTTCAAAGTCAAAAAGCTTTATCAGTCATTGGAGATGATGTGGCTTCGATGGAGGCTTCAGCCTTATTTTCTCCATATCAAGTCTCAGGAGTATCAGATACAACACAGCAAATGTAGGATTTGTGGTGACTGGCAATTTAGCTATGTCTGCATACTATTCCTAATGAATCAGTCCCTGAAGTAATGCACAATATATAGTATTTTAATAGCCTATGTAAATAATAAAAGAAAAAACCAACCCACAAACTTAAACTCTGAATGTAGATTATAAAATATAACGGATATGTTTAAATAAATATCCGAACAAATCTGTTTAACCCCAAAGGAAATTATTTCCTTTCAAGCTTTCCTCCAGCAGTTTATAAACTTCATTTTTGTTATTTCTGAGAAAATGTTTTATGTCTTTTGGAATGTATATACAGATTTATATATAAGGGATTATATATGCATATATGTGTTTGTGTGTATATATGTTTTCCCTTATATATAAAGCTCTAATTTATATATATTATATATATTTATGTATATATAAAATATATATAATGTCTTAGAGTAAGTTGCATACTGTGCCTGATAAATGAAGCATATTTGTAAGCAGATAAATGACTTCAGCAAGTGACAGAAAAATTTAGTGGTTTTCTACAAGAGTATATTTTATTATTTTTCAGTTTCTGCTGGTTTTATTTATATTAGAAATTAATTCATAAAACTGCAATATTACCTAACACTGGTATTTCAACCATTACTCAGTTCAAAGTGGCATAAGATCACTGAGAATTTTCATTGTTGTTAGACTGTAAACCATACATTGTTGGTGGAAGGGTGTTGTTTGGTTGTTTTTGCTGTAGAAGTATTACTGAGATGACTGCAACACATAGACTGAGTTTTCGTCCTGTGTAGTATTCAAGACAAAATCACATGAGACATTGAGGGACGTGATATTCTTGTAAAAAGTATGAAGAATCAGGATACTCAAAGCCCAGTAAACAATATTACTGTTAAATTCTTACGCAAAATCTCCAAAACACTAGATCTAAAAACACTGACAATTTTTCATACCTTTTCCAGGTTTTTGGATTTTTTTTATTTTGTCTGCAAGTAGGCAAGCCAGTGAGAAGTCTACATTTGTCTCTGATGCTTCAAAAATTCTACCTTAAAGTTATTGAGAGATTTTTTCAGAGTGGTACATAAAGTACTTCCATAAATACCCTTCCTGAAGTGTTACATAGGTGTATTTTCCACTTGTATTAGCCTACTTGGAAAGTTCACCATATCTGCAGTCTACCAACAGAACTTGGTATTGCTATGCAATAATTAAACATGCAGTAGCCATCGTTGTTGACTAATCAATTTTTTTCTTCCTTTTTGTATTTTGCAATACTGTATGGTTCTTACTTGAATATATTGGCTAGATTTTTTTTTTTTTTTGACAATCATTTATTAGCTAGAGGTGCTATTTATGTTCCAAAGAGATCTGGGTGAATGATAACATTCTCTTTCTAGATGCCAAATCCTTTTTTTGACCTGACAAATTTCATTGTTCATAATGTATATTAACCCTGTAAAATGCTTATGCACTGCATTACATTGTATTTAAATGCATACTTGCTCATTAACCTCTACCCCAGGCTTGTACTAGTGTCTAATATGTCAAGTTTGTCCATATATATTTATGGAAAATTGCAATGAAAAATGTGTATGATAAACACTTGGGAAAAAAAAAAAGAAAAAAGAAAATAAAATTGCCATGTAAAGTTTCTGAAAGGATGTAAATGCTGTTTTTTTAGACTCTTTAATAGTAAGTGATTTACACTTTTAAAGTGTTAATATTCATAGATGTATTAATTGATTCACTATTCAAATACAGCTAGGATCTCTGAATCACTTTTCCTTGCATACAGAAACAGAAATGAAAATTTCTTCTGTAGGAAAGACACTACTAGCAGCAGAATGTGCTACCACCCCCTTCCTATTCCTAATTCCACCATAATTATGACTTAATCTCATATGTTACTCAAATACTGTCTAGACATGCAGGACTTTTTCCTGTTACTCTGATTGGAATGTTTTTCCATCTTCCATCTACATGCAATATCATTAATTTATTGCTAATATTCATACTCATGCAGAAAAGGAATTTGTCCATGTGGCTTGAGTAGTGGATGTAGGTAATTCGTGTCTTATATTTCTAAGTGTGCTCAGATGCTACATATTTGACTTAAGGATATGGTTTCTTGCCCAGGTTAAATTGGTGTTTATTTATAGAATTATTGGATATTTAAAATTAGAATGATTAAGAAGATATTAAAGTTAATATTAATGTTTCATAATGTTTATAAATATGTTAAGAGTGAGTGTCAGGAAAATGGAGTCAGGCTTTTCTCAGTGACAGGCAATGATAGGACAAGGGGCAATAGGTGCAAGCTGGAACATAAGAGATTCCACTTAAATATAAGGAAAAACTTCACAGTGAGGGTGACAGAACACTGGAACGGGCTGCCCAGAGAGGTGGTGGAGTCTCCTTCTCTGGAGATATTCAAAACCCGCCTGGACGCGTTCCTGTGTGACCTGCTCTAGGTGTTCCTGCTCTGGCAGGGGGATTGGACTGGATGATCGCAGAATCACAGAATATCAGGGATTGGAAGGGACCTTGAAAGATCATCTAAATGGATAGCTGATCTTTCAAGGTCCCTTCTAGTCCCTGATATTCTGTGATTCTGTGGTTCTGTGATTAGAAATACTAGCATCTGTTGCATGCTACCTACACACCTTTTACACAGAAGCACAATAAGATACTAGGAAACAAAGGTTTAAAAGATGAACTATTGAAAAAGAAAGGAATAACTTTGGCTCTGAAAACAAAAGGTCTTTATTTTTAAGTTTCTAATAACTTTAAAATCTATTTTCAAAGAATGTTATCTATAAAGTTCTTGATGTGGAAGCACTGATTCAGGTACCAGAGTGTATTTAGATTTTCTTTAGGTTCTAGCCCCTTTAAATATTTGCATATTTGAGTATTTGTAATATTCATAAATAAACCGTATTCAGGGGTTGATCAAGTAAAAAATAAAAATAAAGTTTAAAACACATAGTGGTAAAATTATCCCTTCTGCACAATGAACCGGGTATGATATTTAACCCTACTTAAAGACATTGGTGACACCACGCATGCATAAAGTATGTTACCTCACTGAATCTGATTGCATGACTTGAATACATTGCTGATTAATAGACCCTGAATTCAGATGAGTCATAGCTCTTCCTGAGGTTTTCTATTTTGATAGATCAGTTGCAAGATACATGGTGACCTCAATCTGTAGTTTGTCTCTAAGGTCAACTGTTACTATGTTTTCCTAGAAAGAGTATTTTATTCTAGTAATGGGCCCTTTTAATTCTGTTAGTTATCCCAAATTGAGTTGATAAGTTACATTTACCACTACAATGCAGCAGTAATGACTTCCACAATTTTATTACCTCTGATCAAGACTTAAAAGCATTGCCATTCAATACAGTTTCTAATACATAATATGCATATACTTTAATACATATATTTCTAATAGCATGTAACATATTTCTAATAGTATGTATATGAATGTTTATTTTCCTCTTCTCCTGCCTCCTCTTCACACACCTTGGTATGCATGCATTTGCCATAGCACATTATGTTTCAGTTCATCTTCTTAAAATAAGGTAAGACAATCCCCTAGAGATCAGAGATACCAAGTTTATTATTGGAATATAAAATCAGAATCATAAGCTAAAGAAAAATAAATGGTGTATATAGTGCATTAAAAAGAGACACATAATTGGTAATTGACATTCACTGGTTGAATCAGTAGTTCAGTTTTCATTATGTGGCTTCTAATTTCCAGTGCCTAGTGGCACTAAACTGCAAGTATATCCTGTGTGGAAACGAATATTTGGTTAGAATATATCCACCCCTTCGAACTGTGTTTCTCATAGAAGCTTTCTATTTTTAGCTCAAAATAGATGTAAAGACATGAGTGTGCTGTTTCTTTGACTTGCGTAAGACTTCAGCCTTGTAGTGTTTTCTGTATGAAGGAACTCTTGAGCTAAGCCACAGTTCTGCTGTTTTGATCACAACATTAAAAAAAAAAAAAAAAAGTGATTCACCTGGAGAAAATCCAGAAACACTCAGGCAGAATGATATTTTAGGGACACTTAACCCACTTTACTTTCATTAGCACAGATGGATCTTAAAGCATCTAGAACTGTAATTTCTTCAGTTCTCTAAAATTTTAGAATTGCGGATTCCAAGCATTATTTAGAGACTATCTCAAATCAATATTTCAAAATGGTATAGGTATATAAGAAAAGTAAGTTGTAAAATTTAATATTTATCTTAACTGATTTTATTTTTAGCATTTTGTCAAAATTTAGAGTAAATGGGCCTGGAAAGTAATTAAGTTATTTCTCTTCTTTCATGTGCTCCTCCTAAATTTTTTCACTCCTACTGATTGTGCTGAAAAAACATCCAGCAAGTAATATATTTTAGGTACTAGACATGAATTTTCTTTTAAAAAAAATATTGCACCAAAACAACAATAAGTAAAAAAAAAATAATTGAAAAGAATAGTTCTTTTCCACACATTGGAAAAACAAAAACTCTTAGGTCTTATGTGATAAAAGCATCTCTGAGAAGTTTCTTGGAAACGACAAATGTTTCCATAAAGAAAAATTGAATCAAAATGCATGACTGGAAGATATACAGTTCAGTGTTTGTAGATAACATCCTAAAATCTTGCACATATCATTTCAATTAAAGATAGAATTAGACGCTAACATCTGGAAATTGTCAATTTTAATTTGAGTACTTTAAAGGCTAGTATCTATGGGACTGTTTAGTTTGAGGAAAAGGAGACTGAGGGGAGACCTCATCACTCTCTACAAATACTTGAAAGGACATTGTAGAGAGGTTGGTGATGGTCTCTTCTCACAGGTAATTAGTGATAGAACAAGAGGGAATGACTTCAAGCTGCAACAGGCTAGGTTTAGGCTGAACATTAGGAAAGAATTTTTCACACAAGTAGTGGTCAGATCCTGGAATAGGCTGCCCAGGGAGGTGGTTGAGTCCCAAACCCTGAAAGTGTATGAGTCGTTTAGATGTGCTGTTGGCAGATAAGGTGTAGGGGAGGAATTTGTAAAGCTGATGGTTGGACTCGAAGATCCCAAGGGTCTCTTCCAACCTGAATGATTCTATGATTCTATGCAAAAGTTTCTTAGGTCTTGTTACAGATTTTCCCCCTGGAACGTGTGTAACTGTAGTTAATCAAACGATGTATATTTTCTGTATAAAACTATTGCAGATTTACAGAATCACAGAATTGTTACGGTTGGAAAGGACCTCTGAGATCACCAGGTTCAACCATACACAAAACCACAACCCACTCCCTACAGTCTCGGCCACTAGAGCATGCCCTGAAGTGTCACATCTACATGTTTCTTAAATACCTTCAGGGATGGTGACTCAGCTACCTCCCTGGGCAGGCTGTTCCAGTGCCTGACCACTCTTTCACTAAAGTAATTCTTCCTAATATCCAATCTAAACCACCTCTGCTGCAACTTCAGACCATTTCCTCTGGTCCTGTCAATATTCACTAGGGAGAAGCGGTCAACACCCACTTCTTTACAGGTAGTTGTAGAGGGCGATGAGGTCTCCCCTCAGCCTCCTTTTCTCCAAACATGACCTGTTCCCTCAGTCTCTCCTTGTATGACTTGTTCTCTAGACCTCTTACCAGCTTCTGCAGTCACAGCAGAAGAGTTTTGGTGCCTTCTATACCAATTCTATGGAGTCCCAGTCAAGTATTATGACTTTTTTCCTTCGTACTTCCCTTTAATATAATTTTTCATAAGCTGGAAATATGCACAATCAATTTGAACTCTTTAATGCCTATGAAATTGGAATGGGAAATTTGCTAATGCCATTTTCCTTGTTTCTTAATTTAAGACAGGCAGAGGTATATTAGCATGATCTATTTTGGATTTATTGTCCTCATCAAAGATCGCAGAGACCTAGAAAAACCACAAACATTTACTAAAACTCTCTATATGGTATTTCAGGTCTGAGCATAAAAGCCATGTGAAATATTTAGGAAAATGTGTTATTTAAACACCTTAAAACTCTCCAAAGTTTCTGTTAAAATAAGTTTCAAATGAATACTAATAGAAAATATTTGTCTTGCATAATCTTGCATAATTTATATTTGCTTGCATTTTCCACAAAATAAATATTTTCTGAAATGGTTCTGTAGAAACCTAAATGTGTAGCTAAGTACCAAAAGAAATGGCAAAGTTTCCTGAAATATCACAGAAGTATCAGTTTTCACTGACAAAGAGTTTATTTTGGAGGAACAGTGATTCATTTTGCCAACCATCATAATATACTTTGATTAATAACTGCAATTCCAGTTTGGCCTGAATGATAGATGAGTAGCAGTTAGGCAGTATAATTATTCAGTTCAGTCACTGAACTGAATAATTGGGGGAAAATGGCTGAAGTTGAACTGAAGGGTTTCTTTCCCCTCACAGAAAAATTGTTTCTTTGCCTTAATTACAAAACAAAGCTTTTAGATTCCATTTCAGACCTTCTGAATGGAAATAAAGGGAGAGTTGGATACCATTTATGAAACAACAGGATTCAGCAATGATCACATTATCCATCAGGCATAAAGAAAGACAAATTCCGTTCTTCTGCCTGACATGAATGAACCCATGATTCCTTCTTCTAAAGCTACTGGGGATTCAGGACTGAGTTGCTGTCCTACTGATAATTTTTACTGTTGCAGAGACCAGATATTTTTTGTTCTGTTTTGCATGGTGGCATCTTAGCACCTGGACTATGTGTCTTCCAACAGCAAATATTTTATGCAGAGTGAAGGAGCACCAATAAAAGAATTTGCTAATAACCTGCACACCAGAAAAATCCGATGGAATAGTGTTCAGAGAATATAGGAAATGCATTGGTTTGAAAATATACAGGATCCATAGCTTCAGAAAGAGTAGATTGGATTTGATAATTTCCTCTTTCATTTTACTCAGAAGATGTCCACTGCAAATAAAAGGTTTTATTGTTAGGTATTAATAAAATCCACAACTGTTTTGTGTTTACATGGACACTGGATTTGTTGTATCAGAGGTACAGCCTGAGTTGACTGAAAATGACTGCCTCACGGAACGAATATATTAATTTTCCCATCCTTAAATCCAGAGGTGCACAAGTTTGGTCTGAATAGAAAAAGTAACTGAAAAAGGGAAATAATGCCCCAAAGTAGCAATTATTTTCCAAGAAAGTTACATTTTTCACACAAGTAATGGTGTCACTAAATGGTGTAAATTCATTCTGGGTTCCACACAGGTCTGTTAAAGTGAGGTTTTGTCTTAAAATTAATCAAGCAAAAAGATATTAAAATCTCGTCCTTAAACTCCTCTTTCACAACAGCAGCAGCAGCAGCAGCCGCCTGGAGACTCAATGCAGCTGGTAGAGGGTGGAAAGTGGGCTGTTAACAGAAGCATATAGTCCCAGGGGCTCAAAAGTAGGACACGCTCAACTGCCCTCAGGAATTTACAATTACCAGGAGTTGGCAGCCATGGGACAGCCTTGACTTCTGCAGTTGGTGCAGGGCATCATCAACAAGTGTGAAATACCCTGAAACCATTTACAACTCCATTTTGTGTACTGGTTAATGACTTATTCTCACACCTGTGTCATCAGGCTCGGCAATGTGTTTTCTGTTTACTGAAGCCATAGTCACTGAGAGGCCTCCAGGATAGCCTTTCTCTCACCTTCATCCAAGTGCAGATCGGACAGATGACTGTAGAGCCTGGGGTGGAAATTGCTCGCCTCGCACTTTTTGCACATTCTCAGCTTTACAGCTAAGCAGCCCCAATACACAACAACTAAACAATAGCTTGCTTCAGCATGACAAGGTGCTCAGGTCAGGGGCTCATCTCACTGGGTTATGGCAAAAAGTGTCTGTTTTGAACATGGCCCAGATTCTTCCTTACTCTGACCCAAACCACGTCAAGGGATGACCACAGAATTTTTAGGCTGAACACTTTGTGTGGTTCTTTCTCTGGTATTTGTAAGCTTCAGTGTGCATGAATATAATCCATGGGAGAAATGTAATGTTTCCCATTTGGGGACTTCTCTTTCTGATGGATTTTGCTAAACACCTTAAAAATCTCACATGGAACCAATCAAAAATTTTTATGAAGAAATTTTTCCAGCTCAAGATGCCTGCCCCTACAAAGGTTTCTGTCTCAAGAAATTTTCAGTCATTGTATGGAAAAATACATTCTGGAATAATTTTTTTCACCAAACACGTGACTAAAAATTACAAGCAATCCAATCCATGAAATATATTTGGGTGGGTGGAAGGAACACAAAAAATCTTCCAATATAAGAAGATTCAGGAACATCATATTCAAGAGTCTTTCTTCCACTCCTGAAGAGATTTTCTCTTTTGATACAGACTTTATAGGGAAGTTTGTATATTTAGAAAGCTTCCCCTTTAAAACAGTCACAGAAATTAAAATGCAAGGTAACTGGAGTTGTTTCATATGTGTCCTATGGATTATTTTAGGAAAATTCGAAGCAACTTTCTGCACTCTATTTATGTCCATTTTCCTACATTTTTAAGCATACAAGAAATTATTGCTAGCAACCTTTGCAAAGAAAGGTGAAACCTAAGAATTCAAGGTGTAATATCACTGATTACTAATATTTTTGTGTTCTCAGAACACATACTGTTTTCTTTGTCACTTTTGTAGCAGCTGAAGAATCACTTCCTGTTACTGAATTGCCGGCAATAAGTTCTCAGCATGAGGTTGCTAACATCCCTGAAGAAAGAGTGCCACACAGCTACTTGCTTTCTAACACCTCTGGCCTAGAAATAACTCCACGGTTCAGCAAAACTCAAAGCTACACATTAAATTAAAGGCAACTGTTTCTCAGCTGCTTATTTCTAAGTGAGGCTTATTACCATAGGAAATAACAGATATGGATGATATTTGTAACAGTGCTAGCGGATTATATATTAAAGAACATATAAAGTTTTCTGAAGCTAAAAGTATAAATCAAGCACTGGAGTCTCAGGAGCAGTATCTAATCTGTATGAAAAATCATCCTGCTCACAGTCACCATATTTCTTTTCTACTAAGAAAACAGGCATCTGTAAACACAGCTGGTTACCCCTACATTGTATTATTTGGTTAACTTTATACATCTTTATGGACCTGCAGGGATTGTAGAGCAAAAGGAAGGTCCATACAGCCTCCCACTCCATTGAGTAATCCTGGGTGCTGTACTGAAACACAGAAAGCGCCTTTTTGTCACCATTGGTTGAAGAGGTCATACTCTGCTAAGCTGGTATGATGCGTTCTTTCCTGACTACACATTTCCCTCCACTTCAAAAAGTAAGGCATAGTTCCCAGTCTGGAGAAAGAATGCATCAAAGGGGAAAGACTCCATTTTCCCAGTTATACATGAGTATCATCTACCCTGAAGGCTATTAAGTGGATTCTAGGAACTGATTCTTATCTGGCTATCTCTTCTCTTACTTTTTCCTTTCATAAGGGCTTTCCAAATGCACTATTGTGTCTCTCAAAATGCTCTCTAACTGGGAATACATTGCTGCTGAGTAGGAATAATCTTACTGCAATATGGTTCTGCTAATGTCACAAATTGTGACATATTATGTCGTAGCAATTCAGTGAAACATCTGCATCACAGCAGCCACTTGCTTCAAAATGGAAAAGTAGTTCACTTACATCTCTGCTAAGATATTATTCACATCATGTCTGTTTTATCTGCTATCCTTAAGCCTGGCAAATCCACATCACCAAACAAATAACTCTCGAAACCGCATCATATTTTGCTGTTTCCATCCACCCGAAACAACAGCTTCCTGTACAAAGGTGAGCAACTTCGAAGAGGGTATGTGTCAGGAGTCCTCACAGGCAGCATATGGCCTAATAAGCAGCACTTCAAACTAGCTTTGAACTCTTAATTAGTAAAACTACAAGGTGAGAGGAGACAATGCGGAGGTCTTCTAAAGCCACATGCTGTGATCATTTCAGCTTCAACAACCCACATATGTCTGTACACATAGTTGTGAGACAGTCATAAATGAGCTGCTTGTTGGGACTCTACAAAGAAGACAGTGTATTCTCAGGGATCAGGAGAAAAGTTGTTCCTCAAAGCCTTGATTTCAACAGTACAAAGACAAGAAGGGAGGAAGCAAACAATGAGTGCAATCCACAAAGGAGGTGGTCAGCTCAGTTTGTTTCTTAGTTATTGTCTAATTTATGAAGCTCAAAGTGTTGCAGTCTCTTCACTTCAGCTAACAACAGTGTTTCTGAAACTATACGTGAACAGACGAATATCCCAATCAGCCTCCTGCCTTCACTTGCATTACATGGCAGTGATTCACAGGTGCACTGCAGTTTCTGCCTGCGGTGATGTAATTGTGAATGGAGCTTTTTATTTAAAACATTATTTCCATTACATTATAGAACAGTTTCGACAAACAAACCCCTAAGAAGCTAGTTTATGGTCTTCTACATTTAACCTTTTAATACAGACCAAAAATGAACATGCTCATTCTGATGTGCATCCAAACCTGTCATTGGATTTATGACTGAATTTCTGAATATGTATGGAGCTCTGCAAACTTGTCCAACAGTTTTGTTGCTTGATTGCAACTTATTTTAAATGAGTTGGTGAATCTCAGCTGGAGATGTCAGCAGCATCTTTGAAAATACTGTCCATATGTTTCATTGGGTAAATCCTACCATTAAAATCTACCAGTTGAATAGGTAGGTAACAGTTCTGGAAACTAAGTGTGACTGCATTGAATTTCAATTTTAAATTAATCCCCAGGAACTTATATATATTATATATATATAA
>VXBJ01005629.1:0-18219 GCA_013400055.1 Nycticryphes semicollaris
TGGGGTGGTGTGTGTCGTTCTTTACAAACTAAATGGGCTTCACTGTCCCAGCAAGGCAATTTGAGAGCCGTGCCCTTAACTGCTGCTGTTTCTTAGCCTTTGAAGATGCTGACAGCGCCGTGGACGACCGAGACAGCGACTATCGCAGCGAGACCAGTAACAGCATCCCTCCTCCCTACCACACCACGGCGCAGCCCAATGCCTCCGTCCACCAGTTCACGGTTCCCTCCCGCCTGCAGCAGCAAGGGGTCTTGAGGGAAGCCTGCGCTGACTCCCTACAAAATTACGATCTGGATTATCGGGAGCATGTGGCCATCAGGTGGGTGCTGTCTTCTGCGTGGCGTTTCTTTTCCCATTGAATTTTCTGCAGCAGACCCTGCAGGTGCCCCGCTAGCGGAGGAGGGGCAGCTCGAGAGCGCTCTGAGAGGCTTCGTTGGGTGTTCCATTAACGCTGGGACTCTGCTGTGAACCAGCAAAAACCCGTAAGGCTCTTTGTTACACTACACCCGACAGTTTAGTGGGTTACCTTTTAAAGATACGCTCAACTGGGAGGTAATTTATTCTTCGTTCTGCTTTCACCTTACCTTCTGAAGGCCCGAGCACTGGGTAATTGGTTGTTCTGGTACCACTGCGTGGGTGTGCCTCCCACGCCAGTGAAACACGTGGCCGCGGAGTTATCCTATTAGGAGTTTCTTTCTTGGGGCAGATTTGTTTTCTGTTTCAGATTAGCTCCTGCTCTTCTTAGATCTGTCAAAACAGGGTATTCAAGAAGAGATTCTGTAACCAATTAAGGTTGGGTATTTTTTCTGTTATCGTGTAGCACAGTTGAATAGCCTGTTTTCTCTTTTGGTTTCCTTTGAACTGTATGAAAGATAGTTTACTTGCTCTAAATTAACTTTTTGACCATAAATCAGTAGTTTCACAACTGCTTTTATCTTTTTTTAAGTATTAAGCATTACAGCATTAAATTACCAGAAGCAATGGCTGTGAACTAGAGCTGGTTGCGCTGGGAACTGTAGAAAACTTTACAAAACCGCTGTTTCGAATAAAGTTAAGTGTAAAGTTAAGTAAGGGGAAGGGAGAATAACTTGGACAGTGCTTGATAAGAGTAGGTGTGTAGAACAGGCCCTGCTGCTGCTTTTGCCTTCAGTGTGGAAAGAAAAGGCAGTTGCCTAAACTCTGTCACAGTTAGAGGTGGAGGATTTTGTATTACAACCAGCTTGTTCTGCCTCATCCCCCTTGGTAAGAAAGTTCTTGTTCCCAGAAGTCTGAACCTGAATTCAGTAGCTTTCATGAGTGTATGGCTGAGGCTGATATTTGCTCTTTTTGCCTTATGGTTATTAATGATAAAAGCTGAAATTTAATGGTAACACTTAATATTTTCACTGTTACTGAGATTTCAAGCAGCAGAGGTTAATGTGCCAACAAAATGCACTTAGTACAGTGTGACATGCTGTTCTCATTGCTCTTTTCCTAGTCCACTGAATACCTTATATAAGCAAGTTAGTCCCTTTCTCATGCTGTTTTGCACTGCTCTGGTTTGCAGTGGTAAAATTGCTGAAGATCTTGCTGAGAGTCTGGAAAGATGAGCTGAAGCTTTTTCTTTATGGAAGAGCTAGGCTGAACAGTGGTATTCAGCCCCCAAGCAGGGGAAGCCAGTGATGGCTGGGTTTTTCTTGCAGTTACATGACTTCTTGGGGTGATTTTGACAATGTAGAGAATCTTTCATAGCTCACCTTGCTTTGGAGGTGGGGCTGTGAATATTTAACTTTATCCAGTGGATAAATGTGTTTATAAGACATTCCAAAGAAGCAATTCTGGTTTGAATTGGTAAAAAGTACCAAGATGGAGTATGGTTTTTTGGTTGGGTTTTTTTTTTTTTCTGGTTTCCTGAAGGTATTGATATGAAAGGATCTGGAATGATAAAGTTCACTTAAAAACTAAGAGCTTTGTAGTCTGCTCTTGTCTAAAATTACTTTCAGTCCAGGAAGGCAAGTCCTAGATGGTGATTTATTCTTTCTGCACACTTCTGTTTCCTCTGCATTTTCCACACACCCAGCAAGGTTTTTTGCTGCATTCTTAAATTTAAAACTTAGAGAATGTGAATAAACTTTCCAAAGAAGTTACTTGGGATTCTCTTTCTTACCACGCAGGCATTTTTAACAAGAGCTGGCCAGGTAGATATTTTCAAAGCTCAGTAGTAGCTGAGTATTGCAAAACTAAATTGTGTTTGACTTTTGCTCCTAGCAGCTCAAAGTGCCATGGGCTGGGCAGCCACCTGATGAAACCAGTGCTGGTGGCAGACTGCAGGTGGTGATTGAGGACGTGATAGCTTATAGGAGGCAGTCCTGGGGCAAACCCAGAGGAAACACACAAGTTTCTCGTAGAACCTGTCTTGAATTGGGCAAAAAGTTGTCTGTGCTGTAGTGCTTCAATTGAAAATGTCTGTTCTAACACCTGGGGTTTATTTTCTAACAACATTTGGGTTTGGCTGGGAAAGTTCTGATTGCCTTTATCAGCTGTTACATGTGATTGTGTTCTTTTGACAGAAGGGTGTGTGTTTTATTCTGCCCACCTCTCCTAAGAGGAACAAGTGTGATTCTTATTTGTCCTTGGAGAGTGTATTGCTGCCAGCAGCCAGTTTGACTTCAGAATAGCACATGTCTTCCCCTTGGACTTTTTTTTGTTTTTTAAATTATTATTATTATTATTTTTTTAAGCACTAACATTTCTTTGCAGTGTTCATTTTGTGTAACCACGTGTCCTCCATGTCTCCCTGCTCTCACTCTATTTACTTCCAAGGCGATACGGTAGCGTAGATTCCACTGTGAGTGGCCGAACTGACCTAGAGTCCGCGTCTGAGTCTAGTCAAATGACAAGCTGCCAGTGCTCGATAGAGAGCAGGCGCTCTCTAGATCTGTCCGATAGGTGGGTTCACCTCTTCGCAGCCCCTGTGCCTGCCTCCTTGCTGTCACTGCCGTGAAGTGGTCTCGTGATACGTTCCAGCTGGTACTCGCTGTTTGCCTTGGCTCTCTGTCCGCGACCTGTGGTAGTTTCATGCTGGGCTGACAGCTTTTTCTCTCCTCTCAGGTGTTGGGATTCTTGCCATTGCTTCATTTCTAGCAAAAGGAATGCTTTGTAGAATAGCGGGGGAAACTCGAGGGGGAGGAGGTCAATTAGGAAAAAAAATAAAACAAGTTATTTCCTTTATGCCTAAATTAGACAATTGTTGGTGCAGCGTTTACAGCTAATGGATCTTCAGGCATTCATGGTTGCCGCTGAGATGTGGATAGTCTTGATCCAGTAACTATGGTGGCCCTGGGAGCCTTAAATTTCATTAGCTTTTTAAAGAAAATGAATTCAATTACCCGCTTAACATTCCAAGCAAAGAGTGTAGTAAGTGTTCTAAATTGTGTACAAGAGGGCTCATTCAAAGTAATGAGTATCTTTCCAATCAGTGTAAGTTAGCTAATGCTGGTGGAAATGAAGCACTAAACCAGCAGTAGTGTAAATGCAATGACCTACTTGTCTTCCAGGGCTACCCCATCACTATCCTACGAGGGGGTGCCCCAGGCAGCTCTCAAGGTGAAGACTCTTGTATTAGCAGTATCCATACAATGTCCATGTGCCCTTTCTTTTCTCTCGCCATGCTCTTACGGGGTAGGGACGTGTGTGCCCTCATACTCCTTAGTTCTCAGCAGTGAATGATGTGAGCAAAGCTGCAGTGCATCTTTCAGATGAGCATTTTGATTTTTGCTTATTTTTATGTAGGCTAGTAGGAAGTCCTCTTGGGAGATTTAGGTAAAGAGGAAGCTTTCTTGCTACTAGCCTCTGTGTGGCTGAACAATAGAAATAATCCTCCTGATCAAGGGCTAGAAATGAATCCCCAGATTCCAAGGGTCATTTACTTGGGCTTTTAGGAAGCTTCAGATTGTTTGACAGCAAAGCCCTAGCTGCTTTAATCCATTTTCCCACAACGGACAGGTATACATTGCTGGATCTGTCTAGATGCATTTTAAATGGGAAGTACAGATCCTGGAAAGCATCTGAGGCTTGTGATGGGGTAATATCCATCGCCAATGTTACGTTCTGCCTTCTGATCCGGTAACAGCTCTGAGAGGATCTTCATTTTGGGTCAGTAGGAGCCCCCTGAGGGCATTAGCTGCATTGGGAGCCCTCCCAGCAAAGAGGAGTAGTGGAGTAGCTGGGACTCCTCATGTTGCTGGTGCTCACAGTTTGGATTTTGTCCCGTGTCCCCACTTCCCTGGAGTCCAGTGACTCCCGAGTCTTTGCATGCCGTTTCTGCTCTGTAGCCACTCTTGGGAGAAACGAAGTGCCCGTGTGCTTTATGAATACTGCTAAAACAAAGCCTGCAGCCTAGAGTGACCGAAATGCACACGTACCATAGCGGAGTGCTGTGCGTGGGCACTGTATCTCAAAGTAGTCCTGTTACAGTAATAAACGGCTTTTTTCAGCACGCCTAAAAAAGTAACAGCGGAGTACTGGTACAGCCACGGCTGTGTGCCCTCACTTGATCACAAAAAGCTGTTCTCCTTCAAACAGGCATTTATAAATTTTGTGCAACTGTAGCCGATGGAATATCGTAGCCCATGCTGCTTTTTTTGGACTACTTGATTGAAATGTATTTGTAGTAGATTGACAGGGCTTCGGTTTTGTTATCACTGGATGGTTCTGATTTTAATTTTCCTTTGTTTAATTAATGTTTTTTCATTACTATTCTTTCTGTCCTTTCTAGAGCTCTTTTTAAAACTGTTATTTTCCCTTTCCTATTTTTTTTTTTCACTGCCTCTCTTCCTTGCCCTCCCACCCCCTTTATTTCTCATCTTAGAAAAGGATCTCTAGCTAGAAATGAAAGAGTCAGGATCATTCCATTTAACTCTGAAGATGGAGAAGAAGAGCAGGAGAGTAACTATGAAGAGCTAGGAAAATTGCTAATAGAGGAATTCTTAGAAAAGAGTCATAAAAATAGAAGTTGGCAGGAAACAAAGACAAAAAAGATGCAAACTCTCTCAAAAAGAGAAAATTTCAATCACTGTGAAAGATCAAGGTGCTGCCAAAATGTGTGTGTGGAGTCAGGGTCTGTAGATGTCCCCAGGTATCCTCAGGAATATGATACGATAGACAGGAGAAGGAAAAAGAAGCCACGATACAACTTTGAGGACAGTGAACAAATAAGCCTGCAAAGTAATGAACGTCTGCAGTTTCCTGGGGAGTATTTCAATGGTGTGGCAATTAGTTCTGAACCTAACGACGATTTCCCAGTATATGGCAGAACTGGAAAATACAGCAGCAACTCTGAAAGTAAGGAGCGGTTGCCTGCTTATCCCACCCTGCGCCCATACAAAAATGGCTTGCTGGTTAAAAGTGGCAAGGTGCCCGAGGAGCAGGGAGTGAGCCACGAGGGCTCGCTTCACCTCGGTAACAGTGAAGACATGAAACTCACAGGGGCGCCGGATAACACTTTTGTGCCTGTGGATATCCTTGAGGAGTTTGACAGCAGCGCTTCCGACGAGTTCCGCTACTCACCCGCTTCCGACGATGAAATGGAGGAACTGGCTGCGCTTTCACAAACGTGGTGTGATTCTGACATCAGCCATTTGAGAAACTTGACTGTTAATTACCCAGCAAATTTTGGCTCCCAGTTAAAGGCCGGCTGTGATAAAAAAAGCGAGAGTAAAGGGAGCAAACATGGTCATCCTGTGCAAGACTTAACACTGTCTCCTGTTGAAGAGCCCAGCGAGGAGTACATAGACACGATGGATGAACTTCAGTGTCTGGTAGAATCAGTCTCAGAATACTTGGCTGAGAAGGAGGAAGAAATCAGCAAATTTGGTACATTGACAGAGACCAGAAAAAACGTTGAGAGCATGTCACTGAAGCAGGATAATGCTGGTCATTCATTAGAGGGTGCAAAGTCTGAAAAGCCCAAACATCCTGCTGCAGAGGAGAGCACCAAGGGCAAATCTGAATCTCTCCCAGACTTGTCAGGTGTGAAGAACACAGTGAATTCCCTGTTCAGCTCTTTCACTGAAAAGGTGGGGTCAAGCACAAAGCAGCTCACAGCCTCTGTTGAAAAGCTTGTTTCTACCACGTCAGAGAAGACAGAAACCAGAAACTCATCAGAAAGTGGGATCTCGGATGTATTTTCTAGTAAGTCCAAAAGCGAGAGTTCACCTTCTGGAGTCGTGGCAGATAATAAAGCTGACACCAAGTTCTCCGTTCACTCTTTGCTACCATTCCAGGTGAGTGGTGATAAAAAAGCCCAGAACATAAACTCCAACAAGCCAGAAACAGCTGAGATGGACAGTAAGGCTTCTGCTCCGCATCTTCTCCAGCAATCACAAGGAACTACCGCTGGCAGCCAGCAGAACCAACATTCGGTTGTGAATTCTGTTCTAGGCATGTTTAATCCCTTAAAGATCTTCTCAGAGAAGGAAGTGCCAAAACAAGACGTCATAAAAGAAGAGCACACCAAGGAGGACAGCCATGCTGTGAAAGACGATGAGGCAAACAGAAGTCAGAGCCCATCTGGACAGACAGCAGCCAGGACCAGCAGCATTGTTCTGGAGGTACAGACCAGTGAGACTAGAAACGAGGGAGAGGTAAACGCAAATAGCACTTCTGTGTCCTCAATCTTTGGCAGGCTCACAAACTCAGTCAGTTCCCTCAGTTTGAAAGCCAATTTTGATGGTCTCTTGGCTCCCAAGCAACAGGATGTGCCACAGAAGCAGCCAGATTTGCATCATGCTGCACATCAGACAGATGCCACTGTGAAAGGGGGTGCACCCACTGCCAGGGAGCAGCAGCCTCCTGCAGATAGTGTAGGTGGTCAGTGTGCTGCAGCTCATGGACTGGAAAACAAGCAAAACGGGGATAATGCAGAACTTAATTCACAGCCGCAAGGTCAGGGAACAGCGTCGGAAAGCTTTTTCAGTCCACTCAAAAAGTCCTTCAGTCAGTTGTTGCTTCCTTCTGCTGAACAAGGACAGAAAGAAGGTACATCTGGGCACTTTAAAGGCCATAAGTCTGAGGAGGATGTAAGACAAAATAGTTCATCAAACGAAGAGCACTCGTTTCCTTTCACTGGGAAACTTCCTTTTTTCAGTGGGCTGGGTTTTTCAGAAAAGCAGGAACCAAAGAATGAGAAAGGGGGCTTTATTCCTTCATTATTTAAATTTTCTTCTGCAGAAAATCTAGCACCTTCACAGGACCAAAGAAGTCATCAGAGCTCTAGTGGCATTTCTTTGCTTGAAGACAGAAACAGTAAATCAGAAAATACCACGTCATTAAAATCTAGCTCTGTTCCAAATTTATCAGACCATAAGGAGGAATTAGAACAAACAAAAAACATGTGTAAAGAAAACCAACCTAGTGCCCAAGTAAGTAGAAGAAAACACCAGGAGAGTGCTTCTGCTACCTCTGAGGCTGCAGGAGGGCAGCAAAGAGCCAAGAACACTCAGGAACAACCTAGAAATGTAAAAGGATTGATGAGAGAAGGACTAAATGCATTGGATTTAAATGACAGCTCAGCTGAATCCACCTCTTCGGTGAGAGGGCCGGAAGCTGCAAGTGCAGATTATATGCAGAAGAAGAACACATCGGGTTTTCTTTCTGGCTTTCTTCACATTTCTTCCAGTGAAAAACCAGCAAGTAATCAAGACTTGACAGCTAAAAGCGAGAGTGATGGTCAGAAAAACACTAACCCTGGATTATTTTCTGGCTTATTTAAGTTTGCTTCAAATGAAAACTTGTCTGAATGTAAGCAAGAGAAGCTTAAAACAAACTCTCCAGGCTTGTTGAAACTTTTTGATAGAGGTGAGGGTTCTAGCTCGGAGACAAAACCCAGCAACTCAGGAATGGGTTCTACCACTCAAAGAAGCACTGGAGAAACTCAGGAAGCTCCCAGCTTCTTAAAAAATCTCTTGCCTAAGCCAAAAGAGAAGCTGGACAATGTGAAAATGATGGAATCTTCCAAAACTACTAACCATCTATCCAGTGCAAGAGTAAATAAGAAAGCTGAGCCCCATGTTCCCCACTGCGGGCCTCCTGTGTTCCCTGATGCTCTAAATCTTCAAGACAACATACAAGACTTCTCTGGAAAACCTGTAAATAGTAGGAATATCCCTCATGAGGATGCAGCATCTAGAGTTTTTCCAGCTGTTCTAAACAAAGGATCAAATGAATTTCTCAATTTGACTAATAAAAGCTATAACCTTATGGAGAAATACGCAGCTTATCAGGAAACAAGAAGCCATTCGAGCTTTGAATGGGAATATGAAGTGGGGGAACTGGCTGACACTCCTGAAGTAGCAGTACCCGTTTACTACACGTTAAACCAGAACTCTGTTCTGCCCCCTCAGTTCTTGGACTGGCCTGAAAATGATACGGTGGTAAATCTCTGTAAAAAGGATGGAAATGCAAATGTGGTGGATTGGCAGAGTAATGCCAACTTTGACGGACAGAGTTTAGATATAAGTGTGATGTCATATGAGTCATTTGACCAGCTAATGTTTCAAGATGTTTGTTCTTCAGAAGAAAATGATGCATGGACTGCTAATTCTCTCAATGAAAGTTTTAGTACCTTTCCACCACTTGAAAGAGATGGCAGTTACTCATTTGAAGAGTTGCCCATGGATTTAAGCTACTCCTCTGGCTGTGATGGAACTATATGGACTCTAATTGACCAAGAGACCTTAAGTATGGATGGGAGCTTAATGTACTCATCCTATAGCCAGGAATATCAGGAGTGGCTAATGATGCTTGAGCAGGGCATATGGTGGCCATCAGAAGATGGTGATTGTGGATACTACATGTACAGTGATAACCAGTATGTGTATTCACTACTCACTGATCCCACTGGACAGTATGTCTACGTATGTGCTCCTGAAACATATTCCTACCCAGACTGCTGGGATTATAATTTTCAGATGGATTCCATTCCAAGAGCTGTGCTAGAAGACAACACAATTGCTGTTTGTGGTTTTAAAGTCCCTCTTGGCAGTGAAGATGAACTGGTTTGGTTTGCTGAAGAAGAGTCTTTAGATGATTATACATCAAATAAACCCCTGGATTTGTCAGTGGCTTTGCAGAGGAGTGATCAGCTAATGAACATGAATCTGGAGACTTTTTCACAAATGTTTGAAGAGTCTATTTATTATCAGAGAGAGCAGCCACTAGACTTCTCAGGTTATAAGCTTCAAAAACTCAAGGTGGATTTTAGACCTGAGAAGGAAACTCTGAATTATTCAGAAGAGCCTCCACTAACCCTTGATCTCAGGACACATTCCAGAGCTGCTTTCAATAAATCCCCAAGTAAAGAAGTCCACACCAAGGAAGTAGATAAGTCAGTCCCCATGACAACTACTGCGAGTGGATCATCAGGGTTCTTTGGTTTCCATCTGTTTCAATCTACTCATAAAACGGAAGAAACTGTGGCTCCTACTGAAAGAGCAACAGAAGCAAAAAAGACTGAGGAAGATAAGAAAACACCGGTGAACAAAGTTAGCTCTTTATTTTCTGCTTTGGGTGGACTAATTGGAAAGTCTTCAGGTCCTGAACCTGACACATCAGAAGATTCTGCCTTGAAGAGAATGGACACACAGTCAAAATCATCTGAAAGTAGAACTGATGTTTTATCACTTGCACCAAATAGGAAATTAGATGAGGGACGAGCAGAGCAAAAGTTTCCTGTTACATCAGAAACGAGAAGAAATACTGCATCAGAGCTTAGGTTGGAGGCTGCTAGAAATGAAAAGCCAGAATTAAATCAGAAAGAAAACATCCATGTTAAAAAACCAGGATTAACAAGATCTCCTTCTCAATTGAGCCAGACTGCTTCAGATGGCAGGCCCATACAAGAAGAACGACCTGTTAAAGCAACACCAGCTTCCAGGCATCTTGAAAGGCAGGCAAATATTAATGAACCTAGTCAGCCACAGCCAAATCAGAGCCACCCAGCCACTGAGCCTGAGGAGACATTATTTAAAAGTGCTCTGAAATTGTTCAGTCTTGGAGAAGATTCTCCAGCAAGCTCAACTGCCAACAAAACCCAAACTTCTGGATTTTTTGATTTCTTTAAAACACAAATAAACAAAGCACCACAGCCGTCACCAGATTTGGAAAAAAGTCGAAGTGATAAACCAGAAAAGGTGATACAGCCAGAACAGAAGGAAACCTCCGGCATCTCGTCAATATTTGGATCCCTGGGGGATCTCTTCAAAGTGGAGGCTGTGCCTTCTCAACCAACCTCGAGTACTACAACTCTGCCAAAAACCAAGAGCAGAACGGTGGCTGAGTCGAGACAACAAACTGAGAAGTCCCAGGGTCTTCAGAGTGCCAGTATGCCATGTCTGTCCCCCACCCCTGAGGAAGGGATGAGAACAGAAGGCAGGGACAGACAGGTCTCTCCTAGCCCAGGGGTGCAGATGGAACAGCGAAACCGAAAAGCTCAGGGGGAGTCTCCTGAGAGTAACAAAGTGCCTCCTGGAAACACTTCACAGAAGCCAATGGGCATAGGTCCCGAAGTAAGCCCATTGAGTCAGTCAGCTGTGCATCAAAGCAGCGTACCCACGGTTACACCAAGGCCACAAGGAGGAAGTCATTTAGGAGGCACAGCTAATCAGGCAAAACCAAAGCCAGATCAGGCACCTAAGGAGTCAGGTTTCAGTTTGCCATTCAGCTTTTCTGATATCACTGCTTCGAAATCACAGCCAGCACAACCAGCCAGTAGGAGTATATTCTCCTTCTTCACTGGATCAGAGGAACCAAAGCCTTCAGCACCCGCTCCTGCTCCTGCTAGTGGGAAGCAGCAAGAAACAGAGGGGCTGTTTCATCTGCCCTCCTTCTTCTCCAGCGGTCCAACCGCTGAGAAGAGCGTACCTCAAAGAAGTACTAGCTTTAGCTTTTTCAATTTGACATCCTTTTTAGATGAAAAGCCACGAACTGCTCCAGGACAGGAGAATAATACAAAGCCAACTAAACCCGTGAACTCTAAGCCATATGTGAAGCAAAGTATTTCCTCTGACTCCAGTGTTAAAATTAGCAGTTCTACCAGACAACAGGACGCAGACGATAAAAAAGAAGTTGATGATATTATTGCAGCGGTGACTGGCAAAAAGGTGACTGGCAAAAAGATGTCTGACAACCTCACGATCCCAGAAAATAAATCAGAAATGGCGGCAGTAGAAAATGGAAAAAGTGTGGCTGAGGTAGCTGGTGAGAGTGACTTAGAGAAGCTTCCACAAACTGATGATGCTGCAGTAACCAATTCGGCTGCTTCTGGACCTTGTCTTCAGACTCCCAGTGTGCACGAGGGTTCTCAGGGCCAACAGGCAGAGGGAGATGCCTTGGATAGTAAGAGGGAAACAGACAGCGTTGCACTTCCTGTTGATAAAGAAGAGCCTTATTCTTCAAAAGAGCAAGCCTCTGAAAGGAAAGATTATAGCATGGATAAGATAGATCCCCTGAGTTCAAATGATGTAAATGTTATGAGTGACATTAAAAATGAAGTGGTCTCTGAAGAAGTATGTGTACAGCAGGAGTTGCCAGAACATAAATTACCTGAGCAAACTCCTAGTGACAGGCTACAACAGGCACAAGAGCTATGCTCTCCTAAAATGCCAGAGGCATCCAATTTGCAAAACAAACCTAAGGAATCTGAGAGTGATAAATCAGTACTGGATTCTTCAGTTGAAATGTTTTCAAGTTTCATGACAAAAATGAAACCGACTAAAACATTATCTGATTTCTTTTCCCAACCTCAAGCTACTGCACCTCCTACTGCACAGAAGAAAAGCTCCTCTTTCTTTGGTTTTTCATCCCTCCCAAGTGCCCCATCGCCATCTTTCACAAATGATCTGTTTGGCATCTTCAAAGGTCCAAAAGAATCTCCGAAACAGATGCCTCCAAAATCTTCTCCTAAACCTCAAAGTGGTAGTGTGAAAGAGGTGAGTGGATCTGTTCCAGGAAAAGCCTCTAGGGAGACAGGGAATACAGCTGCGGCCAGAGAGACTGAAAGAGGTGTCTCGAGCTCTCAGAAGCAGGATGTATTACCTGTTTCAGCAGAAGAGAACTCCACAAAAGAGTCTCCTATGAAAACAGAAACTGAGGAAAATAGGAACTCAGAAACATGTAAAGAGGGACCTTTGGGAATCACTCCAGAGGTGTCAGCCTCTAATGAAGATCAAGCCCTCGAGGTTCTACAGTTGGATACTGATGTACAGCCCTCTGAGACAGCAGATACTAAGCCATGCCAGCCTGATTTCAGTAAAGCAGTTGATGCAGTGCAGGCTGAGACCACTGACCAGACTTATGTAAATGTATGCCAATTAGATGTGGAGTCTTCACATGTAACAGAGGAGCAAACTGCTTCTGCAGGGAAGGCAGCCATTGAAGTCCTTCCGACTGGGTCTTCCAATGGGCTTGAACTGGAAATAGAAGCCCCAACTAAGGGGGCAGGCACAAACCTTTCCCATTGGGATGGCAGCGCTACACTTGAATCAGAGCCTGCTGTTACAGGGGATCAGGCCCACACTGGTGTTGATCAGCGGGACGTGATCAGTGGTGGTGGCAGGGAGCCCACAGCGCCAGCTGATGAGCCTGGTGCTCAACTGCTCCAGCTGAATGAAGAGAAGACAAGTGAGGTAGAGGAGCAAACTGCTGAACAGCAGAAACATTTAGCAATTCATGAAGTGCCTGAAGAAGGGATCTCGTCCAAATCTGATTTGAAGAAACAGAGTAAACCTAATAACGTTCCTCCAGCTGCAAACAGTGGTAAAACAGTCTTTGAAATACCAAACATGCCCAATTTGCCAAAATTCAACTTTATGTCATCTGCTGATAGTGGGAAGCCATTTGGGTCATTCTTCTCTCAGCAGCCACCTTCTGTTACTAAATCCGGGGCAGATCAGGGCCTCATGTCCAGCTTTAAGAAACTTTCTTCCACTCTGTTTGAAGGAGGTAGTGAAGAAAAGGTGAGTAAGCCAGATAGTGCCCAAGCAGCAGTATTTGGGAAAAAGTTAGATTTCTCTTTTCCCTGGCAAAAAGACAACAGGGAGACCTCTGCCAAAAGGGAACCACATATACCACCACAGGCTTTGTCAAAACCAGATGACAAGGTGTTAGGAACAGTCAGTTCAGATGAAAACTCAAAATCTGCAGTCTCAGATCAACTGACTGATGCAAATATAGAAGTAAACTTGTCTTCAAAGCAGCCTGACGCTGTAGACAATGAACTTTCTGAAGAACCATCTGGTGCAAGCGCTGTTGAAGATACATCCAACAAAGAGCTGGGAGAGAAGCTTGATAAAGAGTCAGAAGATCAGTGGAACGTGATTTCAGGTGAACTGCAGGAAGAGGATCGGGCAGAAGAGCACGCACCAGATGCGCCTGAACAGAAAGAAGCTGAGCTTGATTCTGCTCCTCATGGAGCAGTGCTTCATCCCAGCACACAGGCTGCGGATCTGAATAGTGTGGAACAACTGAATAAGAAAAGGCTAGTGGCAAATGAGGCATAATAAATGGTTTCAAGATTTTTTTGGCCATTTATAATGCAGCGCTGCAGCAGTAGATATTGGCCTTGGTGTCTGATGTTTGTAGCTCAGTCCCATCCCCTGTTTGTAGCATTTCTGGTAACTCTCACAGAGGATGTGGCAAGCAGCAGTCCCTAGTTATGTACAAGCCCTTAGAACATTTACTCTCCTTTTTCCACTCTTTTTTTCTGTGATTGTATTTCCCATGTTCTTATACTGTGTCCCACTGAATGAGGTGCTTCTAGTGCTAATTTCATTAGCCTTTCAGAAACTATATTCTTTATGTGTTAATTCTGATGCATACCATTCACTTTGCTTTCTTGATTAGTGATACTTATGTTCTATTTGTAAGAAAAATTGAAAGAGTATTTTGTTTTCAAAAGGCAGGGTACAGACTTTTAATTTAAGAGAGTTTTTGAGAATTTAGAGAATTTTTGCTGATGTAGTATAGAGCTAATTAGGTTTATTTCACCTTACTGAAGATTTTAAAACATTTTCAGAGATACCAGTGAAGGTATTCTAATGCTTGCTTTTCCTACTATGCAAAGGTTATTTCATGCAGTTAGGAAGGCCACTAAAGGAAGGTATCAGTACTTCATGAGTCTGTATTCAGTCCTGTGCATGTATTAAGTTGCAACTGCTTTCAAAAATCAAAACAGAGACTCGCTAAACTTTTATCTCTGTGTGATGCAAACTTGTGCATCTGTTTTACGCAGTTGCAACCCTATGCTTCCAAAACTTCCCATCTGGCTCCAAATTTTCTGAAGTGTGCAAGTGAGGGAAACGTTAGTGCTGCTTAATTCTTGGGTGTAGTTTTCCTGTCTGCATGAGAAATATCCATCTACTGTATTTTGTGTGAGAATTCTAGGAATTCAGTCCTGGAAGTGGTGTCTTGAGTCACAGAGATCACACCTCTACAGCACTGGGGTTTTTATATAAATTAAATTACTGGAAAAGCTCTATTGGAGTGAGGGATACTGATTCCTTTTGAGTGATTGCTCTTCTTTTGTAAAAGGATTTAAGTTGATTAGTCTTGACAACCTTAATCTTGACTTCAATGTATTTTATCATAAATGTATAATATATAGATAAAAATAAATTTAAGTTGACTGCACTTCTTAACAACACTCCACCTAAATAGTCATGGTGAAGGCCACTAGCTGCAGAAGACAAGAGCACTTCCACTCTGAATTGCTATGTTTCCATTCTTATTCTTGTGTGGTTATTAGAGTATCTTCACTGGCAGTCTCTAGCTGACCTAAGGTGAAGAAGTAATCAGCTGGTGCACGAAAGACCATCGGTGTGTATGGTCTATATACCGGCAGGCTGTGTGTGAAGTAGTTCTACTGCCTACCAAAGTTTTCAGCTTCACAAGTCTAGTTCTAGTTCAGGGAAAATAATAGTTAAATATGACATGATAACATGTCTTTTCAGTAGTACTTAGTGTCCAGGTTGTTACATGTGTAGATTGCTTTGCGTTTCCCGAAGCCGCTGTCTTTTCTGATGGATTTTTTTATTTTCTCATAGTCCTGCTGGCAGTAGTAGATATGGCTCCTCTTGTAATGTCAGCCAGGGGAGCTCTCACCTGAGTGAGCTGGACCATTCCCATGAAAGCGCCCACGGCTCTGAGCAAGAAGATGATCACCAGGAGAGAGAGTCGAATCATTCTTACCACAGTTCTGGCAGCTGCCATAAGGATGGTCAGCCGTGGCTCAGGGAGCAAGAGGAGCCTTGCGGCAGAGGGGAGGAGGAGAAGGTCTGTGAGACAGAGGAGAAACGTGCAGACCATTCTGCAGCCAAGGTACCTCTGGAACGTGAGAAACCCAAGGATGTCGATGCAGGAGCCCAAGTGAGGTAGGTGAAACTGAGTTCTTCTCAACTGATTCAAAAGGGATTCCTTCCTTTGTTTCCTGGGGCAAATGATGTACATTGTTTTTACAGTCTTCTCCAACAACTAACTTTGATGTTGCTGATCTGTGAAATGACTTTACGTGCAGAACCAGTTATTTATGAGGCATTGGCTAAGCTTAAACTATGTTTGCTATGTATGTAAAGAGGACCACCTGCTAGTGCCTTAAAGCTCAGTTGCTGTATTTTCTGTTTCTGGATTGATGAATGTAGTCTGGCCCAAAGACAGCTGCTTCCATTGCCCATGTGTGATCAAGCTTACGTGTGAGCAACCAAGAAACTACATGTAGTCATGGTTAGAGCTGCACTAGTTCCTGTCCTGTGTAGTAGGCAACCACACTTAGTGTTTGTGAAGTTGTAGGTTGTAGAATTACAATTTGAATAGACATGTTGCTCTGACTCACTGTGGCAGCTTTTCTTGTCCTTGCACTTGGGCTTTCCAAGCTGTCAGCAGTGTTGAAAACAGTCTTTAAAAGTATTTCAGCTGAGTTTGGGGGAGTAACGTGCTGGGTTTTGTACAGGTTTTACAAGAATTTCAAATTTCACTACTTAACTTAGAGAGTGACTTCTTTTCCTTGAGGTGGTGAAGTCATTGCAGCACCTATTTATAGGCATGGTTATACTTTCATAAGTATGAGGGATTGTTCTCTTCTGGTTTAGCTAGGTCTGTGGAAAGATGTCTGCATGTCTGTACCCTTTGAAGGGTACAGCTTGGTGTCACTGTGCTCTACCTGAGAGAATTAACCACAGAGGTTCATGTGTAGGCAACCCTTACACTAAAGACGAAAAAAGGAAAGCAAGACTAGAAAAAGTGTTAAAGTGTTGATAAACTCTGAGTCACTTTCCTCCTTTCCTTACAGAGCAGCAGGAGTCTTGGCCCAGAATGGCTGGCCTATATTTGTTCGCAGGGAAGGTTATTCATGTAGTCTATTTCAGGCTAATTTAGGGATCTGACTTGGATACTCCTGCATCACTGGCTCCCTTTCTCTCCCCTATCTGTTAGTGCCTTCCTGTCTCCATGGAGCATGCATGGGGCTGAGCTCTGAACCTTGGTCCTTGGAGCTGCACCTGTGCTGGATGTGTAACATGGATTCATGTTGCTCCCAGCCATGGCTTTTTTATTCTTTTGTTTTAATTCTGTCAGCTTTGCAGACAGGGAAAGGTGTTTGTTTCAGTGATTTACACTTCAGCAGCATATAAAAGAAGGAATGCAACCAAAGGCCCAAGGTGTCATGGGGTTAGGGAGTGTAGGGCGCTGAGATGGAGCGTTGCTGCCAGATTCAGGTGCAAGGGTAGAAAAGGGTGGAGAACAGGGAGCCCGGTGTTTCTGCTAAAGAGGGACTGTAAATTTGTAGCAGTAGAGGTGATTAGGAAGGGGCAGTGCAAGACCTGCAAGAGAGATGAAAGAGGTTAGGGAAAATCTTCCATCTGCCTCTTTGTCTGTGCAGTTACAATCCCAGCATGTTCAGCTGGCTTGATCAGGTATCTTGGGCTGCTTTCCTGTTGTTCTGACCAACACCATCTCACTCCTGGGTCTGGATCCCATCATAGCTTATATCTTTTTCAGCTCATCAGTTTCCCAGACAGTTCCTTCGTATAAGGAAACCTCTGCTTTAGCCTCTTACTTCCCAGAGCACGTGCAGCCTGTTGGTTCGTTCAGCTTCCAGAGCTGAAGCTGTGATTGCACTGTGTAAAGTTGAGTCTTTAATGCTACAGATGAATGTTTTTCATATAGTGATTTTCTGTTTCTTGCATTTAAGCTACCATGGTGACAACGAGCCACCACCATTTCCTCCTGCAAGAGCCCATTGGATTAGAGCCATTAGCAAAGTTCGACTGCGGCTTCAAGAGGTAGGATGGAGTATTGATTCGCTCCTTCTCTGTGCTGCCTGGGGTTTAGAACTGTGGCTGAAGGTTTCATTTCTTCTTCCTTGTAAGACACCTCTTACAGTTCTGATGTTTTGCAGACAAAAATTTAATCAGATGTGTTTGTGTAGGACTGCAACATGTTATGATGGTCTTAAAGCTGTCTAATTCTATCAAAGATTTTGAACATCATTGTGTGGAACTGGAGATGAATATCAGAGAAGATGTGTAAGCAGAGAAATTAGCTCTGAATTTGTAAAAATAATAATGTCTGGGGCTAAATGTTTTGTGTTAAACTGTTCGAAATTAAGACTTTTTCTCAAGGCAACTTGAGGATAGCTTGTTAGCTTAGTAGGAGTTATCTGTATTATTTGTCGTGTGAAAATGTTCCTTGGGAAACTTTACATCAAATATTTTTATATATACTAATTGAAAGTGGGTGTATAATAAGTCTTGGTATTTCCATCTCATGAAAGTAAGATTTAAAAATAAATAATCTTCATTTGGGAAGCCAAAAGGAAAAGGTTGTGACATTTTCTTCATCAGTATAAACACTCTTGTTTTAGAAAACAGCGATTAAGACCCAAAAAGTTGTTGTTTTTTTTTTAAAAAAGAAAGTCTTATGCNAACAATTACTCTGTTCTGAGCAGCAACGATTTGGTTCAAAACTGTCAGCATGACATGGAAAGTAAAATTGAAGAACACAGTATCTAAGAAGGAAAGGAACTTCTGGTGTGGTTTTGTAGAGCATGCAAACAAAACAGTTTAGTTCTGTTCTTTATGGAAAACAAGTGCAAGAATGTACTAGAAGAGACAAGAAATTAAGTGATGTCTCTTCCTGGGTATCTCTGCTTTGGGTTGGTTTTTTTTTTTTTTTCCGAAAGAGTAGGTCCAT
>VXBJ01005629.1:19240-46072 GCA_013400055.1 Nycticryphes semicollaris
TTTTTTAATTTTCTTCTCCTTTTGTTGTTTGTCTGGAACTGCAATGTCCAAAGCTGTATGTAGAAACCCAGCAGAGATCCTGCTCATGTGCACTACAGAGCAATGAAGACTTTGTTCTCCAGGCTGTGATCCTGATATCCCAAAGATATCAGGTATCCTGCTGTGATGGTGCCTTTTTATCAGACTAACACTGATGCTTAGTTGGCCTCTTACCTTTTCCAGAGCTGAGGTTCCTTCTGAACAAGGGCTTTTTGCCAGTTGTTCCCAAGCCTCTAGTTCTGTTGGATTAGAGCTGAATATGGCTTTGCACTTCTTTGTACAGATTTCTTTTTCCCCACTCCTTAAGCACATTGCTGTGCATCTCTTCCTAATCTGTTATGCCTACAGATCCTTCCAGTTGTATGTGAAAAGCTGTGTAGTACCCAAGCCGCCAGGCTGTGAAATACCAGAGCTGCCTGAGGGACACTGCATGATACACTCTTTGAGGTTGGCTACCCTGAGTATAATTTTTTCCAGTGTGTTTGTGTCTAATTCAGCAGCTTCATCCAGACCTCAGGATATAAAACTTCTACTGTTCTTCTCCTACCCTTAAGACTAATATACCTTGTCACAGAAGGAAGGTAAATGCATTTGACACAGTTCTACTCTTGATAACACTCGCTGTTATTTCTCCTTTTTATGTTCTGGAAGATTTGCAAATAATTTGATTACTTGTTCCAGTGTTCAATTCCCAGGAGCAGGGGAAAAAAGTCAAGTTAGTGCTTTCATAATTATCCAAGTCCTCCTCTTCCTATTTTTTAAGCATAAGTGCTTGCTTTGCCCTTTTCAAATCTTCAAATGCGTTGCTGTTTTTCAAATTCTTCCTGCTTTGTGATTGTCAGTGTTGCGACCTGGTACCCGAGGATGAAGATTTATCAGGACCAGCTGACTTCTAACTGCCTTATCTGTTTGCTTTCAAATTTGTTTTACTTTACTACAGCCTGTTTTTCATAACTTGCTAAACTTCCCTTCCTTGTTTTTTAAAAAAAACCCAGTATTGCTTGTGATTTTTTTTCTGTTAATGCTGTTTCATTATCTGTTAACAGCTTCCTGAACTCCTGCTCCTTTAAGCCTGTTTCTTACGAGCTCTAGCTACTTACTTTCTGAGTTTTTATGAGATTGTGTTCTTGAATTGCATAGTGTTTTTCTAGCTTGTTCAATTCCTTTCCTTCCAAGCTATCAAAAAGACTAGAACTTTTCTTGGATATATTTGCATCCTCATATATCTCTGTACTTTTGCTCAAATCCCGAAAAGCAGTAGCTTTCTCTGCCTTGTGCATCATCAGCTCATTTCTAGGTCTTGTTTGAAAGTCGCTGATATGAATACAAATTATCCAGGTAAGTATCAGGATTGTAAAGGTCCCTGTGATGATAGTCTAAGCAGGTGATTCTGTTGGTAGTTAGAAAAGGTCATGTCTCATTTGTCTGAGCACCCCATTAACATCTTCCCGTCTTCTGTTATTACTTAAAAGCTTTTAAGAGGAATATCCTCCTCTTTTGTTCCAGCGCTCACAGCAGCTGCGTATGTCCTTAATGTCCTTCAGCCCTTTTCCATGTTCCCCTTTCTCCATACGCACTATTACTTCATTATTACGTGTGGAGCTCCAGCTCACTGGTACAAACTACTGGATTCCTCTCACACAGACTACGCAGATGGTTCTTATGACTCTTAATTGTTAATGATCTGGCTGAAATGTAAGGGAGGAGAAGAGGAAGGGGAGAGAGACCCTCAAGAATTTTCCATGTGATGTGACAATAAATCCCCCGAGCAATTCAGCCTCCTACCTGGGAAGAGATTGATATTCATGTGAATAACATACATGCATCCTGCAGCACCATGAGTCAGAGAAGTATAGTATTTTAATTAAGACTTGACAGGTATAAAATGGCACAGGAATTTGTATCTGCATGTTAAAAAAAGCTTTATGGTAGCATGCACATTTTTTCCTTCACTCTGCTGTTTTGCTTGTTCTCTTCCTGTGTTTGTGAAGAGGAAACTTAATTATGCCAGAATCAAAGTAGAGTTTTCAGCCCTGAGAGAAATGACTCAATAATTGTCACCTTCACACTTAGAACTTTGCCACAAAGAGAGCTTAATTGATAGCTCGTTTGCTGCAGTCCCTCTGTGGGAGCCTCTCTTCCAGAAGAAGAACAGACACGTAGCTATTGCATCGTCAACTTGCAGGCCTCCTTAACTGACGTAGCCTTCAGCTAGGGACGTGACTCTGTGACTTTTAAAGTAACACAAATTAGAATCTGAGATTTATATAACACAGAAGAACTGATGGACCAGAGAAGAGCAAAAATTCAATCAAGTCATAAATTGCCTCTCTTACCAATTCTTGCAAGTATATTTGAGTATTACAAGAGGGTGTGGGATCTGGGATTTTATCCACTTATATTGAATTTGTTTACGGGGCAAAATGTCTTATGCATCATTTTCCTCTTCTATGTCAGGAGATAAAATACATCAGTTTACTTGTTTTCATTTCAAACACAAGTCATTGGAGCAATATTTCTGGAGTTTTTTTTTTTTTTTCTTCTTCTAGATGCCGCTTTATACCAATTATTTTGATTTTAATCTTTGCCTTTCCATGTTAAAGGTGAATCATAGAATCATTGAATGGTCCAGGCCAGAAGGGACCTCTAGGGTCATGTAGTCCAACTTCCCCACAGTCAGCAGAGACACCCCCAACTAGACCAGGTTTCCCAGGGACTCGTCAAGTGTCACCTTGAATATCTCCAAGGAAGGGGCCTGAAGCACCTCCCTGGGCAACCTGTTCCAGTGTTCCACCACCCTCATAGTAAAGAACCTATTCCTAATATCCAGTCTAAATCTGCTCTTCTCCAGCTTGAAGCCATTGCCCATCGATCTGTCATCTGTCTGGAAACAGACCCTTCCCAGCCTTCCTGTAGGCCCCCTTCAGGCACTGGAAGGCTGCTCTTAGGTCTCCCCAGAACCTCCTGTTCTCCGGGCTGAACATAGCAAAGGTGCTCCAACCCCCTGATCATCATTGTGGTCCTCCTCTGGACCCGCTCCATCGTGTCCATGTCCTTCCAATATTGAGGGCTCCAGACCTGCACACAGTACTCCAGGTGAGGTCTCACCAGAGCAGAGCAAAGTGGCAGAATCACCTCTCTGGATCTGCTGGCAACACATGTTTTGATGCAGCCCAGGATGTGATTGGCCTTCTGGGCTGGAAGTGCACCCTGCCTGCTCATGTCCAGCTTCTCATCCATCAGCACCCTCAAGTCCCCAAGCCCCTCAGCGCTGCTTTCTAATACCTCATCCCCTGGTCTGTATTGATAGTGAGGATTGTTCCAGCCCAGGTGCAGAACCCTGCACTTGCTCTTGTTGAACCTCATGAGGTTCACCTGGGCCCACCTCTCCAGCCTGTTCAGGTCCCTCTGGATGACATCCCATCCCTCTGGTGTACCAACACCACCACACAGCTTGGTGTCATCTGCAAACGTGCTGATGGTGGACTCCCTCTGTCTATATAGTTGATAAAAATGTTAAACAGTACCGGTCCCAGCATGGACCCTTGAGGGACACCACATGTCCCTGTCTCCATCTGAACTTCAAGCCAGAACAGTCTGCTCTTTTAGACTGCTTTGTGACTGGAGCACGTACCAATACGGCAGGTGTGGTTCATGACATGGTTTTTCTGCAACATGATGAGCACCTGCAGTGGGGGGGCTACATGCCTGTTCTCCTCTACTGTTACCAAATCATATCCTCAGTCTGATTTTCCCACACCTCATAGTTTTGCAGTCAGCCCTTCTTATCAAACACCTGCAAGTATTTAAGAACCATCAGGCTCTCACTTTTAAAATCCCTTGCCCAGGGAGTGTGCTGCAGTGGTGATCTTGGAGTGTGAAGCCCTGTTTTTGAGAGAAGAAGCTATTGGTGCCAAACACCACTGTTGCCTTCTTATGTAGCTGTGGGGTGCTCTGAAAAGTGCTTTCTGGCCTTCTACTGCTCCACTGTTAGTGAGGAGACGTGCAAGGTATTAACTGGTGCCAGCTTTGGTTGCTAGTTTGATTGCAAGTTGCCTGCCTGCCCCCAGTGGCCACATGTGAATCCAGGCCCTCTGATGATTAAAACCATGTACTGCATGGTAGCCCAAATGGCTAGTGGAGGACACGCCTGCTTTGAGTCAGTCACCAGAAGATCAGAAACGGTCCGTCTCATGAACTGTGTAGTCCATGCTATAGTTTACTTTGGGCATTTTATTTCCCTTAAGCTTTGTTGCCTAGGTGTCTTTTTATCAGTCCCGTGAAGATGAGTAAGCTCTGCATTTTCAAAGCCTCCCACACAGTGGCAAAGAAGCAGGCTGAAGCATTGTGACTCTAACAGAGACTTACTAGAAACTTCTCTTCATAGAGAAAAAAACTGTATCTCCAGTTAAATGTCTTCCTTCTTTTCTACCTGTTGTATTTATGAAGGTTGTCTTTAACCTCCACCAAAATACCAACATCAAGTGTCCCAGAGATCAGGGTTGGTGGGGATTTGTAAAACACCCTTGTATACATGAAATTGTTGTTCCTGCACTAGATGGGAGATCGGGTCTGTGTAGGTAAGGCATGATCCGACTGTCGGTTGCCAGGTGTCTGTGCTTGCCATGGCCATCAAATGCTTTCTGCATACCTCATCTATAAGATGCCTATGTGGCTTTCAGGTCCGTTATGGATTGCACAACAACAATTATTTAGAAAGCATCTAAATACAGAAGTAGTCGAGGTGTCCCGCTGTCTCCCCAGACCGTAATCTTCCTTCCCTTGCCTTGTGGGACTTCCCGAAGCCTTCACGGGTGATTCCCTGCTGATTGAACAGCCTGTGTCTGTTGTCTCTTCTGGTAGTCTCTCTGCCAGGGAAGGTTTGGCTGACATGCTGTACTCACAGGAAGAGAAGCTTCTTTCATCTCCAAGTGCCTTGAATAAGATATCTGCATCTTCTCATCTGCTTGGATGCATGTTTATTTATCCTTACTGAGATACCCTGAGACCTAGTACCCTTTTTTTAACCTGTTTTGCAATAAATGTTAACAGTTACGTTACAGCGAAGAGATAATTATTTGTATGTGCAGAGGAAAATAGTTTTGTGCCTTCATTACCTGCTGTTGTGATTTTAGAGTAGCTTTTTGATAACGTTATTATCTCCATTGGGAAAAATCAATATACTTGCCCTTTTTAGAGTTGTTATGCAAAAATGAAAAGAAGTGCTCTCTTGTGGAGCAACATACTGGTCAGAAATGCTTTTTTTTTTTAATGACCACAGCAGCTAGTAGCCTGTTCGGTTGCTAACAGGATTTTCTGCAAGCTTCTCTGAACACGTCAGTGTGCTGACACTCAGCTTGTATTCGTCTCTCCCAAAAACCAGTTTTGGTATTGATGGTCTGTGTTCCTCCGCACACAGGACATCAGTCCCCTTCACTGACAGCAGAGTTCCTCTATGCCCTCCTGCTGCTGGTTAGAAAAAAAAAAAATAATCAAGTTTTCTTAGCTGTAAAAGGAGTTTGCAGAGTGCATAGGTTACTTTCCTATAATGCTATTTTACTTTTTCACCGTGAGCCTTTTGTGGGTTTGTACAGACTCGGGGCATCCTCCGTGAGAAGGCAAAGAATCATGATGTGTTATTTCTTTTTCTGATTTATAGCAGCATTCAGGACTATGGCTTTGCTGCCATAGTTTTGTATTGTAAACTCTACACGTCTGTAAGTCAAATTCTTATGAAGCATTTGAATAGGGATCCCAGTGTAATTTACTCTTCTTCTGAAGTTTATTCCATTGGTTTCCTTAAAAACAAAAGGGAGGTGTTTGTGCAAAATCTGGGATATGGTTTACAAACACAGGGTATTCTACAAGCAAGTTTGTTTCTTATTTGTACCGGCACTGCACGTTCAGTTCAAGTAATCCAGTTTAGCTGAACTGTATGCTTTTGTTCTCTGAATTGTAAGGTCATAATGACAGTATTGGGATGCATTTGAATAGTCTGCCATGATATGTTTTTGTTTGTTTGTTTTCTTTTCTTTTCTTTTTTTTTTTTTTTTTTACTTGAACCACTTAATGTGTGAGTGTTTGACTTCTGGACTGAAGCCGGATGGAAAGTGGCTGCTGCTTTTGTGAAGTGGGTGGCGTGTGTCTTTTTTTGGGGTAGGTGAGTGGTTAGACTTTCTGGTTTTGACTGTTTGAGACTGGCTGGAATATGACATATGGGAGAACTCTCTGCAGAACAGCCAGCAGCTTAAGCTAGATTATACCTAGAACAAGGGGGGAACGGGACTCCCGTTCCTGATCTAAACTGTGCAATACTGGGATTTTAACCTAGGATTCCCACATTTCAGAAAAGTTCATTGACCTCTAAGCTATAATGCTCTTCTAAATGAAGGACTCTTCCCCTGCACTGCCTCCCCTGTTTGGACATTTTAGACCTGAGAAATATGGCTGTTCCAATTCATCGTGGTCCTGTAAAACAAGTTTTGATTCTGACAAGCTGGTGTTTTCTGAAGGAGAGGCTGTCTTACTCACCTTCTCCCTCTCCATGGATGCTGTACCTCTAATGATCAGAGAGCAAGACGTGGGTGGCAGCAGTGGGCTGGCAACGTGGATAAATGACCTTACGTCTTGTACAGCTCCTAGGTTCCCAATTAGACTGCGTACACAGAATCACTGCCTTTTTGTCTCTGGCATGGTTTCCGTTAAGCAATCTGTATTTGTTATCTCCACAAGTAACTTGTGTGTTTCGGGAACTACTTACGTGCAGAGAGTATCTCTGAGCTGTGATGAACTACAGTAAGTAAGCTCTTTCCCCCTCTCTGCTGCTGCCGAGTTTGCATTCACATTCATACCAAGACTTTTCCAAATACTTTGTTGAGCATGTGCTTGTCATTTCCCAGAACATCCCGCGGCGGTTGTCTCAGGCTTTCAGGAAAACTGGAGCCCAGGTCTTCTTGGAGGGTGGACTGAGTCCTTTAAATAGTATATTATGAAGGGCAGTAGAAAGAGTATCAAAAATGTTGGCGCTGAAGCTACCTTACGAAAACTGACCTCTTTTCACCCTGTTTTGGGGATGTAATGGCAGGAAGAATTACAGCAGCGTGCTCTGATGATAGAGGCTTGTGGCTGGTGTGGAGTGGGGCACAGAAACCTGTGGTGTCTTGAACCCCCTGGACTGGTACTCATCAGTAGAAACTGAGAGAGCTTCATCTAGCACTGGAGTAAGTCAGTTCCTACTGCTCGGAATAGGGGTGCAATGGGAGAGGTGGGTGGGGGGGACTCCCACCTGCCACATACGCAGCCTTCAAAAATAGCGTTGGCTGTTGGGAGAGCCAGACTTCACACTCTTATTTTTAAGGCTCTGCGTGGGTGGAGGGGATATTTCCCAGTGTTGTGTATTGCTGAAGCAATCTGTACAAGAAATGCTGCACCAGAGAGATAGCAGTGGGCTTCGGCTTACAAAGCACAAGACTTGGGGAAAAGATGAGCTCACCAGCACTGGCTGAGAGCATCACAAATGAGGCATTAACTATTCATGCAATGTTAGCAAACGCTTTGAATAACATCATAACTTTATAGAAAAAGGCAGCAGGTCAGAAGAAAGGGTTTGGTATGTGACAATTTTGTCTTTTAGTGGCATTTTTCTTTCACTTGTTTCTTGTTTTCCAAGCTGCATGGTTATACAACTTGTTTAGATGTAGGGCAGAGTTGCCTGGTATGCTACTGAGCTGATTTTGGAGTTGTGTAAGGGTTGTCGTAACTGGAATCTTCTAGTACTGTGCATCTGGATTTAAGTAAGATGATTGCTTTTTTTCCCACCCATTATTAAAAGTGGTATTTGGAAGTCAAAATGCTGTTAATAATGCTTAATGTAATGCCTGAAAACAGCAGGACTCTAATTCTGGCCGATGCCTACATAATATGTAATATATGTTTTTATTTTCTGCACATTTTAATGTCAACAATTAATTGTATTCAATTCACTTGAAGGTCTTGTGGTACACAAATGAATGCTATCCATTAAGAAGCAGTTCTTGTTAGGTGATATGAGAACTTTCCTTGCATCCAAGACTCCTTTCTTGGCAACCAGACAGGATTTTTAAGCCATATCATGGCCACCAACAAGTTGTCTGCTGTCTGCTCGTATTTAGAGTCTGAGCAATGTTGTGACACTGTGAAGGGCTGATCAGATGAGCCTGGATTGGGCCATGTGTTCATTTCCATTGCTGTGGTGCTTAATCTCGGGCACTTTCAAAAAGGGCTTTTTGGTAGTTCCCTTTTGAATGGTAGAATCAGGTTGGAAGAGACCCTTGGGATCACTGTCCAACCATCAGCCCCACTCTACAAAGTTCTCCCCCACACCATATCCCCCAACACCACATCTAAATGACTCTTAAACACATTCAGGGGTGGGGACTCAACCCCCTCCCTGGGCAGCCTATTCCAGTGTCTGACCACTCTTTCTGGGAAAAATTCTTAATCTTCAGCCTAAACCTACCCTGTTGCAGCTTGAAGCCATTCCCTCTTGTTCTATCACTAATTACCCATGAGAAGAGACCAGCACTGACCTCTCTACAATGTCCTTTCACATAGTTGCTTTTACTTGAAATCTGTTCTTGGTGAAGATGGGACCAGTTCTTCCTCTCCTTGGGTTTTGAATCTGTAAGGAAATGCCTGCAGCCCTCCTGGCAGTCTGTGAGCTGGGTTTGTAATGTGCATCCTCTGCTAAAAGGTGCTTGAGAACATCAAGGTACCAGATACCTCTTCTGCGGGGGGAGAAGGGGGAAGAAATTTCTTGAATGCATCATCAGCTCCATCCTTCGCGTGCTATAAAACTAAAGATAATTCAGGGATAAAGCTGGGGTGAAATCCCCAGGATTTTAATCAGATTTGTTCCAGATGGTGGAAGGGCTGTGGTAAGCCTGAGTGCTAATTTACTGGGGTGCCGTAGGCAGCGTGTCTCTTGCTCTGTGGGGTGGCTTGTGCCTTCAGGCTTGCAGGATGATGTGGTGGTACCAGGTGAGAAGCCATGCTGCCCTCTGGCCCTTGGGAGTATCCCCTTAAAAACAAGAGGATCCCATTTAAGGAGCTCATGCTTTTGATCAGGAGAGGAGGAGGGGCTGTTCTGGGCATCTGCAGGCGTGTTTAGTCTGCCCTTGCTAGTGTGCGAGGCTAGAAAGTCTTTCTATCTGGCAAGTGGGAAATTAGCGAAAACACTAATTATGTGCTGCTTTATACTCTGTGCTATGCTGTCACAGAGGAGGTGGGCAGCAGGTCTCCTCTGCCTGTATTTCCATAATATTTCCAATAAGCCATGTAGCAAACCAGCACATGGTTTGGGGAAGATGGGGGGCTATTGCAAAAATCAGAGAATAAGTTTGAGTAGTGGGAAAGAGGGGACCCTGGGGCAGTCCAGGGAGGGGAGGTGCCGAGGATGCGTGAGGTGAGACCAAACAAGTACAGCAGACTGGAAACCCAGAGCGGATGTTGCTGCCACGTACTAATGGAGCAGGGGAGTAAATATTGGCCGGTTTACAGCTATTTAAGCTAAAGGTTAATGCTAGTGCAAGAACAGAAGGGTATAAGCTGGTTATGAACAAACCCGAGCTAGAAATCAGAGAGTGATTTTTTTTTTCTAATTGTTAGTGAACAGCTTCCAAATGGGTTTCTTTGCCCTTTCTGTTTCTAATTAATCTAAAAATGGGTCTGTTTATGAAAGCTATTATGTGACAGTCGCCTGTGGGAGCAAAGGATGGGACTTCATCATCCATCCAGGAAGCCTCTCAGTAGGCTGCGAGGGGTGTCCGTGGAACCACAGCCCCTCTAACTACTTCTGTGTAGCCTGCCCTCCCCGTCTTCACACTGCCCACCCGCCTGCCTCAGCTGCGCCCGCCTTGCAGGACCCCGTGGGCTTCGGAGCACAACCTGCGGTGCGTGGGAGAGGTGTTTGCTACGTAGATGCTTGTCACTGAAGCCAAAGTAGGAACATCTTTCTGCAGCCCCTCTTGGGTGGAGGCTTTCCTGTGCTGATATTCAGGAACGTGGGGCTGTGTGAAGGGTTTCTTGAGGAACGGTGGTTATTAGTGACTCATGCCTGGTAATGAGGACCTGTCATAGATACAATTTTGTTTTCTGACGAATGTTCAAGTCGTAACAGTTTCAGAAAATACGGTGTAGTTTGTAAACAGGTTTGTTCTTCAATGAGATTTTTAAAATTTCAGTTGCTTATTTGGACAGTAAATTGCAATTGAACCTATGCTCATTAAAAGTTTTCAAAAAAAGCTAAGACTGGAAAATTATTTTCTAGGAGAGCCCGAAAGGCAACAGAGAATATCAAGACAAAAACCAGCGATGAGTACCTAAAATGAGATAATAGGGCTATCCAGCTAGAAGGGAATTTAGATTCAGTCTTGAACTGATATATCTATTTAGCCTCACTTTGGTCAATACTTTCAGTTGTTACATACAAGAATATATGAAGTATTAATAGGGACTGCTTTATGTAAAAGATATGTTTATTTTAACCGTGTTTCCATCTGGTTTTTATTTTTGTTAATGAGTCAATATTCACCTTGTATTTTAAGATAACACACGCTCTTGAGAAACTGTTATTCAGAAACTGAGAGTGCTAAATTTTATTGCAATTTATTTAAACTTGTCTGGTGTTATTCAGTGCATCATGTTAGTGCAGCAGATTGAAATGCATGTAAGTGTTTTTGTGATATCTCATGTAACGGGCACTTGAAGGATCCAGTTTTGTCTACACAAATATCTATAGATTGGCTGGTGTATTCACTCTGAATTTTGTTATGCCTAATTTAAGGAATTTCATTTACAGCAAGTACAACTCTCCTTCATATTTGTGTGACATAGTTACATGTTACTCATCCTAATTAAGTCACTCTATTTTTAGCTTGCGGTAGTAATAGCTAGTTAATATACAACTGTGTACAGCTGCTAGAATCATCCTTTTTCATCCTGTCTTCAACATCCACATCTCTCCAGTTTCAGTGAAGTGGCTGCCGTGACCTGAGAGCACAGAGCAGAGGTGGCAGCAACTGGAATGATCCCCCCACTATCCCTGTGCTGTGTTCGGGGGTGTTTTTGTCAATATGTGCTTGTCCCTCCCGTCACAGACTTAACGAAGTGGCCAATTGGCCTCTTAATCACTTGACTTAGGTGAGGTATCTAATCAAAGCCTGGTTTGTAGTGCAATCTTCATCCCCTTGCAGAGTCTTTCTAAATCCAGTCATTTTCAGTTTTTTTGCATTGCATTTCCTCCGTGTCCCTCCCGGTCAGGGGAGCAGACTGACTCGGTTTCTAGACCCAGTTAATTCGGGCCCATTTGTCAAGTGCCTTTACTGGAAGTGTGAAGACTGTTTCTGGGCTTATTAATATGGGTGTGATTGCTGGAGTCAGCTTTGGCAGAGCTACGGTGTGGCTGTGCTCCTTTTTTCTTGTTCAGTGCCTACGCTAACAGCGTCCTCAGAGACCGACAGAGGCTTATATGTGGTTCATAACAAGTATTTATGTGGGGTATTTTTGTCCATTAATCAACTGCAGCCTCCTGCAGGGAATATAAATATACAAAATTATTCCTGCCTACAGAGAAAGGCATATTATTTAAGCCAGCAGTCATAAAGACAAAGGTAGGGTAGTAAAAAACATTACTCCCCTGCTTTTTGAGAGTTGGTGCATCTGTAGCAAATGAGGAAGAAAGTGCTGGCAGAGGAGCCAGTCTGGCAGCAGAGGTAGCTGGGCACTGCTTCATATAGTTATTACTTGTTATTCCTCTGCCATGCTGTTACTAGGAGCTGGACAAGCCATAGTGGTTTTTGAAAAAGGGTTTTTCCATTTCCTCTCCTTGTCATCCATTAATGACTTCTCGTTATTTGATTTAAGATTCTGGAAATGAGCCACCAGAGCAGTGAGTAAAGTAGCTGGAAGCCAGACTTCATAGTGTTTTATAGGCTCCAAACCTAAGTATTCTGAAAAAATAAGGATTGATTATCTTGAGGTGGCTGTCCAAACAGAGAAGAAGGTCTTGACCTGCCCTCATTCTTCAGTTGTAAATGGGGACTTTTTAACTTCACAGGTATGGCATGAAAACAACAATTAATACTTGAAGTACTTGAGTAATATTCGAGTAATACGGTGAAGAAGACTCCTTAGATCTCTGCATCTAATGTTGGGGCCTGTTTGTGACACAACACATAATGCACGTGGTCACTCTTTGAATAACATGAAGGAAACATTATTAAGTAGTTTATTGTTCATTGAGCAGTAGAACACCCTCCTTTGTCCCTGAAAAAGGGGTTGCCCCTCAAACTCGCGAAAGAATCATCTTTAAGTTCATACTGGGTGCTACCCTGTAGGATCAAGGCGCTGAATTCCTGTAGCCACATCCTTGTGTGTTGCACCTTTTGTAGAATGCACAAACAGTGTTGTCAGAGAGACCATTTCCCCGTTCTCACTGTGAAGCTCAGGTAGGAAAAGAACATGCTTTTCTGTGTTTGAACTCATCCCCCCGGGTTACGGACAGCTGGGTTTTCCTGCAGGCCATCCTTGGGGAGCAATGCACCTTCATGCCTGTTAGCAGGTCGTATGTGTGTTAACATGTGGTTTCCTACCCAAAACGGGGTCTGGAGGGATACAGGTGAAGAGCAGTAAAGCCGTGACCTGGGCAGTATGTGAAGAGATTAACTAAAGCATTCTGTCTTCTTCAGAAGCATCCCTGAACAATGCATGTACACCCTTTGTTAAAACCTTCTGGGAGAGAGATTTTGTAGCTTTCCTAGAGAATCCATGCTGACTTACACTTACGATTAAAAGCTTTCCCAGATGCCTAACCTAGCTCTCTGTGGCTGCAAGTTAAGCCTGTTATTTCTTTGCCTCTATTTACAACAGAAATGCTGAATAGTTTACTTCCCTTGTGCTTGTCTCAACCAGTTCATGTTGGAAGGCTGTTATGTCTACCTGAGGTCTACATTTCACAGCATCTGCAACTTTTCCTCCCCAGCTTTCTGGATCTCAAAAACACAATTAAAGCTTTAACCGGGAGTATAATTTCAGGCTATTCCACCTCCAGCACATGGCTGTGCTCAGATGCCTTTGCATTTTGCTGATGCTGATTATTTAATTAGATATGCAATTAAGACATTGATTGTAATTTTCCAATTTCATGAAATATCAAGTCCTTATGCTTTGGATGCCATTAAGAGGGAGAGATGTAATTTGAAGGAGAAAGCAGCAGAGGGAGAGTTTTCTCTGCTATAAATGCTTCCTCACTGGCTCTTGACTAACATGCTCAAACTGACTCCAGTTTAAGAGCTGGTATAATAGTTGTTTCTGGACATCAAGTTGGTAAAATGTTTTGGTCAGCTGAGTTGTTAGAGGGCAGCACAGATTTGCTAGCAGTCCCACTTGTACTTTTAAAAAAATACATAAAAAATGGAGAATATCGATTCAGGAAGAGAAAAGCTTACACACTTATGGGTGGGCAGCCAAAATCTAGGACAAGGGCTCTTAGGGGGCATTCAGGTGTTTTCAGGAGTGCATTTAGGGAAGGTTTTCTTCTGTAATTGCTGGGCTGCAAAGAGACAACACACTTCCCCATGGCCTCTCACCTGAGGTAGCTTTGCTTTGCTTTAAAAGTCTGACTCTGGCTTTGAAGGCTGGTGTGGGCAGCGGTGAGTGAGGTTGACACTGTCTTGGCCACAGCTTCCAAGCAGGTAAGGCTTGTCTGTGCCCTGGAGTGCCTGGAACTTAGTGGCTGAGGAACAAAGCAGCCTCCTCTGTGAAGTGTTGGGCTGCAGAGCTGATAAAAACCAAGAGTTTGGTTTTTATCCCAGAAGTCAAGAGTGGGAACAGCCACATGGAAACAAGAGTGAGTGACACAGATTTAGCCTGTGCTTTAAAGGGCTGCTTCAGTTATCTCTTCAGAGAGGCTTTGTCTCTTGTTGTGAGTACCAGTAATGACTATAAAACATTCATATAGAGGGTGATCTTAATCTGAGCTTTTCTAACTTTATGACCAACACTCCTTTAAGGATTTTACACCTTAAAAATTCCCACGTCAGACTAGATCTGTTCCTGTCCCAGAAGGAGTTTTTCACTGGTGTGGCCGCAGCAGCCTCCAAGGGAAGGAGATGGGATGACTCCCTGCAGGAAGCTCTAAGGTTTCTCCTCAATACCTACCTGATGGAAATCAACCTAAACTGTGAAGTGTAAAGATTTGTAGCCCTGCAAAAGTATTAGAGCTATGTTAACATAGTTTTTTCCTTATACCTTATAAAAATCCCTCTCCTTGAATCTTGCTTTGGTCTTGGCCCTGCAAATATCCTTTATTCCCAGGCTATGTGAAAGTCTTTCTTTCTATTAATTCATAAATGTTCATCTCTCAGGGTTCAGCAGACATCCCTTCAGTCAATGTTAACGTGTGTAAACATCTTTTGTATGAAGACCAGTCAGCCAGTGGTTTGTTCTCACCCATTCAAAACATTACATTGCCTATCTGTGACTTATATTACCTGTCTTTGGAAGGTAAACAGTCCCAGTATCTCTATCTTTGGCAATTTTTTCAACATGCCAGTGCTATTCTTGTTGTCTTTCTGTAAGACCAATGATTAACATTTTTCTTTTATGGGAGGGAAAATAATCTTTTTTTCAGGAGGTAGAACTTTGGGGGGAAGATTGTCTCCTTTCTTTTCCTCAGGTGTTTCAAGGCCAATGTCTGGCAATGGCCAGTTCCAAGGTGCTCGGGATGCTGTCGGAAGGACCCGTGCCTTTTTTTCCTTCTGAGCTTGCAGGTTGCCCTTGTGCCTCCCCTTACCCTTTCCTAAAGGGAGAAGAAACAATGGGTGTTTTGAGTGACACCTTGCTTAAAGAAACTTGTTCTTTCATCTGAAAGCAACATCTTAAGCCTGTGTTTCATAAGTGTGCTCTGGAGCTATTGTAACAACAGAGGTGGCATTGACTGGCTGGTTTTAAATGCCTTGGAATATGCAGTCTCCTCTCTCTTCCAAGCGTCAGTCTCAGCAGCGCTGCTTACGTTGTGGTGATGATGCACAGCTCCTCAAAATGTGGTACTCATTGAGGACAGCTGTCAAACAGCAGGAGGTTACTGCTTTTTCATTAACGCTTCCTCTTGGTTTGATTTGTCTTTTGGCTTTGAAGAAGATAATAATAAATAGTGTGTTTTCACTGCTGAACCAGCTGATAAACTTTACAACTGTGTATTTGAACTTCTGAGGTTTAATGCAGCTCTCAACCTGAGCTGCCTTATACAGAACTCTTGTCTTTAGGGAGAAACAGCAGGCAGTTTCATTTGGGACAGTTGGTTCTCACTTTTGTTCCAGTGAAACAACCAAAAAAAATTGTTTTGGAGAGTTCTGGGGTCAGAGGTGTCTGAGGCCATTGGTGAGATGAATTAAACCTGAGTGTGAGTTGGACAGAATTTATCCCCGCTGTTCCAGGCAAGTTACCCATTGACTTTTCCCTCTTCTCTCTTGACTTCTTTTTTCCCTTTTCTGTCTTTGTTTAATCTCTTTGTGTAACATTCTTATCTTCTAATTTCCTTAACTGCCCAATTTTTTACTTCTCCAGGAGCAAGGACTCTGGATGTATTCTTGCTTGTCTTCCCGCAGGGAGAAGGGGTGTGAGTGTGAGAGAAGGAGGAGCAGGACCTGTGCTTGGAGCGTGCTCATTTTCCTTTGGTTAATCCACTTGTGCTTGTGAAGGAATTGCTTACTTTTACAATTTTATCGGTAATTCAGTACTTTACAGGAAGTTGGAATGAAATAGATAATGAGGATTAAAAAAGAAGAAAGGGTAATGTATACCTCACAGACATCAAAGCATTTGGCCTATATAGCAGAGCCTGGCTTTATCAGTTTTAATAATTCCCTGCTGGCTCAACCTAAAATGAAAATCAGTTGGTGAATTAAAAAAAAAAAAAGCAGTAAGAAGTATTTAAATTTTTAAGTGGAAGTTTATTTCTCTAGTAGAAGGCAAATATCTTGGTACTCTGAGCTTTAAGGTAAAGCTCAGGGTTTTTTTTGATGCAATTCGTGCCTGTTTTTCCCAACTGTCTATGTTATTTCAGTAAACAAAATGTCACTGAAAACAGGGCCTGTCTCAATCTCCTGTGCATTAGGTAAGGGTTTTTAAATGTCTGAAAGGTGCAATCTTCCTTGCTTCTGAGGGCACCTTTTTGTAGCCACATTTTTCTCTCCAGCTTCTTGTGAGCTGTGGTGAGGACTGTGACATTTTCTAGCACTTCATTGCTCGTGACCTCCCTTAGTGATGTCTTCTGTCGCTTTGTCTAATGAGACTTGCTTGCTTTTTCCATGATTTTTTTTTTCTGCTCCTGTTCTTACAAGGCAGCCATGGGAGTATTGGAATTTTATGTGATAAAGCGTGGCAGTCTGCACAGACTCTTTGGACTTTGGACTCTTTTGCAGCTGTGACTGCAGGATTGTGTTTGGCCCCAGTGCATTTTTGGCTTGGGACATGCTAATGTCTGGTGTTGGTGGCTGCAGGGATGGGTAAAAGCCAAGGAAGGAGGAGATGTGAAGAACAAAGGCAGCAATGGCAAGGTTACATGGCTCCACCTGTAGTAGGGTCTTTGGAAAAAGTAAGGCCTGTATAAGCCTGGGAGCGTCCTGTCTAATGGAAGTTCGAGTTCTGTGGTGAGTTGATAAGAATAAGAAAGTGTCTGATGGATGCTTAATACTTTTTAAAACTTTTGCTGTGGAAGAGACCCCTGGCATGGTCTTTCTTGTCTTACTCTGATGCAGAGCTCTGAAGATACTAAGTGCTGCCCAAACCCTGGCTTGTACTTTTGTTTTCTCAGTTGGGCAGTCTTCATCCTTACGTGGATGAATTTGATACGGAGCTGTGGCTTGGGTCTTAAGTGCTGTAATTGGTGTGTTTAGCAGCAATCATTGCAATTGCAGGGGAACTTGGTGCCCTTAGTTGGGCAGGAGCCCTGTTCTCCTGGTGGGGTGCAAACATACAATGAGAAACTCGGGTCAGACCCCTAAAATCACTTACAGCTAAAGCGCTTCTGAGAGCCTGACCTACGGTCCCTGCGTCTGCAGCGAGGGAAGGAGCACAATGAGGGAGTGTCTCTCGGGGGATGGAGGGTGGGAGTGACCTTACAGGGGGGCTGAAAGGATGTCCGTGGCCTGATTGCTGTGCCTGGCTGCAAGGGGCAGTGCTGGGGCTGCCACTTGGGAGGAGCAGGGGGGTGCTGCCGAGGCAAAGTACCGTGAGTCATGGCATAGTCTACCTGTCAGCAAAAAAACTTCTGCTTATATCCATTAAAGGAACGAGCTGATGGGAACACCAGCCTGGCTGTTGTCAGCTGATGCTTTGGCAGGCTGCTGGGATGGAGCTGTGGGACCAGAGGGTAGAAGGTGGCAGGTGAATAATCCCATGCAGTGAGAACAGGGCTGGGAGCAGAGTGATGCTTGTGGAGGGAGTGGTTGAATAAAAGTTGATATTGATGTAGATAAAAGATGGGGGGGGGAGGAGTATCATTCACAGCAAGGCTGGCTCACATAGAGGTAGGAGGTATTTGAGCAGATGGGAGGATGGTGGCATTTCCACAGCTAAGTCATATAGGCCTCTTCAAAATCCCACCCCACACTGTGAAACGACTTTGTTTTGTGAGATGCAGTGAGCTGTCCTTGAGCAGAACCGGGAAATGTGCACAGCTCCCATACGTTGCCTTCGGTGTTAAGGCAGAGAAAACAGCTTTTTGGGAAGGAGGTGGGTGCTTGTTTTGGGTGCGTGAAGAAGGGAGACAGGATGAAGGGAACACTTGTGAAAAGGAGGATGTGAATGGGTCAGGAGGGTGATCTTAGCAGCAGTGGGTTGGATGCTGCTGGGGAAGCCAGTGGGGCAAATAAATGGTTCCTTCAGTTCAGGCACTTCTTGCAGGATGAGTGCCTGCTGCTGATGGCTCCCGGGAGAGGGGTGTCAGTACAACGTGAGTGGATCTGATTCCCTGCACAACACTTCTGCAGTCATTCTTTTATGTAACAATGTGACTTTTATTTTTGGGAAACGCGAGATCAACGGGTGTATTCAGCCCCCCACACTCGTAGCAGAACTGGTACTAGTCTTCCCTGGAAACTGGATGCGAGTAATTTCAGCGAGGGCATGGCTGAATCTTGTGGGTTAGTCTAGGGGTGAGCAGGAGATATAAAAATAAACCTATATGTCTGAGTCGGGCGAAGAATATTCTTGGAACTGCTTAATTATGTTGAATCCCCAGCTTTTTTCCCCAACTCCCCCGGCTCCACAGCCCTATAGGATGCCAGGAGTCAGGCAGAGTGCTTTTCCAGCACAGATCGGCTCGCTGTGCTGTACTGCCTGCTCTCCTAACGCCGACGGGAGTGCGCTTTGTCTTTAGTCAGATTGGCTCCATCGGTTCGCCTTTCCTTCTGAATGGGTAATAAAGTGGAGAATCATTCCGAGGCGAGGAGCGTTGGTGCGCGAGCGAAGCGGGGAGGCTGCGTGTGTGAGGAGCCTAGGCAGTAAGCAGCTGACGAGGAGGAGTAAAGTAGCAATAGCTGCACAGCTTTCTCCCTGCCTCTGAAGTACAATATTTTCTGTTGAGTCACAACTGAAGAGAGAAGGATGAAGTTTTAACTGTACTTGGTACTGCCTGAGAAAGGGAAAAGATGCACTGTGGCGGTGAAGTAAAGCATTTCTGTTGAGGGATACTCCTGGAAGCCGACAGGACTTCTGCAATTTTTTGGCTTTTACATTCACTGGCTTCTGCTGATTTTTGTTTTTTGGATTTTTAGTAGCTGTTTGCAATTATTTTTTTTTTTTCCCCTTGAAAACATGCCTTCAACTTTACGTGATTTCTCATCCTAGTGCTGCCGTGGAAGGGGATACTCTCGGTGCCTTTAACGTTGCTTTCCCCAGTACCTGAGATGGGACACCAGCAATATATTGATAATCTCCATAGTGAAAGTTCATTATCTGGTGAACCTTTCACAGGATTAGGAATGCTTCAGGACTTGTCTTTTCTATGAGAACAAGCTATTGTATTCTGTAGTTTTCTATTAATTCTATAATTTTCCTTTACACTCTAACCTTTTGTTTTATTTTGAAGCAGCAAGGTAAGTGCATGATTGGAACAAATGAAGTGGCTGGGTATAAACTGCAAGTAGGCAGCAACCAAGGAGAACTGCTCTTATTTTTAGAGTGGGCTCTGTGTGAGTGTTTACTTTAGCCATACAATAGCTCCATTGGAAGCTGACTGGATTTAAACACGTGCTTTGTAAAAACTGTTTACCCTTAGCATGTTCATTTGTAGGCTGTTTCTTAGTTTTTGTGTTCACCTGTTAGACACTAATTGTGGATGTCTTTTCACTGGTATAATTGAGGTTGTGTCTGTTTACTTCTCATACTTTTCTGTTAGGAGGGTTTGTATCTCAGCTGGAATTTGACATGAAAATCACTATGTGAAGAAGAGTTAAAGGGGAAGAGATTTGGGGATAATTTAAATTTGATCACTTGAAAAGCAAATAGCTTGAGAGTAATTAAATTACTGGGTTGATACTTCCTTAAATGTCACTTAAAACAGGCTTGCTTTTAACCCAGAGTATTTGTCATTGGCCTGATTTCCTGTGCTGAGAAGCTTGTGAGCTGATGAGATGGAATGACTGGCATGCCAGAGTGATGAGGATGCTGTACAAGCTGGTGAATCAGAGCAGATGGTGTGACTGTTTCAGATACCTTTTCAGTTTTCATTCCTTTTATAAGGGCAGCTTTCTTTTGCTAATGGAGCGAGCCTCTGGGGGATAAACATCAAGCCTTAATACAGAACGATAAGGTCTTCTGTCCTCAAGATGAAAAGGAGAAAGCTTACAGAAGTAAAGCTGCAGTTTTAGCCCAGGAGGATTTTAGTTGCCGAGTGCTGCAGTTTAGCAGCATGAGCTGGAAAACCCTAATTATTCTATCAGCTGCCTACGTTACCTTCACCCAGCCTGGCTGAACGCTGCTGAGTGTCTGCTCTAAAAAAGGGAGTGCAGGACAGGTCAGAAACAGTGGGTGAGACCGTGTGGCACCAGGCTGTACCCCAACTGTGCTAGCACTGCCCTGGCAACAGAAGGTGGACCTCCTAATTCGTCACCCTGCGTTGGTGAGTGCTGCCTGTCTTTCCCCTGCCTGAGTGAGCTGAGGCACCGTTACGTGGAAAACCAGCTCCAGACCACCTCAGTGAGTAATCAGAGTTCTGAAAAAATTCTTAGGGATGAGTGTTTCCTGGTGGTTCTTGTCAAAAATGCAGCACTTGGAGAGTTCACACTATTGCTTCAGCGCTGGGTTGTAAATGGGATGACAAGTAAGGGGAAGGTACAGCACGTTCTGCGTCTGTTAGTCAAGGCAGCAATCTTAGCATCTTTCATCACTTTCATAATGGTGCAGTCGAACCTTATTTAAAGCAGAAGGACTGGGTTTGTAGTGGCGGTGCTGTCTGTCTGCTCTCCAGTCAGAGGTAGCTGAATAATCTGAATAACCTTTCCCCAAAGCCCAGAAGATGCTTCTACAGCCCTGATCTCCCAAGGCCAGCCAACTTGTCAGCGCGCCCCACTGCTTCGGCTGTTCTTAGTGCTGTTTTCTTTAAACAAAAAGTTGGTTCGTGCTCTTGGCTCATCTGTTCAATATAAGACTTAGTCCTTAAGACACAGTTTGGGGAAAAAAATCTGTGTTAAGGAACAGGTATTGCTTTAGATCATCATGGGTAAATCATTTACTGATCCATTAAGCTGTGTGCAAAAACCCCATGCTCTGAAAAGAAGGGGGCTAGTGAACTGAATTCTCAGCTTCTCAGTTTGCTCTCAAACTGCTGATAGCTGCTGCTCAGGTTTTGTATGTGCTGCCAAGGAGTGAAGTAACTTTACATAAGAACCACAGACACAGCCGTGATTTCTTTTCCTTTTTTTGCAGTCAGTTATTCCTTTTACCCTTTTCACAGCACAGGATTGTCTCAGAACTAGGTAGGTGCCTTATCCTTAGCTTGCTGCTGGCTGGGCATGAACCTTGCATTTCTGCAGTTGGCAGCTTCTAGCCTGTGCCTCCCTCTGCACTCGGGGACAACCCCTACTTCTGTGACTCCATCTCTGGAAGCCGCCTTTTCTTGGCCAGCAGGTAATGACAGATCTCATTTGTCACCGCAGCTCCTGCATCGCTGTGCCAACCACTGCTGCTTTCAGCTTGTAGAAAATGCTGTGATAAGAGGGATGTGGTGGCCGAGAGGGACGAGCGCATCTCGAAGAAAGGCAGGGCTGCCTAGTGCCATGAGGCTCTCTGGGGCTTCCCAGATCAGCTGGACTTAAAAGGCCTGAACATCTCAATCCATCTGTGCTCGCAGAAGCGACGCTGGGTGGATGATGGACATTATTCCCGTTTTACAGGAAGCTGAGAGTCACTTGGCATCTTCTGTGGCATCCCCTATGTCGGTGAGGGGTATTAGGAGTTAAGAGAGGGCGTGCTATCTCCTTGCTGTGCTGCAGAGCGATACGCTTTAATTACATGAATTTAATTTCATGCTGTTTCGCAACGGAATTTTTTTTACACTGTTGAATGCACTTGCAACACTTTAGTGGGTGTTTTATCCTCATACTTACTGGTTTTTACTGTTGCTTCACTTTGTAGCTCTACTAATAACTTGCTGGTACAGCAAAATATTACTCACAGGTGTTTTTTGCCTCAATTGAATGGCCTTGTGCAAAAGGTAAGAAATAACCACGATACGCGAGGTGCAGAACGGTGTAATTCATTCAGCCAATAAGCAGTGTTCCCTGGATCAGTTTTCCACCGTAAGGGTGGCTGACTGGCCAAGCCTGACCTTTTGTCACATCTACTAAATTGCTTTGGACAGGCTTTAAGTGGTTTTTTTTTCTTCAAGTGTGGCAGGCGGGAAGGCTGGCTGTCACCGACGTCTGCATCGAAGTGTTCTGACATGGTTTTTTTCTCAGTTTTGTTGAAACAAACTTGTAGGCAGAGATAAAACCTGAAAAACATCCTTGGAAGCGCTGAAAGATTTCAGGAAGTTTTACAAGCATGGCTGGGATGTGGTTTTGCAGCTCGTGCAGTAATTCCTGAACAAGAACCTAGGCTGAGGCTTGGGACTGCAAAGGGACTTGTGAAAGGCTTCACAAGGGAGGGTGTCGTAATTTCTTTGCTCACATTGTTTTGTTTTTTAAATAATTTTTATCCATTTGTAGCTACTGTCTTTTCAATTGCATGGATGTATTTCCTTTTCAATGCACTTTGAAGTGCCGTGTGTCTCCTCTGCACCTTACTTTTACCAGAAATGTCCTGAGGTGAACAATTTTTCCAAGAGTACATTTGGTACAAATTGTTCAAGAGTACATTCTGATCCTGTTCTTCGCCCAGGATCGCTCAGCTTAGTACCACCTTCTGCCTGTCACTCATGCTAGGACTCCAAAGTTAGAGGTTTTGTTAATCATCAGGAGAAGGTTTGAAAAACCACCACATTCTCAGAAGCAAGCAATAATGCCATGTTTAGGTATGATCCAACCCAAAATTAAATCTAATCATGTTAATTAGAAAATTGCATGCTCACCTCTGGAAGTCAAACATCAGCAAGTCTGGCGGTAACCCTTCATATCTCTGTCAAGCCTTGTTGTTAGGATCCTTTCAGCAATTAATGTGTTTAAAAATGTTATAATATTCCCAAGAAGAGTTGATGTTTCAGCATGCAGTGCTGGGGCGATGTTGCTATGGCAGCCTTAGCCATGATTTCATTCTCTTTTTAATGCCAAAATCTTTTCTTTTTCTCAGAATGTCCTGCATTTCAGTTATTGGTATTCTTAATGTTTAAATGGTTCTTTATAAAGTAGGAAGACCATTTGTCAGTCATTTTATTGCTTTTCCTGTTGTAATTGTTATTACTGGTAATGCAACACCACTTTGTGTGGAGGATAATGTAAATATAATCTTATCCAAAAAACTCTACTCAGTGCCACAGTGGCATGAGTTGATCACCAGAGAAGCTGCTGTGAAATTATTTTGATCATAGTTAATTGTTTTTATATGTCTTTGCTGATGACTCTGAACATCATGTCTACCCTGGGCTACCAACACCACCTAACGGTGTGGGCTTAAGGTGTCTCAGTATTTCCCTTGGTGTGAGAAAAAAGCAGAGATCCTGTAAGAAGATAAATCAGTCTCATTTGTCAGAGGTTTAGTGGGCACAGGGACTGTTCTGTCCCCCCTTTTCCTCCACTTGACCATCCAGCTCACAGAAGTGAAGATGCTACTCGGAGGGGGTTGCAGCCAGCCCGACTGAGTCTGGTGAGAGCCTGACCTCCCCTAGAGTGCTCTGAGCCTAAGGTATGATTAATCCCCAGATGATGAGCAGAGAACTCCAAATTGTGTTTTTTTCCTTCATGGGATTTCTCATGTTCTTTTTTCTCATTTAGTGATGCTGGCATGCAATGCTTTCGCTTCTTTTGTCATTGCAAATCCATGTGTCAGGAGGAAAAGTGATTGTTATTCATGTATTGCATGGATATTTCAGAAGTGTGCCCGGTGACAGGGTAATAAGTCATTCAGTGTTTGTGGTAGTTCACCTGTTTCCCCTGTTTAAAATCTTACTATGTCAATTTTGTCATCATGGGAATAGCAAAACAACCCAAACATCCCCAAGTAAAGTCAGCGATGCCTTCCTCCTGCTTAGCTTGAGCCTGGCTTCCTTTTGGGAAGCTGGGGGATGCAAAAATGGTGGTACCTGTGGATGCTCCTCTTCAGTCTGCACACACAGAAGCAGCTCCGCGCTGAACTAAGCATGGAGTTCTGGAGAGAAATGCCTTCTAAAAAGGCAGTCAGAAGAAAGCTTGTGTAGTCAGTGAGGGCTTGCAATATCTGGCAGGACACCAGGATGCAAACACTCTTTCTTTAAAGACTTCAGTTCTTGTTATGTGTTAATGTGACTCCTGGAGAGATTCTGGAAGAGAAAAAGACTTCAGCAAGGATTTGCATCCAGATTAGACTTTTTTTTTTTTTTATTTTTTCCTTTCCCTGTCTGAACCTGTATTAACTTTGCTTGACACTTGCCTTCCTGTGCTACTAAGTGTGACCCCAGCACAGGTGGCATTAGAGGAATAAGGGGTCTTTACAGGGGACAAGAAACTGCGCTGTTCCTAGTCTGGGACAGAGAAAGGGACCAGGAGCACACACACAGCCCTGGGTGGAGAGGAGGAGTGGGGGACCCAGAGCTCCAGGACTGATTGTGAGTCTGGGGTGGCAAAAGGCAGAGAATGGAGAGAGAGAGACTGGTAGAAATGCAAAGAGGATGATGCTCTTACCTGCCTCTTGGCATTCCTGTAGTATGTCAGTTTCTTGTTGATGGAAATGGAGATTTCTGTTCCCTTCCATCCATGGGAGAGAGAGAGAGAGACGTTTCCCTCTGAGCCAGAGTTGCCGTCCTGGTGTTCTGTTCCAGCTTTCTTCCTAACCTGGGAGGAAACAGTTTCTGTCCCTCTTGGGGCAAGCTGGAAAGGTATTGCTGGTATTGGAAATCAAAGGTGTTTTATAAAAAAATCTCTAGAGAAATAAGTATTTCTCTATAGCTATACATGCATATCCATACACACATACATATATATATATATATACACTACAGATGTATGTAAATAAAAGCGACAGCACTGCAGTGTTTGCACTGAAGTGCCTGCTTTGGGGGGGCTGAAGTCCTACAAGTAAATGTTCATCAGGAAACAGGATTCTCTGTAAGAACCCACTGTTGTTGAGTGTGTCAGTGTACAAAGGAAATGAGGGTGAATTCCAGCTTGAACTGAACTCCAGCTTGAACTGGGTTTTTTGGTTTTTTTGGGGGGGATTTTTTTTTGTTTGTTTTTTTGTTTTTAAACTAAAATGATCATTAAGCCCCTCTAGTGCCTTGAAAGCTACGTGCAGAAGAAAGCGTGATACACATTGAGCTTTCTGAGGGAATGCTTGCACAAGCGTGTGTAGGCTTTTCTCCTGGCACCTGGGGTTCGATATGCTGGAAAATATTTGAAATGAGCATCTCAAGCCACACACGTAGGGAGCCACAACTGTAGAGCTCGTCTGCTGGGCTGCTGTTGAATTCAGGTGCTTGCTCGCTGAGGATTCACTTCTTAATAGCGATACAACAGTGTTTTACTGGTGTTAATCACTGGTTAGCCACTCAAGTGAAAGGTAAACATTGTAAGTGGTGGAAAAAGAGAGCCTGAGCAAGTATTTCTTAGGTCAACCCTGTTCCACGGGGGAGTAGTGAGACAAGAAAGACATGAAAAAGCAAACCTCATCTTTATGGACCAATGGTCTGAACATTTTGTAAAATTAAAACTTGTTTTCTTTAAGAAGCCGACAATAAGTCTAACAGGGAATTAGTTTAGCCTACACAAGAGCAGATAATTGCCTTTGGTGTGGAAGTTCTGCTGAGGTGCTGGATGATGGGGCTTTTAAACCTGAAGCAGAGATGCAGCCTCTTACAGAATATTCATTAGCTCTGATTTTAGAGATTGGTACTTGCAAATCCTGCTTCCTCCAGGTCAAACACCACTCTGTCCTTCCCTGCCCCCAAAGCGAAACAAGGAAAATGAAAACAAAATATTCAGTGGGATGGGAATGCTCACTAACAGAAAAATGCTGTCAGTAGTGTCAAATGGCTCTCTGGGGAGCTTGAGGGTGTGTTATGGGGGGTTTCTGCGCTGCAGGACCTTGGTATTGGTGCAGGTGTAGAAAGAGAGGGTTCAGGTTTTTAAAATGGGGATCGTTGTTTGACACCTAGAAGAGGCACCAAGTGAAATCTTCTCTGAGCTCTGGAGCTGGCCCTTGGCAGTGCAAATGCTCAGAGGTTGTTGGGCCTTAGATCAACACCTCAGTCCAGGGGAACAGACCCATTGTAGCGTTCAGTCCTCCGCTTGGCATGAGACCGTGAGATATTTGGGCTGAGCACTCAGTCCAGCGTTCTCCAGCGGGTGCTGCTGGGGGCAACGTGTGATCCTCCGTGCGGAAAACTTCAGGGTTGCAAAGACCACGTTAGGAGAGCCAAGGTTGCCAGCAAAAAGCAGCTGAGTACGAACTGGAACACATTAGCCTTAAAACAGCTAAGCCAAAAATGAGGTGAGAAACCCTGTTTCTGTTCCTTGTAGCATGACAGTAAACCTTCCTGCACAAAGCTGGTCACACTTGGCAAAATTTGTTAGGCTGAAAATTGTCTGTGATGTTTATGTTTGTACATTGTGGAGTTGAGATTTTTTTTTTTCTTTGGTTTTTTCTTTTTTTTTTTTAAGAACTAGGTAGTCATAAAAGCGAAAGGCGGTTACTCTAGGTCTTAAATCAAACAAGAAAGTGAGAAGGAATATGTGCTTCAGCAACAAGTCCAAATTGAATCACCAAAGACATTGGTGTTCTCCGGCCACCTTGGCTCCAGGAGGACCTCTGTATGGGCCTCTGTCTGCAGGAGAAAACTGACTGTATGTTGCTTACTGAGTTCAGCAGTGAAGACACATGAAAGTTTTTAAGTAGTTAATATAGTATATTTTTGCATCTATTTTGCTCTACTGATGGGATTTAAATCGGGGAAAACGATCCTCTGCAAAATCTTGAGTGTTGGAGTAGAAGTGACGTGCGGAATCTTCATGCTGTCAGCTCAGCCTGTTCGTACATATGCTGAGTGTGTCATATTTAACTGTAGGTTACCTTGGGAGCTTGTAAGCTTTGAGATTTTTTGGTGGGTTTGTTTTTTTCTTTTTTTTT